>VXAU01004838.1:327464-551165 GCA_013399695.1 Formicarius rufipectus
GGGGGGGGGGGAGAATTTTGCAGTAATACTCTTTCAAATATATGTAAAAGACACACAGCTGTGGATCTGATCCTGGGATGTGGTTGTTTCTGAATGGGAAAGTGCTTTGGGATGGGAATGGGGGTAGGAAAGATGAACCCAGCAGGGAACTAGAATTTTGGTAGACAGCAAAAGTAAGTCTCTCACTGGCAAAGCAGGAAAAACCCAGTAGGCTGATTGTGGGATCTGTGAAGCCAGCAAACGGGCAGGGAGGGTGGGAGGCAGCCTCAGCTGAGAATTAGCTGCTTTCCTGCCCATTTAGAAGGAAGAATTGCAGCTGAGTACGTGATTTTAGCACCAGGGTGTAGTGTAGGGAGGTTTTCATCCAAGCATCTGATCCAGCCCTATTTCCTTTATGAGATCTGACAGGAACCCCACAAAATCTGATGGCTTCAGGCAGGTGATTAGTGTAAGCACAGCATATAATTAGTGCAGATGTTTATTGTGCAAATTAATGGAAAGGAAAGCTTTACTTGTGCACATTAAATTGAAATGTTTGTGTGGGTATAGATGTGCAATGAATTATTTTCATATATATGTGTGCAATGACTACCATTTATCTTACATATATATATGGGCAGTGAATTCAAGTTCTTTATGTGCAATGCATTCCAGTATTTTTTCCCACCTGCCCTGGGGTGTGAACGCACATCCTCCCCACTCTGCCATGGGGTTGGATCTGCTTGTTGCTATGATAAAGTGGCATTAGAATTTCCAGCATCTGTTTTCTGGTGATACAGTTATTCTGATCCTGCTTTGCACCCCACAAGGCTCGTCCCTGTCCCCCCTTGCTCCATCCTTGGGATGGTGGATCTCAGCACCCTGATAAGGCACTGCTGGCTGTGCAGGAGCAAGTGTTGCTGATCAGAGCAACACTCACAGCTCTTCCACTCTGAGATTAAACTTTCAAGTATGCCCAAAGCTATTTTTGTATTTTATCTTATTTTGTGCTAAAAAGTGGATAGAGGAAGGGAATTTGGAGAAACTTGATTTGTGGTGTGTGTTTATAATCCATTCAGGGGTTGACCCTTCTTAACTTGCATATGCTTTGCCTTGGGAGTCAAGAATATTTTATTAGTTCTTAGGGCTTTATATGCTTCCAAATAAAGTCTATGTATTGGGAAGCTGCTATCCAAGCACCCTGTTTATATTATAGCTGTGAATGTTTGCTCCAGAAAAGGAATGTACTGAAAAAATGAAATTCAGAATGAAATGTAAGAGACATGGCAATAAACTCTTTGACCAGAAGAGTTATATTTTAATTTCTTCATTCCCTGGTGATAAAGTCATACCCAAAATAACTGCTCCAGACAGAATTTTGGCTGTGACTCAGAGAACTGCAGGGGACTCTGAAAAGTTGTAAGGATGTAGCTATTTCTGTTGATTTTAGGGGAATGGACTTGGAGGAAGACATGATGATAGTTGTATAAATAACTGAAAAAACTTTGAGCAGAGTTAAGTACAGAATTATGAAACCGTGAGTCTGGTCTGTGTCCTACCAATCTTTTCTTTCTTCCTTCTCCATCTACATCATTATTTCCTTTAATTCTGTTTCCAGATTCCTTGGTTTCACAGTGGCTGATGAGCACCCTGCAAGTGCTTATCAATCTGAGTCTGTAGGTAAGGTACCTCTTTAAAACCAATTTTAATAAGCAGGGCAAGGTCTCCTCAGTCCTCACTGTCATACATCGTGGTTCCTGCAGGGACCAGAGGGGTCACTGTGCAGTTTAGTGAGTTAGCTCAGACTCTCTGCATTTTTTGAGCTTGGGGAATCTGAACTCATTCTGCAGAAACTGCAAATCAGATGGATACAAAAGGCTCTCTTGGGAGGTGCAGGGGGAGGTAACTGCATCTGAACTGCTGACAGTGTGACAGCAGCTGCCACCTTTCCACCGGCTTAGTTGTCCCCGGGGTGTTCGCAGGGAGCAAGACCGGGAAAGATACGTTGTAATATCGTGGTTGCAAATGAGTCCTGCAGGAGCCGCGGCACCGGCGGTGCTGGCTCTGGGCACACAGATTCATTGGTGTCCAGCTGTGCATGCCAACCTACACCAGCACCGAGTGAGGCTGTCGAGGCCTTGCAGAAAACCAGGACAATTTATCATGTCTCCAGCCTAAAGTCTTTCCTTTCCTGGTTCCCAAGAGAAATGAGCATTTTCTTTAAAATAAAAAAAAAATTGGTAGTAGCAGCTCTGGTTGGCTCCATCCCTCACTGTGGAAGATGCTCAGCTCAGGGTTATGTGGTCCCATGCGCTCTCTTTCCCACTCTGTTCTCTGGAACTATAAATATAGTTTCTGTGTCACATGAGCTGCTTTATTGTTCTGCCTGCTCTGCCCACCTGCCCCTCACCTGACTGCTGCCCCAAGCCCTGCTTTCCACTGCTCTTTGTGCTACCTCTACAGATCACTCCTGACTGAAGTGTGTTGTCCCCCCTCAGGTTGCTTTGGTTTTTGTGTTTTGGTTTTCTTACTAGAAGGACTTCCTATTATGAAATCAGTGACCTGACTTTATGAATTCTTTGTGGTATATGACAGGGAAGATACTTCTGCTGCAAAGTCAGAACTGGGATGCAGGCTTGGTCTGCTGAGGATGCGTTTTTTCTGCTTTTTTCCTTTTCTGCTGTCACTCCCATAATCATCTTGCTATGAAAGGTGTTACCAGGGATTTTTTCTTTCCATATTTTGAAAGGGGAATTGAGACAATGTTGTATTTTGATGATATTTCTGATGTGCCATGGGGACTCTGGGACTCCTGCTCCCTTGGCTGCTCCTGGTCCTACTGACTTCAGTGCTGATAGCACTGGGGAAGAGCCCAGTGTAATCAGATGTGGGATGGGGAATCACATCATTTTGTGAGCCTTTATGCCCATATTTAATCTCCAATGGCCACCCCTGGCCACAGTCTCCTCCATGAAGTGCTGCCTTAGCTCAGTGCTCACCAGCACAGAGCTGTGCTAAGTCCTGGGTGTCTCTGACCCTTGGGGAGTGTCAGCAGTGCCCTTGTGCCTCTGGGACTGCACCTACAGGAGGGAGGTGCTCTGTACTGCATATCACAGATGCAGCTGGCAGGAATTTGGGTTCCTAGGTTCTCAGATTGGTTGGCAGCCAAATGATGTGTACCCCATGAAAACATGAGCTGGGTGTATGACCATGCTGACTGGTGGGTCTCTGAGCTGTGGGTCTGCAGCACCAGTGACAGCAAACAGCCCCCTGGCAGCAAAGCTCAGCTGGCGTGTGTGGGAGGTGTCCCTGGGGTGCTGGTGCCTGGTCCCACCAGAGTGCCCTGGCCCCATGGGCACTGGGGTGGGTTGTTTTCCACCCGGCTGCACTGCTCTTCCTCTATTACATGGTCCCTTGCCTCTGAGCTTGAGTTATTGCCTACATGCATGGGTAGAGCCTTTGGAGAAAAACTAAGCATATAATTAAGAGAGTCAGTGTATTTTACGGGGATAGTGACTAAAGGAAACAGCTTTTCACTTTAGGATTTGTGAGTGCCTGTCAAAAGAGATTTGTGGTGATGGGAGGTCAGTTGGGAAAAGAGCTGCTGCCAGAGGAATGCTGACTTCCCTCTAAAATGGGTGTAATTGTGTTTATTGGAAATACAGTTTTTTACAGATGCTGTTCATATGGATGGGCTTGGTGTGCTCAGGGCACATGCTGCATGTGTGGCAAATCAGAGACCAAAACACTTGAAACCAAACCCAGAGACCTTCCTGAGGAGAGGCAGAGCCAGGAGCTTCGGTACCAGCCCTGACACTTGGCGTGAGAACAAACCTCCCCTGCACAGGAGTGTGGGCTGGGAGCCTGCAGACTGCAGGAGAGCGGGATGTGCTGTGGCATTAGGAGGTCAGGGCACAGCAGTCTGGGCCACCTGGGGTCCAGCAGTGCAGAAAGAGTACATGGCAAAGGCAGAGCATCACATTGGTGATGTCTCAGTTGAGTTTGTGGCCAAGAGTAACCAGCAAACATGCACAGGAAGCCTGACACCATTCCCTGGTTGTTTCCTTGTACAAAGGGATCTGTTGCTGTTCCTGCATCAGTCCCAGCATTGCTGATTCTGCTGGGGGGGGGGGTGTGTGTGTGGTTTTTGTTGTTGGTTTTTTTTCCCTTCCTGAAATGCCCTGGAGTGCATTTAGGGTTATTTGGTGTTGTTCCCATAGGGGAGTGTCACACCAAAGGATGGTTGGAGAGCAGAGTCTGGTGTCTGCCAGCTGCTCCCCTTAGCCTGCTGTGGTTTAAGGTCTTTTGGAACAACTCCTGGATCTTGAATTGGTTTTCAGAGCTTTTCACTGGTTTTCCCTCCTTCAGCTGCACTAATAGGTGCTACGAGGTCATCAGGTCTTTTTGTATTTGCCTTTAAACAAACAAATAGGCTGATTTAGCAACTGTAGGAATTTTCAAGTCCTCTTGTGAAAGCCACAGAGAAACAAGCACTAGTGACCAGTTTAAATCAAAAGTGGTATTTATTTTGAGCAGAGTTGCTGACATTTATCTCCAATGGCAGACAAATAAAGATACATGGCTAAACAAAGGCAAGGTAAAATAAGCAGGTTATGGAATACCTGGGGAGTTGTGCTCTGCAAATACCTAAAGAAGTGGCATATTAATGTATCTTACTTGTTTTCCAGTAAGTCATTAGTCGCTTAAGTGAAGTTGTTCATGCCAGTTTTCTCTTTCATTAAATATTCATGTTTACTAATGGAAATTGTCTTGACAAATTGGTCAAACTGAGCAGCTTATGAATTTATACCATAGACTAAAAAAAGTTGTTTTGGAAATCCCAGTGAGCTGAAGTAATGCTTAAAATCATTAACACTTCATTGATTTTATAATTAAAAAATCCCTAGAATAAATAGAGCATCTTTTAAATGTAGCATGGCTGTTTATCTCTTTGCTTAGTATTAATAGTCACATTTTTCCCCTGAAAATATCCACAAACTTCTAAATATTCTTTTTTGTTGCCAAGCCTTAGGATTCACCCCTCCTCAGTAGCTTTAACCAATGGTCATTACTGTTGCTGCCTTCAAGGGGCTCTTCATCTTTGGTATGTCAACCACCAGGTGGCCAGGGGGATGCAGAGAATTTGGGTGGCAGGCAGGACCTGTCCTGGGGAACTGAGCCAGCTCTGTGGGGTGATTGTGCTGCAGTCAAGGGTGAGAATGTGGCTCAGGGAAGGGCAGCTGGATGACATTGTGAAGGGGAAGATGTGACCCCATGTGTTGCTGTGCCTCATCACTGCCCAAGGGGAGCAGGGACAGGGAAGGAAAGACTGGGATGGGACCCAACAAGCCAAGCGAGGGATGTGTGACTGGCACAGAGACCACACGTGATGGGCAGAGGGGCTGTGGGAAAATGAAGGATCCTGCCCTCAAAAGGCCCAAACTTGATTCTTAGTGATTTTTGGGTAATGGTAACAAAATCTACCTGAAGTTTGAGTGTGTCTGGGAGCCTGTGGGTATGGGGGCACGAGTATTTCATGGAGAATAATTTCTCTGGGAAAACCAATGGCTGAAGCTCAGGCAAAATCAATGTGACCTGAAGCAGCAATAACGAGCATTAATTAACAGATCTCTATCTCCTCAGAGTATGTGTGTGGCCAAAGGCTTATGATAAAGTCAAATAGGGGTAATTTTTCACAGAGTCTAATTTAGCCCATTAACCAATAGCCCATAACTAGTTTCATGGAAACTAACACTTCAGTTCTCTGCCTCAAAGCTTGGCTGCTGGGATGTCTCAAGGAGGGATAAGATCTTTTCAACACCACAGGTTTTTTCCTTTATTTTTATTTTCAGCTTATACGCATTTGATGGTAATCATGCTGCTACTTAAAGCAAACAAAGCCATGAAACCCAAGCATAGTGGTGCCCTTGTGTCAGTGCACACTCAGACTTCACAGCTGTGCTCTGTGCACCTTCCCTGTGTGTGTGGGGCCAGTGAGGATGACCTGCTCCTGTGGAGCTCCCCTGGGAGCACAGGAAGGAGGGCAGTACCAGTGGCTCCTGCTGGTGTGGGGACAGGAGCTGCCAGCTCAGCTTTGGCGGCAGCAGCAGAAGCTGCTGGTACTCTTTCTGTATTGAGCCCATAATGGCAATTTGTTTTCCAGTCATCTGGAGCAAACATGCCCTTGTTGGCCTTTCCTTGTGCCCTGCCAGATCCAGGAGTGCATTGAAAGGAGCTGGAGAAGCACAAGCGGTGGGAGGGCAGAATGTGTGTAACTCACTGTCTTCACAATTCCTGGGATAACGAGAGTGCTCTGTCACCTCAATACTCATCTATTTTCACTTCTAGTTAGTTTTCATTTGCCCATAAAATATATTCTAGTGGCAAACTCTTGGAGCAGCAGCAAAGCCCCATGTGCTGCAGGCTGTAACAAACCATCACAGGGATGGTTAAACAGCCTGTTTGCTTTTAGGAGCCCAGGACTTGTTGGCCAATGTGACCCATGTGAAACCCATTGCTCCTGCTGTTGTGAGAGGACTTGTAACTCCAGCACATCCACATACCCCAGCTGCCCATACAGTCAGGAGACTAATATCTCAAATGGGCAGGAAACTGTTTTGGAAAAACAATTAACTGTAATTCTGTATAATATGACTACAGGACAAAGTGTTTTGCAGAAGATATGGATGAATACTGTTTGATATATTCTTGGGTATTTGATCAGATGGAGAACATGAAGTTGTCTTACTGGTATTTGATATTTTCTGGATTTTTTTGTTGTTTGTTAATTACTTTTTCCTCCTAACACTTCTAGCTGGATTGGTTGATGGAGATCTACTGAGTGGCCACAGCTTTTCCAAAGTTGCTGACTCTGGCAATGTAACCTACCTAGGAAGGTTTCCAGGGCAAAATTATTAAAATTAAACCCAGCATTAGGCTTTCATTTGTGGTACTTTATCACTGGGTTCATCGGGATTTAGTCTTTTTGATCAAGTCAAGAGGCTCAAGATCCCACAAGGCTCAATATGTTCTTACTAACCAAATGCTCATCAGTGTTTTATTCTTACAAATCATTCATAATCCCATGATTTGTCTTTGCTTCTGTCTTTCTACAGCTTTAGAAGATATTTAGAGAAAGCTCTTTGCTGAGCTTAGTTTAACAACAAACATTAAAATCTGCTCTGGATAGAAATGTGCCCCGTTCGAAGTCAAAGAAGATTGTCCTTCTTCTGGACATTTTCCTTTCAAAAGAAGGAAATTGTTCCTAGGAAAAGACTGCATAATCAAACCAGAAATTCCACACCTTGAAGGATTCTGTGGTAGAAAGCTGATAAGGTTGAAGTAGATGGCCCCTTAAAGCTGAGTGATGTGACCAAGTCAGGGTGCTAATTGTTTGGGATCTCCTGTTGATGTTCTGCAACTTATGGTGACTTAGGGTTACCTAAATTAAGCACCTGCTACCCCTCTTCTGACCCTGTAGGGACCTGAATGATGTCAGCCTCCTATTGAGGAGGTGGTTTCAGAGATGGCTGATGGCTTGGTTTGCATTGTTTGGCTAAAATATCATCCCTGCCAGTTCCCAGCAGCTCCAAGCCCATCCTTGGCTCCCTGATAACACCCAGCAGCTCTGTCTTCCCCTTCTGGAGCTGCTCCACTGCTTCAAACTGGGTCTGAACTGAAATGTGGTGATCAGACAGCTCATGTCCTGCTCCCTTGAGTGCTTTTCCCTGATGGCTACAAAAGTTAATCTATTTCAACAGAGACATGATCAACATTTAACTTTAAATCTTAAAAAAAAAAAAAAAGGCATGAGAGTACATGATAAAGAAGGGGAAATTTCCCTCTGGATTGAGCCACTAAATGTCAGAGTTACATAAGGACTTTATCTGGAGTGAATCAGGATGAAAATTACATGAAATGTCTCAAATGCCATCTGCTTTCGATTCAGTCCATGCTTTGAGACTGTGAGGGAGGAGCTGGGGGATGAGGTCTAGGCTGTGGCTGAGGAGGGGTTGGGGACACAGTGCCCTTGGAGGGGTTCAGCCCTGTGTCCTTGAGCCCAGAAGAACTGGTTCTGGGATGGTGGGATGTGGTTCTTCTTAGGTTTTATTTTGTATTGTTGTTTCTTTTTTTTTTTTTTTTTTTTCCTTTTTAAATAATTTACAAGTAATGAGGGTGGNGGTGATAGACTTTTTTTCTTTCCTAACAGTCATTTACAACCTGAGCAGCCAGATCTAGTGGAAGGTGTCCTTGCCTGTGGCAGGAGATGTGGAATGAAATGAGATTTAAGGTCCCTTCCAACCCAAACCATTCTGGTATTCTGTGATTTTTGTGATTATTTAACAGCAGTTACAATTTGAGTAACAGAGTTGCCAGAAACCCCTTGGTAGCTGCTTGAGTCTGAACTGTGTACTCAATTTTAGTGTTTTTAGCATCAACAGGTAACCCAGGTAGAGGTGTATGACTGGCAGAGTGGTGACTGAGGGGTCACAGAGTCGCAGCCCCCACTAACCAAGCTTCTAAAATAGGGTCTGAATCTGTGGCAGAAATGCTCTGTGCCTCAGGGAATTGGCTTTGTGGCTGGGGATGGGTGGCATGTGTTCCAGCGCCTGGAGGAGCTGCTGCCTCTCCTTGTGCTTAAGGATCATTATGCGCTGCTCTTTCATCCAGCAGAACTTTTATGTCTCACAAATTAAATTCCCGGGCAAAATAATTACATGGAAATGCTGCCGGGCTGTTATTCACAAGGGGCCAATTTTGTAGCCATTTGTTGGCATTTGAAAAGTCAAATTTCTTGCACTGTAACATATGCAACATATAGTTCAAAAACAGAACATGAAAGGCTCCAATCGAGTCAGCAGATGTAAATTTTGAAGAGAGCTGGACATCAGAGGAAAAAGAAATTATCCAAGTTAAGACGAATGAGCACTTGATTTCAGCTGTGCTTTGTGCCCCTGAGTGTCGCTGGGTTCCTGGAGTCTCATGCTCCACTCTGACAAGTGTTTTTCTGGATGTATTTTCCAGCTGGAATCCTGCCTGTGCAGGTGATTTAAGAGCTGAGGCTCCCTTCCCTGCCCTCACCAGGGGTACAGCAGGCTCATGGCTCGCTGTTGCTGGTGATTGGTAATGAATGATTTTATAGATGGGTTTGCATCCATAAGGATCACATTAGAAATAATGCCATACTAAGAACAGCAGTACCACTATTTGGAAGATGTAAGTGGTGTCCCTCTTGCAGTTTGAAGTTTCATGGGATTTTCCATGTTTCTGGATCTGTGTTTTGAACAACCACCTGAGGAAAGAGTCATTACCTTTCAGGTGAAAAGAGTTTGGCCTCTGCTGTACTTGTCATTGTGGGAATGCCCAGAAAAGGCCACTATGTTATTTAAACTATTCCACCATGCTCTCTAAAGCTCCAGAAATACAAAGGGAGGTGGCAAAACATGCTTGCCACTATTAGCACTATATAATTTTACTGATACACGGGTGTATGATATACCCAGTGTGATAATTCTGCATGGTATTAGTAGTTTTTCCTGCATTAATACAGGGTGATTCCCCTATGTGTGACCTTCACAATTAGCAGTGGAGCCCTCCAGCAGTGTTCTGTTCCTGAGGGATGGCAGCTTGTCTTCATGGTCCCTGTGGGGCTTTTGTTGTTTCCTGTGGAAACTCAGTTATGTTTTTTACTCCTGCAAACTTGTTGGTAGATGTTAGAAGCCAGGATACTCCCTGACAGCGTGGTGACAGTCACCCCTCTGGTTTTAGCAGCAGCTCCTGCCATAGGGATGTTCAGGAGTTTTAGTGGCAGCCGATGTGTGGAATGCACAGGGATCTGAGGCTGTGGGATCCCCTGTGCCCCTGGTGAGGGGGCACCTGCCTGTGGTCCTGGTCTGAAGGCTTGTCCTATCCCAGTCCCCCAGGGAAGTACAGCATCTCCCCCAGGCTGCTTCCTGCTCCTGCTTTTTTGCATTTGTGTGTGAATGAAGATTAAAGAGCTGTGTCTGTCCTTGCCTCTCACCTGATGCTATCTCCCCATAAAATTTCTGTGAACGGGGACCTCCCCACACTCTTGTTTTCTCCTGGTGCTCCTGGAAAAACAATCAATATAAATCCTGCCATCTCCGTGCATGGCAGATGACTAATGAGCTGTAATTGCTCCTCAGCCCTACAGGAAGCGAACTTCAGGAGGAGTTGAGGATTATCCAGCTGTATGTCCCCGGGAGGTTGTTATTGCAGGAAATTAATTAGTTTAGACCTATTAGAAATATAGAAGGAGAGCTGAGGATTGGTAGGGCAGAGACAGAGCAGTGTGGTTGTTAAAAAATGGCAAAGACTGAGACAGAGGTAATTTTAAGTTAAAATTGCTTCTTTGTCCTTTGGGGTTTTACTGTGCTGAAAATAGAATTCTGTGTTTTAAGGCAAACAGCTTTATTCTCTTCTCTTCCTAAACACAGTGCATGTAGGTGGAGATGCAGGTGACCTGTGTGCCATCCTGCTGAGTCCATCCAGGATGAGCAGAGTCCTCTCCTGGCCCCCTCCCTGGCAGTGGCTGTGAGCAGATGCAGAAAGGAGAAGCCAGGAAGTTCCTCTGGATCCCTCCAAATGATCACCCACCTCCAGCTGGTTTCAGCTCTTGAGACTTGTAGGGCAAGACAAATCTGTTGCATCCACCATCCCAGTGTATTTGCCCATCCTCCTTTACTTTTTATTAATGTAAAACCTGACTGTGCTTTCAGGTGGTTGGGATGGAACACAGCAGTTCATGGTGGTGTTGGATAACGAGCTCAGGGTGTGAGTGAGTGAGGTTTCTGCTCCAGGCAGGAGCAGTGTTATTCCCCAGGCTGTGCTTAGCTGGCAGGTCCCTGACAGAGAAATTGAAAAAATACTTGTTAAATTTGTTTTGCCCTTGCAGACTGAACACAGGTGGGCTGTGTGTAGTCCTGCAGGATTTTGAGGGGCAGACTGCTCTTGTTGTTTGCTGGAAGCAACTACAGTTGGTCAGAAAGGGCAGAAGCCCCTTCCTGATGGCACTTGCACCCCATCCCTCCACCTGTAACATGAATGTGTTTTCTGCTCTTGGGTGGGAAAGCAACACTCAGCAAAACAGCGTAAGTGTAAGTTTAGTTCAGTTATTAGAAGGAAATTCCTCCCTGTGAGGGTGGTGAGGCCCTGGCACAGGTACTCCAAGAAAGCTGTGGTTGCCCCATCCCTGCAAGTGTTCAAGGTCAGGTTGGACAAGGCTTGGAGCAGCCTGGTGTAGTGGAAGCTGTCCCTGTAAGGGATTGAAATAAGGTGATATTTAAGATCTCTTCCAACCCAAACATTCTATGATTATATGTTTTGCCTTACTAATGAAGGAGCATGGTGCTTCTGCTCATCCATGAAGAATGTTGGGAAAATAGTGAAATTATTACTCATAATTATTTTCAAAGTGTGTGTATGTGTGACATAATGTATATTCCCCAAGATAAAATGTTCTCCATGATATTAAAACCTGCTGCTACTGGTGAGTTTCCCATCACCATCCATCTGTGAAAATCTGTTCTCTGATGGGGCTGTGGTGCTGGTGGGTTTCCACTCTCTGGGGGGCAACACCTGCCATGAGGAAAATCCCACCCCCTGAAACATGGTGCAGCATTGCTAAAATATTTCTACCATGCATTTCTCATTTTGGCCAAGGTCAAGACCAGCACTCTGGGCACCCCACAAAGCTGAACAGGGGGTGATTGGACTGGTCTGAACCTGCTCCCCAGAGACCCTCTCTCACCCTGCACCCTGGCAGTGATCTACCTTCAAAGGGGGGCAAGGGAAGGGAGATGGAAGTGGGATCCCACTGGCAGCAGCTGGTCAGAGAATCCAGCTTGGGTTTGTGCTCTGTGAAAGCAACTTTCATTTTCATCATTTGAATTAAGAGGAGGAGAACTTGGACAAATGCAGAATGTGGCTGGACAGGGTGCTCAGGTCTCTGCACCAAGTGCAGTTCTGCCAAAAATAATAGGCTTTGGGGTTGTTTGTTTCTGTAGGAGATTTAAGCAGCATGCTCAGGAGGGGTTTATCTTGGTGAGGGGGGGGGAGAGGTAGGCCCCAAAATGGATTTTCATGCTCAGAGCTTCCAAACACAAGCACTGTGCAGCTTTCTGTTTGTTTTGCAAATCCTTATCATCCCACAGTTATTGCTTGTGAAGTGGAGCAAAAAATGAAACCCAGTCAGGGCTGAGTGGCAGGACTCTGCTTTCTCTTCTGGCTTAGCTGTTGTGTTCTGGAAGGACACACATGTGCCTCCCAAAGCCTTGGAAATGGGTGTCTACACAGTAATTAGTTTGCAAGTTTAGCTTTCTAGGAGCTCAGCATAGTGCATTTCTGCTTGGCATGAGTTGATAACAGAGACCTTGTTTCTTTGGGTCTTAAAAATTATTTCATATCTCAATATTTATGCAGTAACAGAATTGTCATAGAATCTCAGAATGGTTTGAGTTGGAAAAGACCTTAAAGCTCATCCAGTTCCAACCTCCTGCCATGGGTAGGGGCATCTTCCACTGGACCAGGTTGCTCCAAGCCCTGTCCAGTGTGGTCTTGGACACTGCCAGGGATGGGGCAGCCTCAGCTGCTCTGGGCAACCTGTGCCAGGGCCTCACATCCCTCACAGGGAAGATTTATTTTTTTTTAAAGTTTTTTTCCCCTCCAATCTAACCATGCCCTCTCCTCTCTGTTTTTGATCTGCTTTGATTTAAGACAGAAGTAGAAGCAGAAGTCTCCTGCTTATTAAATGTCATAACAAAGATCACCTGATAAAGCTGAACAGAGGGGTTGGTTGGAAGGAGGGAGGGGATTGGTGTGTGAGTGACTGGAACTTGCTGTCAAACACCTCTGATTTAATTGCTGTCAGAGGTGCAGTTGCTGGTGGTAGGCTTTCAGGTTTAGGTACAAAACAAAGCTCCTAATCCCCCTTGGCACAGGGGCTGGTGAGTCATGGGGTGGTTTTGTCACAGGTTGTCTGTGCCTTGGGCTGGTGCTGCCCTGGCTGTGGCAGCTCCTGGCTGAGCTCCTGCACTCCATTCTGCAGCATGGCTGGCCTTGGCCTCTGGTCATGGGCCTGCTCTTGGGCACCTCAGGAGAGGTTTGAGTTGTGCTCCTTTCTCTGCTACAGGAGAGGACAGGGAAGAGCCTCCACAGAGCCTGGCCAAGATGGTCCAGTCTTGAATCTACAGTTCTAATGATAATACAGAAGTAGAAATAGGAAAACACACATTCAAAGTGAACACTGGATCTGTGAGGTTTTTGGGGTTTGTTTTTCCCAGAATGTGTATTTTGGTTTTAGTTTCTTAGATGTGTCAGGTAGAACCATTTTGTGGGTAATGGAATCATAATACACAATAACAGTACAATTTTACTAGCAGTTTAAGTTCCACTGTAGTGTCATTCTTGCCTGAAAATGTGCCTGAATGTTTTCTGCCCAGCTCTATTTATCACATTCCACCCCATTTTGTGATTTCTGCCTGATTAGGGGTCCATGTCCTTCCTTAAACATTAACTGATGCCCCTCTTCATTGTCGTGAGGAGACACAGCACCACCAGGTTAAATTCTTCAAGTACTGTGTATCAGACTTACCAAATTAGGACAATCATATATGGACACTGCTTGGAACTTTGGAAAAAGATGCATTTAACAGAGGAGAGAAGAGGGTTTCTGCTCTCTCAGCTGACAAGGCTGCAGCCCTCATTAGGGAATGAAGGAAGCTGAGGTTCAGGTGTAATTCTAAAGCTTTGGTTTTTGAGAAAGAGGAAAACACAAAATATTACCCGAAAAGCCTTCCCAGCTCTGCTGTTTGGAGTCAAAGGTTGGCTAGGTGTGTGTTTTTAGGAGGCTGTGAGTGGCACAGAGGAACCTTTGGGCTCTGCAGGCCTGGGGCACTATTTCTCAATAGAACAGCTCCTTTGCAGGACAAGGGCAATTTCTGATTTCACCAACAAAAGGTTGCATTTATCTAACAAAGGCAAAAAAAAGATATTCTGTTTATGAAGTGACTCAAGGCGTCCACAGAGTACATGTAAATTGGCTTGAAAGTAGGTCAGCGTGGCTTTGCGCTGTTTGCGCAGTTTGATGTGTTTGTGTGTGAATTCGGCTCCAGAGCTGCGAGTGCTGTCAGGGAGAGCTCTGAGCCGCACGGGCTCCTCGGTGTCATCGCCGCCCTTTAATCTCTCCAAGCTGGTGAGTCTGGGGACAGCTTAATTAGAGTCAGTGGAAGTAAATCTGGAAAACACCAGCCTGTGGAACGCCTGGACTGCTCCTCGTGCTCTGGTCTGCCAGCCCACCTCCTCCTCGCCATATGCTGTTTCGCTTCCTGATTGACAACAGCATGAGAAAGTTAATGAACTCTGGGATGCCCTGTGTGAGTGGGTTAAGCTGAGCCTGAGCTTGTGGTCAAAAACACTATGGAGCACAGCCTGGGGGCAGGGGCTGGGCTGGGGAGCTCTTGGTGAGGGGCTCTGTGGGTCCACAAGACCCTCCTTGCAGGGACCCTGGCTGGAGGGGCTGTTGTGCTGGGGGTGCCCCATTGCCAGTTCCCTGTGCCATCAGTCCTCTGACTACAGTGTAGCCCTGTTGGATGAAGCCTCTGCCCACCACACGTGGTCCCAGAACAGCCATCTGCAGACCATCCCATTCTGTGATCAAGTCTTTTCCCAGTGCCAGATCAATTATTGTTCACTGAATATTGCAGTTATGTGCAGCAAGGCTGAATGAAGAATGCCCATAGTCCAATGCTCTCTGGCTTTGCATGTAACTGCCAGTGTCCCAGGAAGATCCTGCTCATACCAAGAGCAGATTCAGGGGTCTGACTGAGCTCTTGTCAAGGGGCTCTGCATGTCCTTGGCCTCTCAGGTGGCTTGCTTACCTTGGTGCTCCTAAAGCTGAGCTGAGGCTCATGCTCTCAGAGGGTCACGCTGGTGCCTGTGTTCTCAGAGGGAAGAACATCCAGCTCCAAGGCTTTGCCAATGCCACTCTCTAATCCATGATGCCCTTGGTGTCTGGATTGTTAGTGGAGGTCCTTGAGCAAGACACAAGCTGAATGGTGGGTCTGAGTGTGGGATGTGAGACTGAGTGAGGGGATGGGAATGGGGAGAGGGGAACGTTGGTTCTGGGACAGGGACTGGGAACAGCAGCCTGGTGACAAGCAAGAGTTGATGCACAGAAGATTTTTCTCTCTCAGACAAGGAAAAGATGAAAGGTGCAGAGGGATGAAAGACTGAGAAGAAGTGAGACTCCTCCAGCAGCAGCACTGTTCACACAAAGTGCCTCAGACAGAAAAGCCCCTTTGCCTACCCCTTCTCCCTGTTGATCTCCCAGCACCAGGCAGTAAATTACCCTGCTCTTTCTTATCACTGATTATTGAGTGGTTGGGTAAGATGGAGTCAAATTATTTGCATGTTCAAAGAGAGAGGATAAAACTAGACTGCAGCATATTTTATGGCTTTTATAAAATGTTGCTGTATGTTGTTGAAGTAGATGGAAAGGCACCACCAGTGCTCCAGGGCAGAGCTTCTCTCTGGGAACCTACTGCTGCATTAATGTGAGCAAAGAGTCAGTAGAAAGCAGGAATGTGCAGTTAGAGTTGGAAAAATAAATGTTTTATATTTGTATTTGGACTGCCAAGTAAGAAAAGCACCTGATAAAAGAAATCTGAGTCTAGTGAAGCCTTAAGGTTTTATATTTAGCATTTATAGCTCAAATTTGGGCAGTTGCTCATTAGAAACCAGGAGGACAAAGTCTCATGAAAACAGGACAAGCAGGAAAGGGAAGGAAAACAAACACAGTTCAAACAGTGTGGGGGGTTGAGTGTGAATGTGGATTTTTAAGCTAAAGTTTTAAATGTGCTTTTCAAAGGACAGGGTTCTGCTGTGGGACTGACACCTTCGTAGTCTTGTTGTCAGCTGTCAGCTGTAATTATTTCATGTGTCCATCTGCTCCAGGGCTGGTTTGTGCACAGACTGGGATGTCTGTACACTGCACTGCTCCTGTGCAGGAGCACATCAGCACTTTCAGCACAGTTACTTTGGACTTTGGCTTTGTTGAAGTGAGGAAAACCAGGCACTGATAAAACAAGTATCCAAATTTCCTCTGTATTAAGCACTCTAAATAAACTCCAGGTGATGATTAAGATTTCTTCCTGCCCCTTCTGTGGCAGGAGCAGTGGCTCCTGTCACTGCTGGCCAGGTCTGTGTTTGTGGGACTGCATGTCCTGCTGACGCCTGGCCCTGTTGGGACCCTCCTGACTGGCCCCTCAGGTTGTCCTTGGGGAACAGGGGCCTCCTGATCCAAAGGAGAGATGGCAGTGAGGTCAGGGTGTCCTGGTGGGGCAGTTCTGCAGCTCTGGGACATCATACTCTGGTCTGGCCCAAAGGTGATACTTCCCCACAGCTGCACATTAAAAGCTCCTAACAAGTGAGGTTCTGCTGTGGACTAATTTGTCAGTGTTTTCTACACATCAGTGAGATGTGATATGGCTCTGAGTCTGGCATGACTCCTTTCCTTAGAAATCTGCCTCAAGATTAGCTTGGGGGTTTTTGCCCCTTGTTTCATTCATGACTTTGACATTTCTGGTTGACTTGCTTCAAGATTCACTTGGGTTTTGGGGAAGTGAATCCTGTGTACAGGATTGCATCATGTTAGTATTCAACATCCCTGCCCAGGATTGCAGCTGGGTTCTTATGGTGATGTCAGGTAAGAGCTGCCTGACACAGTGCCAGGTGTTTGTGCTTATTGCTGATCTGTCTGTAAAAGCTCCACTTCAAGTCTGTGGTCTGTAACACTGCTTTTCCCTTTGAGGGTCAGGTGCCACCAGGGCCACCAAGACAATAAGAGGTATGGAGCAACTCTGCTCTGAGGAAAGGCTGAGAGAATTTGGTTTGTTCAGCCTGGAGAAAAGAAGCTTCTCCAGCACCTGTGATGGTGTGGCCTTCCAGTGCCTGGAGGGGCTACAGGAAAGGTGGAGAGAGACTATTTACAAGGACCTGGAGGGACAGGACAAGTGGGAATGACTTCATGCTGCCAGAAGATGGATATCAGATTGGATATGGGAAAGAAATCTTTCTCTGTGAGGGTGGTGAGGCTCTGGCAAGCGTTGCCCAGAGAAACTGTGGCTGCCCCATCTCTGGAAGTGTCCAAGGCCAGCTTGGATGGGGCTTGGAGCAACCTGGTCTAGGGGATGGTGTCCCTGCCCATGGTAGGGGCTGAAACTGGATGAGTTTCAGTGTCTCTTCCAACTCAAATTACTTGATGGTTCTGTGTCTTGGGGAGCTTATGGAGCCCCAAATTTTCTGCACCTATAAACTGTTGCCTCATATGCCTCTTTCTCTAGCACATCCCAAAGCAAATGTTTTGCACCTGATAAGATACCTCCATTCAGTATTTAGTATGTATCTGAATATCATCACACTTCATCCACTCTAAGCACCATGAAGAATAAAACGTTATTTTGCAGTTTAACTGTAAATTGTTTGGAATGTCATATTTATAAATAAACTGGCATTATAATTAATATAGATATATAAAATATATACATGAACATACAAATATAATGTGAGTATTGCCATTATAAAGGCTCTTACATGCAGCTGCTTGGCTGTATGTACAACTGGGTTGTATGATTGTGTACCTACAAATTCATGACAGCTGCAACATGCTTGTTTCAGAGAAGAAGAAATGGAATTTAAATGCTGGAGAAAATATGCAAATGCCTAAAACCCAGGAAAACTCAAATTGCTTTGTAGGCTGAAAACAGCTGTGGAGCCCATGGTGCTTTTCTTACCCAGGCACCCACAGGAGCCACCCAACCTGCTCTGCAGGAATTGTTGAGATAAATATCTCTTGGTTTTATTTTCAGTTCTAAACTAACAATCTCCCCATTTGCATATCTAAATTCTCTGATGCTGTAGCAGGAATGTGGCTGCTGCCATGGGAGGCTGGTGTGAATTGCTGAGGATCTGCCACATTGCATTATGCATTTTTGTTGTTGTTTTAATGAATAAATGCCAGAGAAGGCAATCAGTAATTAGCTGCAATATGGCACCATTGGGGAGCAGTGAGGAGATGTTAACTCGATCTGAAGGACCCATCTGTAGAGCTTGCAGAACCGCAGCCCAGTCGTCACCACACGCTGGAGGAAACTGTTGGCAGGGTCTCAGTGTGTTATTTGCCAGAAAAGGTTCCTTTGGAAGATAAGAATGAATTGGAAGTGTGGGGATTCACTGTGATAGGCCTGCCACAGGTAGGTAGTGTGGGGACAAGAAACAGTTCAATATGTTGGAGTCTGGGGTTTGAATAGATGAAAAAAGATTCCAGGCATATGCCAAACTATTCTCCACATGAATAACAGTTTATAATTTGCTCAACACATCTCTAATAAACCTGGCAGCTTCTCCCTTCATAATTAACATCTTCATTTTGTTGCAGAATGTCTGCCCTGGCTTGGAGAACTGGGCCTCTTGGTTTCAGGTGTGAGAAGTGGAGCCAAGCTCAGATGCAGGAGGATGCTCTGAGGGTCCGAGAGAGCATCCTGTGGTGGGAGTATGCTCCCACAGACCAGGAGAGCTTCCTGCTGTGGGGAGCCAGGCAAGCTGGGCTCTTCTGGGGCACATCCCCACCCTGCCTGTGCTGGTGTGTGCTCACAAATGGAATCAGCAATGGACAGCAAGAGTAAGTTGTGTTTGTTGGATGACATGACAAGTGAAGTTTAATTTGGAAAATGCATATCTAAAGACTGTGCCTTTTAGTGTGAGTATTGCTGCCTGAGTATAAATTATTACTGGTTGATGCAGCTTGTAAAACCGCCCCATCTCAGCACCATAGCATCACTAACACACATCTTGGTGTTTGGGCTCTTATGGTGAGGTGGGCAGGGGACCCACAGGTGCTGTGGCACCTTTGACAGTGAGGAGTTGCCCCTTGAGAGACACTTTTATGCACAGGCTGCTGCACGTGGTCAACTCTGAGATATTTGCACAAGTACAGATGTAGGAATACAAACATGGCTTTTGTAAAAGTATTTCTAAGTGTGTCGTGATTATCCTTATCAACTAAAATACATGTACTGTTCATGGGTAATGTCTTTTAAATCTCATTTTCAGAAAGCAAGTTGTTCTGATGGGTCTGTTCCTTGTCCCTGGCAGCTTTGCCAGCCAAGAGGAGAACCCTGGATTCCAACACTGGTGTGACCCTCCACAGATGTGGGTGGTGAGCAGGTGGGAGTGGCCCTGGCACCCTGGAACACCAACCTACTGGGACACCAGCCTGCTTCTGATGGCCAAGACCTTCCCAGCATTGAGGGTGGATGCATGCAATTTTCCTTGTGTTCTTGAAGGCATTTATCACATAGAGAGATCAGCAATGAGGAAAACAAGGTGTCTCAGGTGCTGGGTGTTACCCTGCGCTCCCCTGGCTAGCAGAGTGATACTGAGCTTTGGGCTATAGAGCATCTCTGCCCCACAGCTCCTCCCAGCCCATGCCCCTGGAATCCTGGCACCCCTGGCATCCCTCAGGAGTGTGAGCAGGTGGAGATGCTCTGGCTGAAGCCCCCCAGCACTGATTGCTTCCCAACATGCAGAGCCCTGACCCAGCTTGCCAGGGACTGCAACCACCCAGGGCAGAACTGGAGAGCTGATGTGGTGGGGGTGGGTGCAGCACTGGGGGAATTTCTGGGTGAGACCCCCCTCCTCCCTTTCCTGGTGTCCCTCAGCCACGGAGGAAACTTCCCACGCACAGTCCTAGCCCTGTGCTGCCTCACAGCAGAGGAACTGGCTGCATGAATTATCCCCAGAATACAAAAGTTATTTTCCTCCCCCAGCTCCTCCTGCCTCCATGACCTAGTTACCGGCTCAGCACATGCAGAAAGCCACGGGAGGGAAAAACAGATTTCTATTTAATAAGAGAAGTTGATTACTATTTTAAGCCCCTTATCATGTAGAAGCATTTCAAGCTCAAACACCCCACTCATGTCTAACTGTGAGGTAACTATAAAGGCTTCTGCCTCCCCACCCTGCAGTTTGACAGTACTGGAGTTTCAGGCAATTAAAATCCCTTCGTGTGTCTCCAGTGTACCTGCTGTAGTCACTGTGTTCTCAGTATCTGTTCACACTTGAAATAGCAACTTATCTTGTTTGGAGGAGGCTTTATAGGTTGTTTTACCTAATTGGTGCAAGGTGAATATTTCAGATGGATTAATTTAATTAAATGACAGCTGAATAACTCTCTTGCTTTGGGACAGAGGCAAGGAAAGCCCCAGTGCTGGTAACTTGTGCAGATAAAATGCAGGTTCTTTTTTCTGTGCTTTAGAAGGAAGATGCAGCCTTTCCCTGAGCATTCCCTGGGCAGGTTACAAATATGCTGGAGTTGCCAATCCTCAGCTTCAGAGGGCTGGGATGTGCATCTCTTGAATGCTCTGATGTGGGAAGGCTGTGTGGCACTGCTGTGGCTCCTGGGGACTCTGGTGCTGTCAGGAGGATGTGAGGGCTCTGCCACTGCTCTCTAAGGCTGGGCAGCAGCTTTCAGGCTGCCCTGAGGAGTGCAGGGAAGAAGCTGAGATGAAGGCATGGGGTCTTTTGGGACCAAGGGACTAAACTTTTAGAGGTCTTAGGCAGAGCTCCTGGACCTACCCCAGTTCCAACTCTTTTCTGAAAGCTGTGCAAATTGAGGTCGGGCTTCAATTGAAGGTGAGTACAAAGTTCTTCCTCCCCTGGGACTTCAGCACATGTGTAAAATGTGAGCAATGCTTCAATTCTTGATTAAAGGAGATATATTTTATATTCAAGTACTCCCGGGTAGTAGAGCCTTTACTGAGTAACACAGAGGCTTAGGCTGGAGTAAAACTTCAGATGCAGGAGTAAGCCTGAGCCCTGTGGGCTCCTGCATGGTGCAAACTGAGGCCACGAGGGGTCTTAGGACCCCTGAGAGCAGCTTTGATGCTGCAGCTCAATCTCCACCTTTGCATCAGCCTTATCTTTGAGTTGCAAATTAGATCTAGAAGGGAGGAAAGTTCCCTTGAAGTTGGATTTTTTTCCTCTGACTACTTAACAAAAGCTCATCGGGTAATGAGCGTATCGACAGGGGGCAACACATGGAGTGTGTGATCACTTGGCTGAAGGTTGGTCCTCTCTGAGGGCAGTGAAGAGGAGCACTCACAGGCTCCAGCAGAGCTCAGTCCCCTCTTGGGGAACAGCCCCCAGAGTGGGTAGTGCTGACCCCTCCAGCACAGCTGCAGAACCAGAGTCCCAAAGCAGAGACTGATGGATCCAACAGCAGCCTGGTGACCCGGAGATGCTGTCTCAGGAACAGGCAGCAGCCAGTGACTGGGCACAGGAATCTCAAATGGCAGCTGTGGTGGAATTTGGGCAGAGAACCTGTGCAAAGAAAACAGGGGGAAAGACCCCTCAGTCCCACAGCACTGCTCCCATTGCTGTTCTTTTTTCCCAGAGAAGCAAATAGATTTGTACTTGCTCGCTCTTTCCCGGAGGTGCTACCGGGGATATTTACAAATGAATAAGCCTATTCTCCCCTGCAGACACTATTTGTATTTTGTTCTCTCCAGTGGCTACACATCTGTTCCCTCAGCAGTCACTGCAGGTGGACCTGAGAGCAGAGCGATGTCGCTGTGTCCAGCAGGACCCTGAGCTAGGAGGAGGTAGACTGTGTTTTTGGCACAATGTTGCTGACAGGAATGGCTTGCAAGATAGAACACAATTTACAAAATATGCCAAGGAATGAAGTGGTTTTGATCATTTCCTAGTACTCCCACCCATTAGCTGGGGTGAAATGTCTCCTACCCTCCCTCCATAGAATGATGTAGGATGGCCCCCTCACCCCAGCAACTCTCCCTGCAAAGGCTCTCCTTTGGGAGCAGCACAAATAGGAACCTCTGTTTGGAGAAAAGGGTTCTGTGCGTTTGCCAATGTGTGACACATTCAGCAAGTAACAGCATGAACAGTCAGGATGCATTTGGCATTTTCTGATGTGCTCTGAAAGCTGTGTACAAATTCAAATCACAGAAAGCAACGGGGCCAGGTGCGTGATACTAATTTTACATTACAATTTCATTCAGATAAATTACTCCTGTGAGTTCCTAATAAAAGCAGATGCTGGTTTGTGTCAGAATTAGTGAACAATTCTGGTAACAGGAGCAGCTATTTTTAGTTTTGTGTTATGCCAGTTCAGCCTCACATCAAGTTGCATTAAATTTGGGAGATACAAATAGGATCCATGGGTATTCATTTACTTCAGAGCATTCCAAAGCTGTCTCTTCTGCTTGGCAGAGTGGGTGGGATGAGGGGGTGGCTGGGGACGGGTTATTTGTCGAGTTTCAAGCGGCACTTGTCACTCGGTGTGCCTGTAGTTGGTGTGGAAACATTAATTAGGTGAGTGAGCTTGAGCCAAGTAATAAGCACAGAAAAAAAAAATCCACCAAGGACATGGATTAAGAAGCCTTCCCTGGAGGAGGCATCTCCTGCTACTGGAGCAGAGGGGGTTGAGTCTGCAGGAGGGGTGGGTGGCAGTCCTGGGGTCTGGGAGGGCTCAGTGGGGCAGATAATATCTGTGGAAGGAGATGTTCCCTGTGTGTCAGCATTGCCCTTTGAATAAAACAGGGGCTGGAGCTGGAGGAGGAAGCCCAAGAGATTGAGGGATGGGTCCTGTGTGAAGAGGGATGGATAGTCAGAGACACAGTACCATCCATCCTGTGTCATTCCCAGTTGTTTTTGTCATAGAATCTCAGAATGGTTTGGGTTGGAAGAGACCTTTAAGCTCATCTCCTTCCTGCCCCCTGCCATGGGCAGGGACACCTTCCACAATCCCAGGCTGCTCCAAACTCTCTCCAACCTGGCCTTGGACACTTCCAAGGGTGGGGCAACCACAGCTGCTCTGGGCAACCTGTGCCAGGGCCTCATCACCCTCACAGGGAAGGATTTCTTCCCCATATCCACCCTGATCCTGCCCTCTGGCAGTGAGAAGTCATCCTTCCTTGTCCTTCCAATATATTCAACATATGTTTGGATTTATTCCCATGCAATGTGGAGTCTTTACAAGGGTAGTTCCCTGTGGATGGTGGAATTTTTGGGGTGCTGTGTGAGGACAGCTTAGCTAATGAAGGTCCTGAGCTGTTCCAGACCACGGAAGCTTTTTGGAAACTTTGTTTCATCATCCTAACAGTTAGCAATTGGAATTACATTTTATTACATTTAATTTTCTCCCAAAGCAACTTAAGTGAGGGGAAATGTAATGTCAACACAGAAAAACCCAGGTTTTCCCCATTAGTTTAGAGCACAGAGAGCAAGCTTTATAATTATTCTGGAGTTTTGTGAGGCTTTCAATTTCACTGTCAATCTTTTTCAAAATTTTAGATTTTATCGACTAATACTTGCTTTGACATTAAGGGTGCTGCTACAAACAATTTAATCTATTCATACCAATTTTTGTCTTTGTGGAAAAAGTTTTATTTCAACTCCTCATTATCTGAAAGTGATTTGCAGAAAAAGTGCTATTAGGAAAATGAGGCTGATGGCACTTGGGGTGAGCTGAATGCGCTGTTAAGCAAATCAGAAATTAGTGTAAATTTCTTTCATTTGACTTCATTTGCTGCAGATCAAGTTTGATACTAATGATAAAAACAGATCAAGCTTTTAAAAATATTGAGTTTCTGTGCAATGAAACTGAAGTGGCAAGAGAAAACTTTGGCTACTTTATTTTTTCTGACTTAGAATTATTAAAATTATTCCAATTTATTATCTTTTCAAACCAAGGTATGGTCTTGTCTGAGAAGACATATGAGAAGCCACTGCTGGCTAGCATAATAGAAAGAAATAGATAATGCAGAAGGAGGAGAGAAAAAAACTCAGAAAGATGAGACCCCCAAAATGTTCCTGAGACATCATTACTTGGAGGCTCCCTCAGAGGGGTTTGATTGCAGCAGTAGCCTCCCTTGAAACACTTCTACCTCAGAAACCAATGTAGTGTTTGCAAGGTAAATGATCATTTTCTCTTTAAAGACTTTCAGTTCTGCTGTGTTAAACCAGGAGTAAGCCCTGAGAGACATGGTGGACGGTCTGCCCCAGCTCTGTGCTCTTCTTCATCTGAAGTTGGCCAGAGTGACAGCAGGCTCCTATAAGATCTGATTTAACTCATGAGGTCCTAACTGTCTTGGATGCTCTGGGAAATACACAGATGAGTAGTACTGAAGTCCAAAAATCACTCTTGCAACTGGACCTGAGAGAAAGGGAGTCTGTGTGGGAGGTGAGACAGGACATGTGGTTCAGAAAGGGCTGAAAGTGAAACAGAAGACAAGGTTCATGCTCTCTATCTCCTCACCAGAGACAGCCAAGTGCTGAGGGGCTGCTTCACCTTAGTTTTCTTCTCATCCTTCCATCAGATGTGATCAAACAGGAATTTTTCCATCTTCTAGCTCAGTGTATAACAAAATGTACTGCGATTTGAGAATGGGATGCAATTTTAACTAGGCTAGTAGAAAGCATGTCACTCATTTAGCAGTTGTAAAATTAGAAGGAAAGAAAACCCCTAAGAGACAGGAAAATAGCTGCTATTAAAGTGATAGAATAATCTTATCCTGCAATGGTATTCTGCAGTTGAAGCAGCTCTCTGCAGCCGGTGTCTGTCAAACCCTATCAGGATGGAAGGTGACATTATGAAGTCTCCAGATATATTTTCATGTCATTTAGCTGATTTGTGTCATTTGATAAATTGCGTGTTTGTAAAATCAATGTTCCTCGCTGTGTGTATTCTTGTGCTTTGGTGGTGTCGCAGTTCTGTTCGGGAGACAACAGCAGTGATTTGTAAGAGCTGTCACTTCAAGAGATCTTGCCCTCTTTTGGTAAAATCCCTTGTTCATTGTCCAGAAGACCTGGTATAAAAATTAATGAGATCCACGAGGGTACATAAAGTGAGTTTTTAATTTTGCTTAATAACATCTCCGTTACTTTTTTTTAAATGTGAGATAAGGAGAATGAAATCCCAGTGAGAGGTGAATGCACAGGGTCTTGTTCTCTTGCTCACAGCACTTAGAGCAGGAAAGGTGTCTTAATTCCTGGTGTGACAGTCAGAGCTCAGCACCAGAGTGCTTGGGCTGAGCAGGTCACAGGTGAGTGGACTCAGCCCACAGTGCTCCCTTTCTCATTCTAAGGCCAAGGACAGGCAGTTGAACTGAACTCATGGGTCCAGGGAATATTCAGCAGTGGTGAGATGGACCCATGGCAGCTGGGTGCTGGGTTGAGGTCTGGGTCCATGTTTGCAGGAGGGACCCTGTGGTAAGTGGGCCTTTAGACACTGGCAGATGAATGCCGTAACTAATCCTGTGAAGGTTTAGATAAGCTTGCAAGATAAAATGGCTTGGAAAAGAACTCTTAACAGTTCTATTTTAGCTCCAGATGCAAAATTCAATGGCTTTCCTGATGACCCAGCATAATGCCTGACTTTTTTACTAAAAAAACTCCCCGTGAAACTGCAGCTTAAAAGGAAGTTCCTAAAGACTTGTATCAGGTATTGTGTTTGATCACAGATAACATGTATTAAGTAATAATAGTGTGCAGCTCTGGGCACCAGTGATGTATGAATGATTTTAACAGCATCACTTGAGCTATACTGCATAGTCAAGACCACATCTACTGAAAAAAAAAAAACCATCAATTTGAATAGTCCAAATGAATAGATTTGGTCCTTTATTATAATTTAACTCAAGTTCTCAAATGTGTCTTTGTTATTCCAAAAAGGGAGAACAGTATGAATAACTCTGAAATGTGACATTGCATAATTAAACATATTTCTGGCTGTATCCATCTATCTAGCTGTCTATCAAACCCCACAACTTTCCTTCCCTGGAACAGCAGAAGGCTGGCAGTCCTTTCCACGCCAACGTGTTGGAAACCTTGGCTGGTCCCCTGCAATCGTAAGTTGGTGGGTGGGAGGGAAGGCACAACAAATTTGGTCCTGTGGCTTTACTGCCAGAGAACTGAAGATGAAGTTTGTCAGCCCACTTTGGGGGAAAATAACCTGAAGATATTTCAAAGAAGTGAATTAAAATTCATCATCCTGACCCAACTCTTGCAGAGAGACACTTTCCATACCTACAGCCAAGCTCTCCCATCAGCTGTTGGACCTGGAGTATCAAGGATATAAATCAAACTTGTATGATGGAGCATCACATGGGAAACACAGACTTTGAGAGAGATTTTAATGGTAGGTTAAATTCTAGTTCTAAGATTGAGAGTTGAATGCAAGTACAATGTAATTGTGGATTTCAGGTGTGGAGTGCAGAGCAGTTGCAGTTGTCTACCTCTGTATGTCCCTTGTCAGCCCCTTCAGGGGCCCTGCTCACCATGCCAGGGCTGGGGAGGTGGAGGTGATTCAAAGAACAGATAAAATAGTTAAAGCTGGGAGAGGATTTATGAGGAAGTATAGAATTCAACATGTATCGCCTGGCTAAGTGAAGACTTAAGGGGAACTCTTAATGAGCATTTCAGGGCTACAGATACCAAGGACTGGAAGGCTCCATTCACCATATCCCAGGCAGAATTTCTGAGATTAATGAGATGATATTCAGAAAAAGTAAATTTTCAAATGCTGGTGACATCACATGGTCAGGTTTAGGCATAAGAGGAAACAAAACTCTAACAGCATGGAGATGACAGGGAAGCCTTAGATCTGCGAAGACCCTTTTGGTCTTCAGTTTCACAGTTCCCAGAGTCCTTCCATTAAAAGGACTCTACCCCTCACAGAAAGGTATCCAGCTTTCCTTTCCCTGCTGGTAAGGGAATTCTGAATTAGATCCACCTGCTCAAGGACTCCAGCAAATGGAGACCTGGCTAAAAGGTTGTAGTGGATTTAGTGATTCATTTTTGGTTTGGCTTGTTTAGTTGTCTGTGTTTGATTTTTTTTTTTATTTTTTTTTTCATATAGCCAGTGGGCTTTTCCATTGAATTCCAAGGTTCTTGAATTAAACCTGCTGTGAGGGCCTCCCTTAACAGCAGCAGTTTGAATTTTTCCACTGTGTTTTTCCTTAAATCTCTTCTGAGAAGCCTTGCTGCACTTTTCCCATGGACCCTTCTCATGTCTCCAGGACATTGCTGGTGCAGAGACCCCACTCTGAGTGCCCAGGTGTGCTGGAGGATGTGGGCAGGTGCCCCAGCACTGCCTTCCCCATGGGCAGGAGCAGTGTCCTGCCTGCCAGCCTGGGCCAAGGACAAATGGCTGGTCAAGAAAAGATCTGCACTGTGAGAGAGGAGACTGGGGGGCAGCAGAATGAGGTTTCTGTTAGAAACAGCTCTATACAGCTGATTCTTGATATATTTCTGTTGTCTTTACAAAAATGAAGCTCCGGGTAGCGATCCTGCACCTGATAGAATTACCAGTAAATGACTTTTGTTCCAGGGTTTTGGTGCTATTTTTCCTGAGCTGCCTATGAAATGAACTGTGAATCTTTCCATGCTCAGTGCGAGGTGCTGAGATCCAAATCTGTCCTGGAAACAGCCTCTCTGACAACCCTTTTATTGGCGATGGAGCTGCTTAAATGAGAAGCCTGTGCAGGAGATGAACCGGCTGCCCCGCGCAATGCCAAGCTGGAGCTGATGGATTCTGCACGGACAACCTGGTGACCCTTCAGCCATCCACCCTCATTATGCTCCCTGTCAGATGTTCAATTAGAGTGACAGGGTCCCAAATTCCCAAATTTCTCTGTTTAGTCTTAGAAGATTAAAGGGTGGCAACTATTTTCAATATGATTATCATCATTATCTCTGGGAGATTTTATACTTCAGAAGTCAAAGTCATAATAGCCCAACTCACTGCAATTATTTGCAAATTGCCTTAATGTATTTTCCAAAAGCTCTTTTGGCATTTTGCAATTTATTTATTTGCTAAGCCCATAACACATTAAAATGCAGAAATGTCTCAGAACTTCTATGAAGCCAGTCTGGTGGGAACTTGCATGAACTTTGCCAGCGCCCCCTTTACCCACTAGTAACACCATCCTTTTTTGTTAAAATACAGCTTCTTGTGATTTTCTCACTGGTAACAAGCCTTGAAGGCTTTTTTTTTTTTTGTGGTTGAAATTGAAGGGAATTTGTTAATGTCACATTAGCTCCCTATGCTGATGGAAATGCTTATGGAAAACATAGACTTAAACCAACATAGGAAAATATTCAGAGACAAAAAAATGCTGTTTCTCAAAAAATGCCTTTTTTTCCCCCTAGAGACATCTTCTAAAGAAGAATTTATGTGTCAAGGGATGGAAATAGCCCAGTATTTGGAAGAAGTGTAGGGGTGACTCTCCAGTGGGCTCCAGTTTCTCTCTTGCAGAAGCCAAGAGTCTCAGGAGAGTGACCGGGGTGGTTTTGGGCAGAGTTGGTAAATGTGGCTATTTGGATCCCAGCCACATCTACTCCCTTTCTTCTTGTCCTTAATGCTGAGCAGAAAGTAAGGGACAATGTGCCTTACGCATTAAATTGAAACTAACCCAAGCATCTTCTAAAACACGCTCAGCCAATTGTTCAAGAGTAATTTACAGACCAAGAGTTACGGTGCAATAATTGTGAATAATGAGGAAACCACGACAAAAATGGTAAATAGCTTGCAGACATTTTGGGAACAGGAAATTAGGCTAAATTCATTGAATAAATTAATTGCTATGGATTATTCTTTCAGCTTTAATCTGCCGCCTGCTGAAAAATGTCTGTGCAAAAGGCAAAGCTGTTCCACAGCTTTCATTTAGAAATGGGGCTGCTTCGTGCTGAATAGAAGAGAGGCTGAAAGGGAGGTTGCTGTGTTATAATAGTGCATCTTGCTTGTAACACAATTCTCACCTTCGTAGTTTTACCTGCCCTTTGGGATGGGGCAGTTTTATAATCCCATTTTATTAGTGAGCAGCAGATGGAGAGGAGGTTTTTCCCAAGGCCACACATTGTCTCTGACAGAATCCAAGTTGGATCTTGGGATTTTGCAGTCCCTGGCTGATGCATGTGATATTTTTCTGTTTAAAGGCCTCTCCTTCCTACAACTACATTCATGCTTGGAGGATGAACAAAACAACCCTGAGCAGATTTGAGGTTTCACTAGTGAAACTGTAGAGAAAAAGAAGGAATGAGGAGCCACAACCCTAGCATATTTTAGCAGATCAGTTCTAGTACAGAGGAATTATATTTTAAGAACTGGACAGACTGTCTCAGATTTACTATCTTAGAGGACAGCAGTGAAGGTGAACCATTTTTCTGTCAGGATTACAATTATCTGACAGGGTCTTACTGTTCCAGGAGAAATGACCCTGATTTAGAAAAGATCTGTTCATTTGTAAGCAGCAGTTGCTTTTTAATAGCACAGCACTTTCTTACTACTATTAATAGGAATAAAAATAAAACTAAGGCCCATGTCTTCATTTGCATGAAATTTGTGATTTAAAATGAAGCTTGGAGAGCCTTGTAGATCAATCCTGGGATTTTATAAGCTGCTAGTGGTGATTTATGTGGATCTGAGACCACAGAACCCTGCCCGGTTCTGTGCACAGGCTGTTTGTCAGGTCTTAGCTCCTGGTAGCCTTTTCCTCTCACCTCTAGCTTGTGTGGCTGTGTGCCTGCACAGGGAATTCTTGAGTTGGAAGTGTCTGGTGACAGCTTAGGACAAGTTCTTTGCTACTAATGGGGCTCAGTAATGTGACTTGGCTCAGATTTATGCACTGTGAAGCCAATCCTTTGAGGAAGCTTTAGTGTTCCTCCCCATGCTGGGTCTGACATCCCCTCAACACCATGGTTTAGAGCCAGGCACTCCCCACACAGCAGCACTAAACAAATCCATAAGTCCTTCCCCATTTAGTTCCAGGTCTAAAGTGAGCTGCAGTGCAGCTGCTGGCAGAGCTGTGAGGCAAAGCTGCTGCCAGGGAGTTTTGCTGAGCAGAGCACAGTTCCCACATCTGGCTTGCTTGTATCCACTCAGTTTATCAAAATAGATTTTTTTCCCCTCCATTTGGTAAAGTTTAATAGAGCAGAACAAAGCTCCAAATGTTAACAATAACCATAAGGTGAGATGCAGTTACCTCAGGCACAGGAAGCTCTCCAGAGTTGCCTGAGCCTTGTGTGTGCCCTGGTTTGCTGCCTGGTGGCAGAGGAAGGGGCTCCACACCAGGTCCCCTCTCCATTTTGCTTCTACAAAGTTTGGTCTCCACCATCCCCTGCAGAAAAGACTGTGGTCTCCCTTCTGATTAGTGCTGTAGGAGCAGAGAAATAGAAAATACTGACTTTCATAGAATCACAAAATGGTTTGGCTTGCAAGGGGCCTTAAAGCACATTCAGTTCCAGCCCCCTGCCGTCGGTGGGGCCACCTTCACTAGACCAGGTTGCTCCAAGCCCTATCCAAGCTGGCCTTGAACATTTCCATGGTTAGGGCATCCACAAAGTCTCTGGGCAACCTGTGCCAGGGTTTCACCACCCTTGCAGGGAAGAATTTCTTTCCAATATTCCATCTAATGCTGCTGTCTGGCAGTATGAAGCCATTTCCCCTTGTCCAAAGTCCCTCTCCAGCTCTCTTGAAGACTCTTTAGGCACTGGAAGGAGCTCTAAGATCAGCCTGGAGAAGAGAAGGCTCCAGGTATAACACTCCCTGCTCTCCTAGTCTGGCTCCACAGCAGAGGGGCTTGAGCTCTCAGTCCATCTCCATGGCCTTTTCTGGACTCATTCCAGCAGGTCCACATCCTTCTTATGTGGACCTAGAGCTGGTTGCAGTGCTCCAGTCGACCTTAATATTAGTTTTTTCTGCTGTTGTTGCTTTCTCCAGCATGTGCCTTTTAGTGAATCTTTCAGTTCTTGTTTACTCAAAACACTTTTCTGAGGCTGTGGTTACATCCCTGATGGTTTCTTCTCATACATGAACGTTTCTTCTCATACATGAACTGACCCTGTTGATTCCCCAGTGCAATCTGACCCCACTGATGTGGAAAGCCTGGTATGAGGAGCACATCCCATGCTCTGCACCTGTGCTTGGGTTGAGGTTGGTTTGTTGTTACACGAAACTCTTCATTCTTCTTTGCTGTTTCAAACATTAACTGAGAATCAAAATTTCTGCCTTCCAGTGAAATGACACCAACATAAAGATATCAAAATACATGTCTTTTCTGGACATGCCTAAAGTCATAAAACAGTTTGTATATGAAATCAAACTGAATAAATCAGCATCCTTTCCTGCACTTTTGGGAAGGTTACAGCTCCAGCAGAAATGGCAGTGACACATCACGCTCCGTTTTGCGGACATGATGTCACTCTTTCATTTGAATATAAAATGTAGTTCTCCCTAAATTACATTTTCTTCTTTTAATTTATTTGCATGAAAACCATGCCATGGCATAAATCATCTTGTGGAGGTTGCTGGGTTATTTGCATTTCAGAGGTTGGTTTTAACTTTGTATTAGAAAGGAATTTGCAACTGAGAAGCTCTGGGAGGCATTAACTTGCAGTGAATGGTAGTTCTCCAAAGGTGATGAATGATGTTCATTTGGCTTAGGACAAACAGCCTTAAGTTTGTGTCTTTCTAAAAGAACTTGTCAAAGGCAAAGACGAAGCCACTGAACAATGTTTTCTTCTAAGGAATTAATTCCTCTTGGAAAAGCAGCATATTTAGGATAAGCATTTGCTCCCTGAAGTCAGGCTGCTCGGCACTGTTCCTGCAATGAACATCTGCCCTGGGGAGGTTGTATTGCTCGCTCTCTGGCTTGCCCGAAAGGAGGTGGTTGGAGAAATTCATGGCCTGGTGGAGGGTGGTTTGAGGAGCTGCCCCTTCTCCAGAGAGGAGGATCCTCATAGTAGTCTTGCCAGTGTTGCTGCCTGTGCTCGGTGCAGTTCTTCATTATGCTGCTTGTTTAATGGCACCTGACAGAGGGCAACTGGAAGCCTGGAAGGCTTTTAATGAGTCTTCAGATGTCTGTTTTCTGATGAGAAGTTGTATCTTAAATTCAATACAGCATGGAATGCATAGGGAATGAAACAGTGGAGTAAAACACATTTTATTAGCAATGAACTGAGGCTGCACATGAAAGAACTCTTTAAATATCTGACATGTTAAATGCATTATGTTCCCTTCAGGAAAGAAGGAGTCAAAGGGATGGGGATGATGAACTGTGCTCATTAACCTGACTTGGCAGTGATGGGAGTGGTATTGACACCAAGGCTATTCAGATTCAAACACATTTACTGCTGGCATGGAGGTAGAGCCCTGCTCTAGCAACCCGTGGAATTATTTCACCCATTAATTCACCTAGTCTGCAGTGAGGAGCTCATCTGCAGGTGAGCATAGGTCAGGAGCTGAAAGCAGAGCAGTGAAAGGCACCCTCTGCAGTGGGGACTGGAGAGTATCAAGGCCAACCTTGTGCAAGGTACCAGCTGAATCCATGAGTGACAGGGACCTGCTGGAGGAACAAGTCTATCTGCTATTGAACAGGCACATATCCGCAGCTCTCTAAAAACATGAAGAATTTACTTATTTCAGTATCTGACAATCCCAGAATAGTTTGGGTTAGAAGGGACCTTAAAGATCAACTCATTCTGTCCCTCTACCATGGGCAGTGATACCTTCCACTAGACCAGGTTTCTCCAGATTCCATCCAACCTGGTCTTGAACTTCTCCAGGATGGGGCAGCTACAAATTCTTTGGGTAATATGTGCCAGGGCCTCATGAGGTTTTATTGTGCATCAATGGATTTTGTGTTGGAGAAGTCTGTTAGAGGGAGTGTTGTTGCCCATTCTAAGCGGGAGCAGACACATTACACTCAGAGCTGCAGGAACTCAGTATCTGAATACACTGGTGATATTTTAGACAAAAGCTCAGTATCCTACATGTCAGTGATTGTCTCCAAAAGTAATTCACAAGGTTGTCACAAAGGAAAGGATTCTGAAATTTGTAAGAGACAAACCTGAACACAGACAGTGAGTACTAATGTCAAAACCATCTGTCCATATGGTCAGGGAGGTGCAGGACAATATAGTTCACCCTATAAACCTGTGCCCATGTGTGTTCTGACATAGCTATGTAGTTCATGGGTTACCTTAGAACATTTACAGAGATGCAGGTGTTATTTTCCTGTTTTTCTAACTTATTTTTAAGGTAGAATTAATAGTCACTGAATTGACGTAGATACATTTTTGTACTTTCTGCTGCCTGGGGCTATTGCACTTCAGTCTTTGATCTGATCAGCTCTTGCAAACTCAGCTAGTTGGAGATTGGCCAGTGCTTGGATGAGAGAGTTCATAGAAGTTTCATATTGCTGTGAGGAATTGTTTGTGACTGAAAATGGTACTTTCTGTGATGAGTCAATGCTGAACAAATACCCCAGTGTGGAGCCAGGAAATGCCACCGGCTCCATCCACAGAGGCTGCATAAAACACAGCCATAGGATCTGATTCCCAACAGCTGCAGAATGGATGTCCTGGACAACACTGTATATGGGATCAATCCTGCACTCACATCTCCCAGAGAATCCATGATTAATTTTTCCTTCTCCCTTTGTCTGTTACTGAGGTTTGCTGTGTGTGGCTACACCATTTGGTGGAGGAGAGAGAAGGTGATCATGTCTGTGAGCAAGGGGGTCATTGTGGGATACCAACAGTTACTTCTGTGGACATCCAGTGTGTGTGCATGGTGCAGCAGGTGCTAACCAGGTGACCATATAAATCTCTGTAAACTCCTACTGGAAAGGTGGCACAGTGGAACTCAATTTTATAGGAAATAAGAATTTTACAATGATTATTTAAGGTATGAATGTGAGTATATTTTAATCAATGACAAAGGGGGTGTCATCCACCTAGTTTCACATTTTCTATTTGCACTAAACTGTGAAGTTGTTTGAAAGCCACCTGCCTTTGGATTGCACTTAGAAGTGTACTGGAAGGAAGAAGTTACAACTTATTAGGTCCACTATTCCTTAGGGAAGAAATTTTTTCTTGTGAGGGTGGTGAGGCCCTGGCACAAGCTGCCCAGAGATACTGTGGCTGCCCCATCCCTGGAAACGTTCAAGGCCAGGTTGATGGGGCTTGAAACAACTTGGTCTAGTGGAAGGTGCCCCTGCTGGTGTCAGAGTAGTGTGGAATTGGATGAACTTTAAGGTCCCTTCAAACCCAAACCGTTCTACAATTCAATGATTTCAGTCTCATTCTGGTCAAATCAGTGTCCTGAAAGCACTTAGATTTGGCTTCAAACCTGTTTAGCAGCAGCGTAACTGACGAATTGCCAAACTCGAGTTTAGCTGCTTGGACTGGAAGGAGCTGAACACCATGTCCTGTGGAATCCTTCTTCTCTGGAGGGGGGTTGTGGTGCACCCCAGCACAGAGGTGCTCTGGGGTGGATCCTTGAGCAGCCTGGAGAGAGACACGGGGGTGCCCGTCCCAGAGGAGCAGTCTCCTGTGCCGGGGGGTGTCCCTGTGTTAACGTGGGAAGGAGCCGCGGAGAGCTGGCCGTGGGTGTTAGAGCCCCGTGGGACTCCTCCCAAAGCGCTCTGCACGTGGTGTCTCGTTTGCCATTAGCGAGTGACCCCCTAATCACATCGCCCGGTGATCACTGACAGGAGCAGTCCATTGGCATCCCTGGGACTAGAGCTGCGTCGCTGTAATTAAGCAAATAACTATCTAGTTGTTTAGTGTAGAAAGGCTTCTAATTGATGTGGAAATGGAAGGCGTTTCTTCTCATTCATTAAAGGAAACATGGTGTGAATTATCACTGACTTAACATATGCAGAAAAAGGCAGGTTTTTTTAAAGCAGCATAACTCAGTAAAAGGAAGGACTCTTCTCTGTGTTAGCACACAGATTTTCCCTATTTTCAGCTTAATGAAATGCTGGGCGCCTGAAATATCTGCGAGGCTTGAAAGTAGTCCAGGTTGCCTAAAGAAAAGTTTGGGGTTGTTTTTAGAGCTTTAAGAACAGTTGTATACTGCTTGCTGCCGATTTAGCTGTCTTGATTGTCAGCTGGTGTGGAGCGTGGTGGGGTGACAGTGAAGCCGGGTGTCCCTGGAGTCGCGGTCGTACAAGGAGGGGTGAGCCCTGTCCGGGACAGGGATCCGGGCTGAGGCTCCCCTGCAGTGGGGGCTGGTTTTGGAGTGAGATGGGGAAGAGCTGAGGGGCTGGTTTGGGTTTCTCATTTTTCCTGGGGTGTTGGAGAGCCCACCCCGAGAAGGGCAAATCCAGGTGTGGTACTGGCTCAGTTAAAGTGTTGAGTGGATTGGGAAAGCAACAAATTACTTCTAAGATAAAGAGGAAAGAATGTGATGAAACAGGAGCAAAAACCAGACAAAAATGTTTATCAATGCACATGGCACAGCTTCTCTGAAGCCCCACGTTTGTTTATTTTGGTAGCAGCGCTGGAATGCTGCTTTTGTCTCTTTCCCCCTTTATTCCCGTTGTTAAATAGATTGTAAGTGCTTCCTTAATTAGGAAAACAGATGTTTTAAAGAGAAGACTGTTTCCTTGTCAAAGCATTTTTCTACACTTGGGAGATGGATGCCTTTCTGATTCTTTGGGGGAAAACTGTTCCAGCTACAACTGCTGCATAATCTCCTGAGGAGAGAGGGTAGAGAGTTTAAAAAGAAATCTCTGTAGTAACACAGGGAGAAACACAACCTGATAACTGCTGACAGACTGAAGGCTTCTTCCTTCATCTAAATCTTTATAGATTGACACGTCTGTTTTCTTTTCATGGACGTGTTTGTTAGCACTGCATCATCTAACCTAATCTGTATGGGAAGTTGTTTATCCGAGAGCTGTGGGGCATTTATAACATTCATTCGTCACCAAGAATAATGGTGAGGACAGGTAAGATAATTCCGGCTATATTAAGGGTAGAGAGACAACTATATGTGTTTTCATAATGGGATACTCAGAGTGAAGGGTCTGAAAAGTTTTTGTAATATATTGGCTAAAACCAGACATTTTAAATGGTCCTTGTTAAATGAGGGCACCTGGGGTTGCTCTGGAGAAGGAGACATCAATAGCCACTTTGGAGTAACCCGAGGATTTGGAGGAAAAGATATGAAGGTGACTGAGGGTCTCCTGTTCACAGTGGCTTGCTTCAAGCAATCCTAAATTGTGGGTTCCCAGTTCCCCCCTACCTTGTGAACAGAAGACAGTAGAGGCATCCTTGGGCACAGCCAGCACTGGGGGGTGATGCAGCATTTCCAGTGAGTGACAACGGACTAGGGACTTATTTCTAGCTCTTTCCAAGTGGCTGGTCTCCAAAGTCCTCTCCCAGTATCCTGTGGTAGTCCCTTTGCAGGCCAGACTCTGTTAGAAAACTGCTATTTTGTATTCAGGCACCAAAGGAACCTTTCCTGTCATCCTGCTGCTTTGCCAGATGTTCTCCATTTTCTGCCTGTGCACTGATTTCTCCTTTCTAAGCATCACTGTAACGCCTTCACTGCGTTTTATCTTGCTGATTTCACAGCACTCCCACCAGCATCAAGAGCCCTTTGAATTCTGCTCCTGTCCTCCATAGCTCTCGCAATCACTCCCAGCTTACTGTCACCCTCAAATTGTATCAATGTCTTCTCCACTCCAGCCCCGAGCGTTAGAAGGATCAGGGGCACACTGAGGGTCTCCACTTCATGTGGCCTCTCCTCTTCACAGGTGATGCCAAGAACAGCTCTTGGGCTGGTGAGGTGCCTTACACTAATTTTACTTAGGTTGTGCTTTCCAAGTTTCGCTTGAGAGAGTGTTCAAGGGCTGGTGTCCTTGTGTGACACATTGTGTCTCACAGCCTTGGTGATGGTCCTTTGCCCTCTGGTGCCTTCTCTCCCCTCCTTTCCACCCCATGCTCTCCTCTTCCCTGACCAAATCCTCATGAACTTTAAATTAATTTTTTATTATTTATTCTTGAGAAATTTATAAACTTACACTGGCTCTGTCTCCTGGGCCACCATCTAATCTTCTGGGTGATGACAACTTGATTGGTGAATAATAGATTCCAGTCTCTTCCCAGCTGCTGAAGGGAGCTATAATTTCTAAATGCATCTCTGAGGATGGAACAGAGATTGTCCTCCTCCAGGGGTTTGTCTTTAATCAGCCCAGTTGTCTTCTCAGTATTGAAAACTTTTCACTGTAATGTGTAAAAAAAAACCCCAAAACAAACAAAAAAACCCAACCTAGAAATGAGCCATTTATCTTGTATTAGTGTGTAGATTAGGGGCCCAATATTTTGGGTGCTGCAGAAATCCTGTAAGTGGTATTTCCTGCTCTGGAAAATTTTAATATTAAGCAGGCAAGGTAAGCAACTGAAAGGACTGAAAACAGACACACAAGGGGATTAACTGAATTGCTAAGACATAGATCAGTGTCATGATGGAGATTAAAAGTCAGTCTCTCTGAAATTCAGAACAAAACTTTGCCATTGCTCTGATGGCATTTTTTTGACGGACTGTGGAAAATATAGAAAAATTAAACTGGTCCCTTGAAAACGTTCCAAGTTGAAGAATAACATAAAATGTGATTTTATTGTTTCAGAGATGGGGATTTAAAAGATACACTAAAATCTCAATAAGATCTCTCAGAATATGTTGTTTGGTTGGCTGGTTTTGTGTGGGTTGTTTGGGGGTTTTTTTGTTTTTTGTTTTTTTTTGTTTTGGAGGGAGGTGGTATTATTCTCCTCTATTTATATTTTCAGTGTGGAAAGTAGCTACTGATAAACTTGTCTCATAATGTTAGGAAAAAAAATGCTAGGAGAAAGCTGAATTTCATCTTCGTCCATTACTGTGGATACAAGTAAAAAGTGGTTATGAATCACTTTTTCTTGATAGAAAGAATTTATTTGTTCATTTATTTTACTGGAGTGTCTGCTGGAATTGAACTTCTTGATTAATGACCTACAGGATGTAGCACTGGAGAAATTGGCTTTTGCAGCTGCAGGGAAGCCCTGTGGGATTGTGTGTAAGAGGGACCCCAACCAGGGCTGGGTGTACAAACTGAGCAAATGCTCCTGGGCAGGGCATCTGTGGAGACAAGGGTCATTCAGTGCTGAGCAAAAGCACCTCCTACCACGAATGGATGTGGAAATGCGTCGGGTAAAGTTGTTCAACAACACAGTTGTCAGGAATAATCATTATAGTACTTCTGCTAGAAATATAAACAGATCCAGTTTGTGTGGAGGTCGTCACTACCATCATTTACCAGAAACTCCTCTCTCTAACAAAATAATGGAGCTAGGATGGTCCACACTTTTAGATAAAAATGAAACAGAGGCCAGGAGAATCTGGCAGGTGACATTGCAGTGTTTTTTGAGTGAGCTCACTCCAGACCGCCCCTGCCCATCCCCCAACATTCTCCTGCACTTGGCTGCTACAGTTTTATTTTACCTCCTGCCTCATTTTATTTTGTTACCTTGCACAGCTTATCCTTTACCATTGAGGGTATAAATTCTCCCTTCTGCTGTTTCCTGACCTGTCCCTTACACTCAGTCACTTCCCTCCCATCCATGTGCCCTTCTGCCTACAGAGCTGGGGTACTCCTTAAATAGCACCGTTTCCCTGCCCGAGTGGGTTTTCTGACATTAGCAGCCTTTTCAAGAGTGCTGCTACACTTTATAAATCATACATCACCCGACTGTTTGTCGTACACAGATTCTAAAACCCTCATTTGTCATTGTGCCAGTGACTCTTCCTCAGCCTGCGCCAGGCATGTCGCTCGTGGGGCCAAGGGCAGGAAGGGATTTGTTCTCCCTCTCTCTCTCCCCTCTTAACAGTTGCAGCATTACCAGTGTTACAAGGTGGTGAAAAACAAGTCTTATATTTGGGGCAGATGTTACTGAAATAGGGGAATGTATTTTTGTGCAGAAAAAGTTGTTCAAATAAACAAAACGTTTGTGCTGCTCTTACAGATGCATGGCATCTGATGAACAGAATCCTTTGAAATCCATGGGTTTATCTGAAAGTGGATTGCTACTCACACAGGTGCTTCCCAAGTGTGCCCAGATCAAGACCAATGTGACCTCCCTGCTGGAAGATGAGGCTCCCCCTCAGCATGGAGAGTGTTGCTCCAGCCCACGGCCTCTTGCTGCAGCCGGAGGCGAGGGCTGACCCAGAAAGCAGGGATGTAGTGGTGGAAAATTTGCATAACGTGCAAAAAGATGCTGAAATTTCTCCTCTGCAGCTGAGTTCAGTACTGCACCTGCAGTCTGGTGGTCAGTGCTCCCTCCTGGGCTCCTGGAGGACACAACAACTGGTGACCTCAGGTGAGAGGGGGTCAGGATGGGGTCTCCAGCAGGGATGTCCACATCGGTGTTCCTACGTCTAGCCCTTCTCAGGCTGCCATTCTGCAGTAGAGAAGAAAGTGGCTCTCTGCAGAAACCCTTTCTGTGGAAAAATGGTATTCACTTGGCAAGACAATTTACCATTGGAAAAAAAGGTCTAGACCTTAAAAATTTAATTAGTTCTGTCAGTTTTCTAGAAGATGTTCCCTAAATCCTGGACCAGCTGAGTCCACTGGGATCCTTCCTTTGACTTGAGTAGGACTTCAAGCAAATCTTCTGTCACAAAAAAAAAAACCCTGTAATCAATACTCAGACTTCATCCTAGAGAATGGGGAGTGTGATCATGTGGTAACTGCAATTTTCACTCCTGATCTACTTTTTACATCATCAGGACTGATGAAGCATTTTATGGGAGAAAAGAGAAAAACCAACAAATCAGGGAGTATTCCCTTAGGCTGATGAGTGCATGTGGTGTGATAAACTGCTGTTATTAACCTCAGCTGGGGGCAAATAATAGCTCCAGAGAAGATAAAAAGGTCCCAAAACCAACCCCCAACCTCTTGGAAAAATTTCTTGAGCTTAAAAGCAAAATAATGGCAGTTGTTCCATGAAGCTTTATGTGTAATGGTCCAAAATGCTGCCAGGCACTGAGCGAGGTTTTGGGTGCAATTACTTTCCTATATTAATAATAGCACAACACACCAAAGCATTAACATGAAGTTATTTGCAGTAAGTAACAAGTTGGTGGTTTGCATGTCTGTGCTGGCAGAGCAGCTGTGGCTGGAGAGCACCTGCAGTGAGGCTGTCCAGGAGAGGTGCTTATGGGATGCTGCCATGGCTGGGCATGTATAATAAATTTAATCTTAAATCGATTTGCAGTATCAATAATGAAGCACCTCTTAATGGAGTTTCGACTGGTCAAGTGTCAAGGCGGATTGTGCAGCCCAGAGAGAAAGGAAAGGAACAGAAAAAACTTCCCTCATTGCATAAGTTCATTGCAGATCATGAATTAATCATTTTCTCTTGTTGGCAACTGTTTCATACTGCTCTGAGATTTCTGAAGTAGCTTCTTACTAATTTAACTTGTACCTGAAGGTACCTTCGAAAGGGCCTCATCATCTAAAGAAAAGGCACCAACTTTATGTGCTTCTCCTAACTTTTAATATAAGAGCAGAATAATAGAATAATGGAATCTAGAACTATAGAATCATTTTGGTTGGAAAGGATCTTAAAGATCCTCAAGTCCAAGTGTTAACTATTAGTGTCCCTTCATTTCATCTGTGCACAGACTGGATGGAGGTTTATGCTGATGTCTGAGATATCTCCTACTCCTTCCCAGATGAGCTCCAATTGCATTTCAAGGCCATGGGAAAATGACTTTTGCTGCTCCTTCCATTTCATTTCATATTCATTCATCATTTCCATATGGTAACTACACAACTGTGCAGAGTTGTGCCATGTGTTATTCAGTGCAGCCACACAGAAAGCTGCTAAAAATCAATTTTTTTTTTTTCCCTCAGAACCAGAAACCAGGAGCTGTTTCTTGTCACACTTCAAGAGAGTGAAAAGTAGCACTGGCTCAAACCTGTAGGTTGTAGTTTTCCCATTCCTCATATGTCCTTGAGATTTCAGAAAGTTTTCTTGCTCATATTGGATTGAAAATGTGAGTTTTGAAGATTTCTGTGGGAAAAGAAAAAAACAAACCAAAAATAGGTGGTTGATGTAGAGCCAGTGATTCTTAATGTGAGGCCACGAGCATGTCTCAGTAAGTTGATTCTTTTTTGGTTCAGCAGCAGCCAGCCTGGGTGTCAGCAGCTGTGTGACACTGGGGCTACAACATGGAAGCCTGGCCTGGATTGGGCATTTCCCTGCCGTGTGTTGGAGTTGAGCAGAACTGACTGCCAGATTCCAGGACTGTGGAGGATGCTCTGTCTGGCTGAGGGCTGTGCTGGGTGATGAGGAAGGACTCGAGCTCAGAGGCAGGGAAGACCCAGATGTTCATTGATGTATCTCTGCTGTCCTCACACATGAGTGGGTCTCTTGAATCGTATGTGCTCTTCCTGCTTGGAGGAAAAGTGATTATGATTGAAAGCACTTGTGACCCCTAAAAATGACAGTTTGGTTCATTTTTCTTCAGTTAAGGAGTTTATTTTTTCCCCAGCTACCAGGCTGTCTGCCTATCCTGGATCCCTTTCAGTGCTTCTTCTGGAGAAGTGAAACCAGGAGCAGAGTTTGGGTACATGTGGAGCAACATTGTCACTTCCCATGAGTGGTGTTTCCAGCTCTCCATCACACTGGTCTGGGGTACACAGGTGGTGTTCTTCTCATTCTCAGGGTATTTGCAGGAGCAATTCTCTATCCAGCTTCTCCTTTAGTAGGAAAGTCTATCTGAGCAGGTCGCTGAGTGGCTTGATCAAGGTGATACTTTGGAGACCTGTGGTAATTTAAACTGTGTCTTTTTAGAGCTGACACTAAAGCTATGGAAATAAATAATTTCAGAAAGCCCTTTTTTATTTCATTCCAGAGCAAGTGAGTGCCCAACTACCAGCAGCCCCTGGTGGGTGATGGGCTCAGGCAGCCAGAGGGAAGGTCTCTTTCAAGCTGGAGCAGCAGCAGAGTGTTCAGACTGCTGAAGCAGGGCCAGGGCATCTGCCCAGCACTGACCACCAGATCATGCTGGGGGATTGTAGCCACTCAGATGATGCTGGAGTCACCATAAGTCTGATGGCCCTGGTGCTGGGCACCTTCCAGGAAGCAATCTGGTCCAAAACCAGGTTGGAGGTAAGCCCAGGGATCACTGCAAAGGGGACCAGCTTCAATGGTGTATTTTCCTATCTCAATAAAATTTATAGGCTGACTGGGTGTTTTAAAGTAGAGGCACTTTGCTTCTGAATAAGAGGCAACAGGAACAAAGGTAGGGAGTAGTGACAACAAAACATGGGTGATGTGATTGTCATGAGTTTCCAAAACATCCAGCTTCTCCCTGCACCACCCCACTCTGGGATTCTGATCCTGCAAGTACAGCTGAGATTGCTGGAGAGAAGGAGGAAGAGGAAGATGAGGGATGTGCTTGGCAGTGCCAGGTTAACGATTGGACTCCATCGCCCTAAAGACTTTCCTGCCTAAGCCAATTCTATGATTGTCTGGCAGCACCAGGCACTCACTTTCCAAACCAGAAGGTTTCTCACTCCACCATGTGGGAGTTCAGCTCTCCCAGAACACTCACTGGTGGCTGCTTCTCTGAATTCTCTGGAGAGTTTTGGGGCTGGCACCACATGAGAACAGGCTGGATTCCACTCCCAGATAAGCACTGCTGTGGGACCCAGTGTGGTGACAAATGCTCCGCAAAACACAGAGAAGCAAAGGCAGAAAATGTAGAGGTAAAAAAGGCATTTACATTTTTTACTTGGTGGAATAAAATAAACATGGGAACCTTTCCCAGGAGAAGAGTTTGTTCTGGTGTTGATGTAAAGCTACAGAGAACTGCCTGTGTGATATTTGCAGAAACATGCCACTCTCACCATGAGCTCACCTGCTCTGATGAAGGCTGCTTTGGCATCCCTAGGCTCAGCTGTCCCAAATTGGCCAAGTGCTTAAACTTTTCCTAACATTTTATGGTCAAGAAAGATCAAACGGGTTTCAGTTGCTTGATTGGTTTTTTCCTGGCGTCTCAGCCACAAATATAACATCCTTCAGTCTACTGAAAAAGTAATTTATGATGTTTCTACAGAACCATTCCAGCCAGCTTTGTCATACAGGATGGCTCTTCATGGTGTCTGTGTTGCCACGGCAACACAGTGTGGATGGGATGGAGATCTGGTCCATACATTCCAGTGTGAACTCCTGTGCTGGAGGACTGAGCACTCAGACTTGTCTCCCTTTTATTTTACTATTTATTTTGTTGTGGCTACTTTTTATTTTGTTGTGGCTTTATCACAGTCATTTAATACAGGTAACGATGAGAATAATAACTTGGGAGAGGTTAAACTTGATAAACTGGAGAATGATTGTGACTTTTGGTATTGACTTGGTGAATGTATTCCTGATACTTACTGGTAAGAAACTTGCAGATTCTGTGCATTTTAATCCAAAGCACATTTCTGTCTCTCACAGCAGTTCTTTGATTAGTGATGTTCACCTTGGGGTCAGAACGTGGAGCGAAAATCATCAGTCAAACCCTGAGTTCAGACAGCTGATGGGGATGGGTGTGAGCAAGGTCTAACAGCAGAAACAGGGAGGGAAGAGGGGGATGAAGGAGGCAGGCATCCAAGGCTAAGTTAGTATTATCCTTTTGTCACTTCATTTTCCAGGTGTGGAAAATAAAGTGCTGAGGTGCCACAGGCTGCTTAAGGTGCTGATACATTTGCTCCATTCTTTGAGGCACAAACATAAAGAAGTTGTTGGGTTTGACATCCTTTGGTACTTACTTGCATTAAAACTGATGGGACCAGCTTGTGGGAAATGTGGTTCACTTGTGGGATCAGAGCTGGGAAGAGCAGGAATTGTCCCAGTGAGGGATTCTATTGTCATGGCCATTAATGTGTGCTCACTGCTGGTAGTGAGAGAGACAACCCTGCTATGGTCTGATGATCTCCAAAAGCAATGAAAGATGTTGTTAACATGTGAAAGGTAATGCTCCCCTGTATGCATTCCTGATCTGTTTAATCAGGCAGACACTATAAAGACAGGAGTTACTGGGAATTGCATCCTTAGGCATGGTGCCATCGTAGAAATTTACAGTGACTCGTATATTGTTCCTATTTAAAATCTGTAACTTGGTGAAGAGGAGCTGAACTATAGAGGAAAGAGGATATTATGCTCAGAAGAAATGTCATCGGCCCCTGATCTGTTCTTGACCATGTCGGTTCCATATGGAATTTGGATTAGTTCTCTAAACTCTAATTTGAAAAGGTGGGATGCCAATTCTGACTTTAGTATGATGGTGTAATTTGTAATTTGTTTTTATTTCCAATGCATTTTTACATCTTCAGAGGGCTCTTCCTTAAAATTGTGCTCATTTTTATTGCATAAGCAATACAGAGAATAATACCGAATGTTATTTATTTGTGCATTTTAATATCAAAAATGTAAATTCTGCTTCATGTTTGCAATATTTTTCCTCAAACCTTCACACAGATGTTTTTGATTATAAAAGCTAAAGGCCTAGATTTTCCTGGTCTCACTGGAATTAGTAAATTTATCTGTACCTGAGTGTTAAATAAGAGCTGTGACAGAGGCAGGAATTTAACCAGCAAGTCCCCAGCACTTTTGAAAATCAGATTATATAGGATACACTAAGTAAGATGGTAAGCAACCATCAATACTGGGGAAGGCAACACCTCGTGGTTCTGACAGCAGCACATCCTTCATTGTGGGGCTCCATGTCCCTCCCAGTGGGGCTCCACATCCCTCCTGGTGGAGTTGTGCATCCACATCCCGTGGGCTGGAGCTCTGGGCAGGCATTGCCCATCACATCCGTGTCACAGCACTTATTGGCACATGATGTGCCTGACTCGGGATGAGCAGACAGTGAAATGTTGTGCAGTAATTAGATGGGCTGTAAAGTAAAACTTAACATCCGGCTCTGGCTAATTGAAAAGCAGAAAAGGTTGAGTGTACTTAACAACTTTCCTTCAACTGATTTTTTTCCTATCTGTTGAAGAATGTCTCTTATCCAATTGTCCTCTGAGCTGCTTGGAAATAAAGGGGAGATGACTGAATCCATTGGTCTCCATCCATCCATCCATAGGAGTGCAGGTGGCTCTACAGTTCTGGTGCCCAGCAGGAATGTAACACCTTCCCCAGCAGGCATAATTGGAGGTGTAAGGCAGTCCAGCCCTTCTAAGAGGTACACCTGTCCATTCATTCTAAGAGAAGTCAGATGTATTCAGTAAAGAAAGGGATCTAGGAGGGACAAAAGACTCATGCCTAATTTTTGACAGATCTCCTTTCTCTGCCTGAGTGCAGCACTGCAGCCTGGGCAGTGATGGCAGCGTTAGGGGTCTCACCTCAGGGGACAGAGGTGAGCCCATCCTGGGGGGAAGAAGCTGTTAACAGTGAAAAGTTCTCAGGACGGGAGAAGAATAGTGATTATGATATTTTTATGGGGTAGCACTCGGTTAAAGGGGTGGGCTGCAAAGAGTATCAAGAGGACACACTCTTCATCTCCTACTTCCTTTTTGGAAGGCCCATGCTGTCAGTTGTGTGATATCCTGTTTTATTTGTTTATTCATGAAATGAAAAGAAGTTAATGGCCTGGTGTGCAAATGATCAAACACAAAGATTCCCTCCTCTAGCAATGCTGGTTTGAAAGCCCCATTAGAATTCCGCATCACCACCTGAGGCATGGGAATAGGGCAAGCAATTAACTCCCATCCAATCTTGCTTTATGTCTACGAAATCCAAATGACTACTGTTGGTATATAATAACTCAGTAGGTGATTCAGTGCAGGAGTCATTGAACCCCTTTGCCACCCCTGGAAAGGCAATGAGGTCCTGCCATGGGATGGGAGTGCAGGAGCTCCTGCCGTGCCAGGGACTCTGAGGATCTGAGGTTAATTACTGACCCCTCATTTGCATTATATCTCACTGCCCTTGTCTGAAACTTGTGAATGGTGTCTTTGTTAGACCAAGTTACAGGAGATGAAATGAAACCAGTAGGGAAGGATTGCCCAAGCTCAGACTCCTGCATTGACATGCTCCTGGATGACAACTGCCCAGAAGAGCCTGGCCCTGGCTGATAACGTGGGCTGACCAGGGAGGGCAGGGCTGGGCGAGTTAACCTGCACTGCTGTCAGGAGGGTCAAGTGTCTGAGCTAAAGACTATGGGTTTGGACAATTTTTATTGCCTTTGACATTCACTTCTGGTCTATCAAGTCTCAGGAACAAAAAACGTGCTTTGGTTCTCAAAATCTCAGTGTTTGGAGCTTTTTCTGTTTGCCAAAGGACTTCAAGTCCAACAGAAATGAGATAAAATTGAATCATATTAATGCTGAGGGGTTAAAATCAAAGGGAGGTTGTTTGTCACTGAGAAATGCTAAGGAAAAAATATGAAAGCCTGAGCAGATACTCAGATAAAGACCCTGTTGGCTGCGCCAGTACAAGGTGACCCTTTGCACAGTGTGTTTTCACAAGCACACAGTGCACTGGGGCATAAGCAAGTCACACACAAATTCCTGCCCAAATTAAACCGAGCCAACCCAGTGACCTCTGTGTGCCCAACATCACTGCTGTGGCTGGGGGTGCTGAGGGGGCCTGGACCCAGGTTTTTTGCTGTAATATGATCTCTATTGCTTCGAATTAAACAGCACAGAGCAGATTACACATTGGGAGAAAGATAAAGCAGCTCCAGGAACTCTGTTCTACCAGCTCAGGCTGTGCCCTGGGATATTGCAAAGCTACAGGGCTTTTGGCTGGAGACCAGCAGGGCTGTGTAAGGTCAGGCTGAAGGTCTGTCCCACAGTGGCATGACTTGAAAAATGGTCATTAAAGTACATCCAAGGGAGAGGCTGAGGATAAAGTGGTTCTTACTCAACTTCCACACCCCATAGTGAGCCCACTGCATCCACTGGCACAATATTTGCCAGAATTCTGCCTACTTGTGTTCCACACACACTCACAATTTGTGTCTTTTCAAAGCATTCTGTGGCAATGAGTTTCAAAATCGATTATATCTACTTCCTTTTGTTTGTTTTAGAACTGCTAAGGTAATTTATTGTTATGTTCTTTATTCTTGTGGTACATGAAGGATTTGGCGTTTTCCTATTCACCTTTACTCTGCCATTCTTAATTTTACAAACTTCATCATTCCCTCCCCACTCTACACACAAAATGATGACATATGGCTCACATTGCTTTAGCATGTGATAAGCCATCAAATGTTCAAATAAGAAAAACATCCCCATAAGCTATAGCATCAAAAAAATCCGCAGTTGAAAAATGCTGGAGATTTGCACTGACTCCAGCTATTTTGGCCAAGCAGCTCAGCCTCTGGGCAGATTTACACCTGCAATTACAGAAATAGATCTCCCTGTGTGCAGGCTGTTTGGAAAAATAAAAAGCAACCCTTGATCTCCCCAGCAGCCAGGCTGTGCCTTTGCTGAGGTGCAGGGCCTGGGAATGCAGGGCTTGGATGTCCTTTGCCACAGACACGGACAGCTATGGAAAGCTGCTACAGGAAGAAATGAACCGCACTAACCATGATTAATATGAAATAACTAATTGGAGCAAACCTCTGGAGAGAGAGGTAAGGATTAGAGATAAGAGAAGCACAAATCTTTCTGTTTGTTCTTTTTAAATGAAAGACTCCTAGAGATGAAATTCCTCCCTATTGGTATTCCAGGTGGGGACTTGCCTCCTGCACATTGTTCGCAGACATTTAAAGGGTGACCTTTCAAGTCACTTAATGGATGTGCCAAATACCCAAATATCAACTGTTTCTTTTAATGAAACATTGGTTCTGCCCCTTTTTTCCTTATGGGAAGAGGAGCTTTCAGCCTGTTTTCTGCCAGCTGTTCTTGCAATGTGCCCCTGGGCAGCACAGCTGGGCTGCACTTGTGACGCTCCAGTGTGTTCAGGAGCTGCCACATTCCCAGGAAAAGGAATCAACATGAACATGTTTTCTTTGAAAATGATGGCTATGGACACCTGAGTGTGTGTTTGTCTGTTCAGATTAAAGTCAAAGAGGCAGGAAACTGCTTGGCCACCTGCAGAAGACTTTTAGCTTTAATTTTTCCCTATTTATGTGCAAACCCAAAGGCTTTTCTAAGTCTAGAAAAGACCAGGCTCAAAAAGGACTCATTTTCTGGTGGGGAGGATGGTTGAGCCTGTGGTGGAAGGCCTATGCTCCCATCCCTCATGCAAGCTGGGCAGGACAGACCTGAGCACAGTGCTGGGTCTCTCTGAGTCTCCTGGGTTTGATCAATACTTTTATTCAGTGGTTGGGAAAAAAAAAAATCCAGTTGAAAATGTAGTTGAAACAGCTTTACTCTCACAAGTGTTTCCACTATAATAAATCAGCCTTTTGAGGCAGAAATAAATGACCTGCAATGCCTTTGCTGGCACCACTGTGAGTTGCCCAAAGCAGAGGCTGGTTTGTGCCCACAGTCCTCAGACCCAGCTCGGGTCCCTTGGCCCCTGTCCAGGGATCTGCAGATGAGCTGCTGTGGGGCAAATCAATAAACCAACAGAAGGTATTTAAATGTGATCTATCTGTATTTTTCCTTTTTTTTTTTTTTTTAAATAACCATGGTAGTGTAAGCCCCATCCAGCAGCACGCAGCACAGGTGATGGGCCACATTGCCCCTTGGAAGCTGGTATTTTTAGGTGAAATAAAATTTAAAAAAATACACTCAAAATGCTCAGGTTTGGAGCATTTTGGCCAGTTTCCCAAACAAAGGAAGCTGGTTGACTCTTAATTGTAGATGGGGAGAGAAACAGATTTTTCAGCCCACTGGAATTTTGAGCATCCTGGTATAAGAATGCAGAAGTAGTTTTGGAGGAACATGGCTTTCAGGGTCCTGTGGCAGCTGCATGCTTCGTTCTGAGCCAGAAGAGCTGGGAAGCCCTGGGAGCATCCTACTTTGGATGCAGCACTTTGATTAATCCTTCCATCCCTGCCAGGGCTGGTCTCAGCACTATGTCATGGGTGTGATACAGGCACATGAAAACACCACAAGTGCACTGTAAGTGCAGATAATTTTCTACAGCCTGGAGCAAATGCAGTTTGACTGAAAAGCCGAGATTTGTTGTAGGGTCCAGACAGTCATGCCCTGAGTTACAGCCAAATGTGAAGTGTAGAAATGCCCTGATGCTCGTCGACAGTGCTGGTGCCCCCAGCTCCCGCTGTGAGGAATATTCAGGGATTGCTGAAGCACTTCAGCTTCAGAGGATAAAATGGTTGAGCTGCCCTGATCACAGAGAACATCTCTAGTTAGCAACCAGAGAAACATACTTCAAACAAAAATGTGTGTTTACTCCATAGGGAAAGAAGCCCAGGTGGTGGGGGAGCGAGAGCTATTCTTTACTTTTTTTCTGAAAAATAAAATGGCCCATTTGTACATTGATTTATCAAGCTTATCCCAACTGTCTTTCAGCCAGGATTCACAATCCTCTCTTTTTGTTTCTCTACATGCTCCAGCACACAGATGTGGCTTTCAGAGTGGAAATCAATACATCTGCAGGACGCCTCCGGTGCTAGCAGAGTCCACGGCTTCTTTGATTAAACTCTACTAAAGCATAATTATCTGAAACGCCTTGCCATTTCCTTGGCACTGCTCACACAGCTTTCCAACCAGGAAGCATTTTATCAGGGCATTAGAGCCCCACACAACACAGGCTGGAGAGAGAAAATTACCATTCTCGGGACAAGAAAACATTTATGTAACACCCAGCTTCAGCAGCCAAGAGGAAAGTAGCCCTGTGTTTGAGAGTTGCCCCTAGTTCTGGGGGCAGACCCAGCTAACTCTGGCTCTTCCTGCCAGAGTCCCTGATTACAGGCTTTGCTGGTGGTTCTGTGCAGCCCTGTGGGAGTGATGGCAAGGGAGGGATTTGAACTGCTGCAGCATCCCGGGTTCTGCTCAGTAAGAGATCTTCTGGGATGTGCAGGGACAGCTCCCTCAGCCCCTGTTGGGAACGCTGTGGTCCTGTCCCAGGGCTGAGCACCCCTCCTGAGCCCACCCTGGGTTCCCAGGTGCCAGCAGGTGCTCCTGCCCTGGGTACCCTGTGCCTGCTCTGCCCGGGCGCTCCCATTCACTCAATATGGTCATAGTAAAAAACCAATTGCCAGTGTGACATTATCCTCTGGCAATCCAGGCTCAGGTTTGCTCCAACATAGAGCAGAAGGAGAACTGTCATGTTAACATTTCAGCTGACTCCAGCCTCCCCCTTTTCTCTTCTTTTCCAAGGCTGTGTGTAAAATCCGCCTCTTCTCCCCTGCGCTGCCAGATGAAGCTGCTGCACAACACTTCTCTGGTATGTGCAACCCCCTGTGCCTCTCACAGGGCTTGAGTCACCCAACGGCAGCGTAAAACCCGCAGCGGGTGAGTCAGGATGCTTGCCGTGGGCTTCAAAGGAGGTGGTTCAGTCCTACAGGGCTGTGCCAGATCAAAATCGTTATTTTGAAAGGTTTCTATCCCTGCAGAGTGGGACGATGCTGGCCGGGTGCCAACAGCCTTGTTTCAGTCCCTTCTTTCCTTTTTGGATGATAGGTATGATCAGAGCTCGAGACGTGACTTGTTCTGTGGCAAAGGGATGAAGGATGATTAGTGGATACAGGAGGGAAAATTCCCATACAAGCAAATTTCCACGGTTACACAGCACAGTGAGCATTGTTTCTGCTGAGCTTCTCCAGACCACTCATATCCAGGTGTAATATTGTGTCCCCTGCTCTCAAATGCAGCGAGGAAAAGGCTTTCAGATACCCACTTGTGGGTGCTCTACTCGGCCCCTCTCCCAGCAGTTGTGCCACAGTGGCTGAAGGGTCACACAGGGTGAGGCCAGGTGCTTTCCTGGGGGTGGCACCAGCCCCATGTCCATGTTGTCTCTTCCAGGTAAGTGATACTCCAGAGATCAGGTTTTGTCTGTTTGTTTATCTTTCTTGAGTGAACAACTCAGCCAGGACAGCCACCTGAGGAATGCCTGAAAGTCCTGGTGTCACCTGGGGCCACTTGAGAGAACGGGAAGATTGCTGCCAGCACCCTCCAGGGGCTCTCAATGCCTCATGGAAGCTGAGATGGGTGTATATGACAGTCAGCTCCAAATCGCTCTGTTTCCAAGCAATGAAGATATTCTTAGGCTCCCTTGTATTGCCAGTTAAAGAGGGGAAAATAAGAAAGCTTGTCCCCTGGATTAGCCGTGATCCAGCTCAGGTCTGGTGCAGGTGACCTGCAGCAGCTTCCAGCAGAGAGCGAGGCTCAGCACCTTGCCAGGGAGGGCAGGAGCTGTAGTTCCCCAGCCTGTGGGGCTGTGCTTCAACCCACATTCTGTCTCTCTCCAAGGAGCCTGCAGTGTTTCTTCAGATTTTTGGGAAATCATATTACTCTACTTTTATTCTGTGAGGCTTTAAAGCAATTCTACGCTATAGCTCAGTACATCCACTGCAACTTCTGGAGTCGGGACTCCCCTAAATATGGTTAATGAGAAATCTTAATGGTGAGCCACTCCAGCCTGCTTGGGGTTTATACTTTATTGAAAAAGGCTATAAACAATTCTATAATCAGCAAAATGAACTAGTGGCCTTTTGCAGCTGTATCTCACTGCACAAGGTGCACAAGAGTCTCTTTCCTACCAAGGTTCCCTCTTTCCTTGTGCACAACCACTAAGTGAGTCTTCAAAAACCTGAGTGTCCTGGGCAGAGAGGGGAGTCCAGCCAATAGCAGAACTCAGTGCTCGCTTCAGGATGCTGGAAGAAAATTTGTAGTGATGATTTTGCCTTTGTGGGTTTTTCTAGACCAAGACTGACAGAAATAATAATTACTATGTAATGCAGTAGTGGCTTCCTCAGAACCTGGCTTTTGCAACCTGCAACACACTGATAGTCAAGATGCTGACAGCAGCTCACAGAGTCTGAGGTTTACCTGAGTTAATTCTCTTTCTGATCACACAAGCAATTGCACATAGACAATTTGGCCAACACAGATATATTGTCTACCATGGGCAGTGTGACCCAGGGCCAAGCATCTCTTCCTGGGTCAGATTAAACACTCCAGCTGTTTTCCTGCCCAAGTCAGCCCATGTGTGGCATCTTCTTTGTGTCCCTGCAGCTGCAGAGAGCAGAGCCAGCCAGGAAAACTCAGGGAGTGCTCTGCATCCTGACTCCTCCACTGCCGCCCTGCCCATGGCCTTCACTTGTGTTTGCAAGCATTCCTCATGGTTGGTTTGCTGGTTTTGTCATGGTGTGTGATCTGGTGTTTGATGTTGGAAGGTACAACCTGTCCAGTTCAATAAGCCTAAATCTTGTTTTGGAGGATATATGTATGTCGTAGGAGATAACTCAGCAAGATCTGAGAAGGAGCTGTAGTTCCCAAGTGAGCCCTTGCAGGTTCTCTGTGGTGATCCCCGAGGTCAGGGACCCCCCTGTCCAGCTGTGGTGGGACAGCAGGTCTTCTGTATGTGTCACCCTGCAGTGTGGGTCTCCAGAGCTGGTGGGGATGCTGGTGGTCATGCTCAATGGCATTGCCAGCAGCCTGGTCCTGCTGTCCCCTCAGGAACCCTCCTCTCCAGCATAACTGAAAACCACTGAAAGTGCTTCCCACCTTTGTTCAGAATGTGCATTTTAGAAACTGTTTCTGTCTCTACTCTTGACCTCAGTGCTCGGCCAAGCATCATTTTAGGGAACATCAGGTTGTATTTGGGATATTCAATACTTTAGCAGTTTCCTTCTTGACCTTTCCTAGACCCTTTTCTCTTGGGTGGGTGCTATGCAGGGAGAAATTGCCATTCCCTTCTTCCAAATTTCTCTATCTATAAACACAGTAAATGGCAGCAAGCTCTGGTTATTCACGTTAAAAGCCCTTGAGTACTGAAGCGAGCCCCTGGATAACAGATTGAAAAGGCAACAATTAAGGGAGAAGAGAGAGGAACAAAGATGTAAACAAGTCCCTACTGCAAGAGCCAGAGCAGCCAGTGAAAGCATCAAGTACAGCGAGCACTGATGCAAGAGGCTGGAGGTTTTTGAAACTTTTGGAAATACAAGCTTAGTAACGATTAGAAATCATCTTTAGCCACAGGCCAGTCTTCTCCTTTCTCAGTGTTAGTTTTTGGCATTGGAGCTTGGCCCAGATCCTTCATTCAGAGCAAGACAAACTTTCCTAATACTCATTTATAACTTGGGAGAGACAGTACTTTGTGGTGGTTGTATTTGTGAGAGATTATCGCTTTGGTCTATGTGCTTTCAAATGCTGTTCTTTGCTCATTATAGATAGCCAGGGATGATTGTAGCAATGAGAATGTTCACAGCAACTAATTCCAGTGTCCTTCCAGTTACTGGTGGTGAACTTTCCCGTGGCCAAGTAAAAATTCTTGAAGTAAAACCAAGAAGTATTTTACAACTTCATTCTCTGGGAAAAGCTCTCCGTACCCGAAGCTATAGAGGACTTTTAAACAGAAAAGTAGATTTTATTAGGTGAGTGCCACTACAACATCTGCTGATGTCTGTGGGTGTCCCTGGATCTGCTGATGCCGCTTTGGGGCGGGGAATATTGGGGGTGTCCCCAGTCAGCAGCTGTTCCCAGTGGCCCAGTGCCCTGGGTGTTGTGCTTGCCCTGTTTCAAATACTTGCCATCCTTCTGCTCCCTTAGATAGTTAATACCCATCAACTATTAAAAATTTTTGGTTAAATACGGCCCTTGTCAGCAAGGGTGAAAGGTGTATGGGGACCCACATGGCTGATTGGAGTTTGTAAAGCTCTAGCTGTGCTGCTGAAGCTCAACACACAGGAATTGCAAAATAATTCTGTGGGTCTGGAAGAAAAGGGAAACCATTTCTGTTTTTAGAGCCCCTTTTCTCTGGCAGGGTTTAGTTCATGAACTCTGACCACTAGGCCAAAACTGGAGAAGGAAGGGATGGAACATTGATTATTATGGAAAAAATATGCTCTTTTTCAGAGCTAAAATTCTACATTCCTGAAAGACTTGGAAATCTGTTTTTTCCACTTGTTTTGGGCATTTAAATGGCTTATGTGGACAGTTTTCCAGAGGGTGGGGAACCAGCAAGTGCCACAAAATGTCACATGTGGTTCTGGATAGAGGCTTTGTAAACCCAGCATTTTGCTCAGAAGGGTTGAGAGACTGGGCATCCTGGTGGTCATCAAGGTGGACATGAGCCTGCAGTGTACTCTGGCTGAAAAAGTCTGGTTAGCCAGTTTGTTGTGTCGTCCAGCTGAGAGGAGAGACAGAGCGAAGTCCAGTAGAAATCCTTTTATGCAAGGACTGTGCTTTTGTATTGATTTTGTAAAGCACCAGTTAATATATGAATAATAGGCGGGTGTTTATTCTTAAAAGGGCCAGACTGTTCTGCCAGGAAAACCAGGATTCGTAACAGCCTTGAGATATTTTTCTCATTTTGTTCACACTATAAATGATACTTGAATTAATATTCATGTTGGAATAAAATCAGAGGGGGCCTTAGTAGTAAACCAGCAAACAATGCAAGGAAAAGTGGCTTTTTATGGTTGCATAAAGATGCAAAATGACAGGGGGATTGGGAGCTTGTTTTCTTCTGTCACATCTCCCAAGAAACCAGCGCGAGTGTTCTGCGCTCGTGTTTTATTTTGCCTTTGCCCAGGGACATTAATTATCCTCAGAGAGCTCACTGGGTGACAGAGCGCTGCGTTCCCAGGAGGAACACGGGACACTCGCAGTGTAACAAACCCCATCCCAGGGAAAGCCAGTTCTGAAGTGATCAAAGGACAGGGTCGGCTGTGGGAGTGCCTCACCACATGCCAGAGCATGGCTGGTCATTTGACATGTGGGACTGATGGAAACTGGGCTGCATGAGGCTGGGAAGTGTCAGATAATTCATTTACTGAATTGGGGAATATTCACTGAACTGTCTGGGGACAATTGGCACTGCTGTATAATGGCCTGGCCTTCTAATCCACATGTTTGATGCCTTCCCCTCTTTTTACCTCCTGAATTAGAAGTATCACTCTAGGAAGCATAGAGTCTTTGTGCAGAAAGAGTGACTGCTTTATTTGAGCAACCTGGAGAACCTTTGGGAAGTTACCCCAATTGGCTGTCACACCAGTTACAAAATAAGTTGATGAGTGCCACCCCTCCCATTCCTTTGTATGAAAAATAAGGGATGTTCCCAGATTAATTACAACTGAGTTCTGTTTGTGGAGAACAAACAGCTCGCTGAGCAGCTTTACATTTGTTGAAGCAATAATCCTTAACAAGGAAGGCATTTTACAGCAATTAATGCAAACTGAACAAGGATTGTTCTTCCAACTGGTCAGTAATTATCAGGAAGTACTACTTGGATGGTCATTATCACTATTAGGAACCTGGATTTTGTGTTTGTTTATTGTATCATCTGTCCTTGGCCTTTAACGACCAGTGCAGCAGCTCATTGTTCTTGCAGCTTGTTTATCTCATTTTCTTCACCCTGCTATTGCACTCATAGAATCCCAGACTAGTTGGAGTTGGAAGGAACCTTACCGACCACCCCGTTCCAGCCCCCTGCCATGGGTAGGAACATCTGCCACTAGCCCAGATTGCTCCAAGCCCCATCCAACCTGGCCTTGAACACTTTCAAGGATGAGACGGCTGCAGCTTCCCTGGGCAACCTGTTAATCTCTTATCTCTCTTTCCTGTAACACCTGACCACCTTCTGGATGTGCAGTAAGTCAGCAACTGGCCCATGGCCATCTGTTCTTTCAGCTGCCCAGAGGAAAAATTAGCTCATGAATTCCAGTGTTACTATTTGTGTTCTGAGACTGTATCAGAGGAAACAAGGGAGAGGAGACAAAAAAGTGAGGGAGGAGGTTTGTCCTGCAGGAGGTTATCCTGCTTATCCTCTACATGTTTTTGGTTTATTGAAGATGACTAAATGCATTTTTTGATTGAGAAAGATGACCTGTTTTTCAGTCTCTACTTTGTTCACCCTTAAGGACTCCTTTATGACAGGAGACTGGGCTAGGAATAAGTTGCAGGGTGCTATCTGTGCACAGCTCTTGTAGGGATTCAGGTTGTTTTGCTCATTCACAAAGTTAAGGACCACCCAAAAACCTGCCTTTTCTTGCATCTGCCTTAAGTGCCTTATTCTTTCTTCCCTCCTCTTGGGAGCCAATTAACCCACTCCCAGGGAAAAAAGTGAAAATAAAAATTGTAGTCTGAATGAATCCATTCATACAGCTACTAAAAGACCTGGTTGCTGCTTTTTAACTTGGTTAAAAAAACTAAAGGGAAGACATTTGTGGACACTGTAGGAGTTTCAGTCATGTGGCCACACAAGAAACATACTGAGCCCTTTAGGAGGGGAAGCAAATGGAGAGACTGCTACTTGTGCTGTGCACTAATAGACAATTGACTGGGGACAAGGGTAGGACAGAGCCACTTTCGCTCCACAGAAACCTGATGATGGGTTTCACGGGTGCACTAAGCAGGCTCAGCCAAAAGCCACACTTGCAATTAATTCCAGCCCATAAACTCCAGTGTTGCAGAAGACTGTGCTGGAGACACAATGAAGAAACAGAACTACTTTGGGGTTTTCAAGAAAAGTAGCAATGGCAAGAAAAGCAGAAAACAGCTGTGACTGACAGGAAATGATAAAGCATCAACATCAAGATGCATCAAAGCACAAAAGTCAGTTACTCAATAATTTTTGGCACATGCAGTGAGTGGCTGAATAGCTGGAGAGGTGCCACTCCAACACTGTTCATGAGAGTAGCTGTCAGCATTTCAGTGAACATCAATCTACTCTTTTATTATAATTTGAAATGCTTGGCACACTTGCTGAAGTGGCAGCTATTCAAGACTGTGCTTTTGGCTAGGGGCAGGGGTGTGCCAGGTTGTGTGGAAGACCAGGGCACCCTGGGGCAGGTGCATCACCTGTGGCACTGCTGGTGCCACTGCCACTGGAACACAGGGAGCCTGTTCTCCGAAACACCAGCTGAGTCTTCAGCTGAACAGAGATGGAGGGGACCTGCAGGTTGGTGTCTAAGAAATAGAGACATTTCCCACTGGCTTTAATGCAGAACATCTGGGGTTCAAAAGCTCCTGAGCTTTAGGGATATTACTGATCATTTCTGCAGCAATGTCTTGCTGAGTCAGCACAAGTGGGGTTAATCCATGTTTTTTAAGGGCTGTGGTGTGTTGGGATGCTCTCCATAACCTGGATCTTAGCTCCCAGGTCTTGGCTTCCAGACCAGGAGGCAGGAGTTCTGCACCTCAGGGATGATGCTGACAGACTTCTGCAGTACATGAGCTGAAGCTTCCAGACAAAACTGTGCTAGAATGGTCAGTGAGAGCGACTCCAAAATCCAAATGCCTCATTTCCACCTCGGTGTACGTGGTTTCTGGCAATTGGCTTCAGCAGTAACTCCTTTGCCTGACTGTGGCAGAATATTCTCAGGGTTACCAGTTGGACGGGGAGGGAAACAGCCTTTCCTGCTGCTCTTTAGCACCTTAATGTAATGTTATTGTAGCGAAACTGAGTAAGGAGAGGGTTCCTTCAGGAAGCTCAGTGAAAGAATCCCTGGGATTTGGGTGTAGGCAGCCAAAGTCAGTATTTCCTTCATGGCAGATATCCCTTTAACTGCTCTGAAATTTATTTAATTTTCATTTTATGGTATTTCCAGTTTTCGAATTAATTCCCCAGTGTGCACTCTCGTTGTCAGAAACTGGGGTGGAAGAAAAACACTGACAGGAGAACTGATGGGGAAAAGAAACCCCCACTGACTACTGGAAAACTGACTGCCAGTCCTGCCAGTGATGTCTAGTCTGCTCAGCGTTAATATTTTTTTCACCTTATTTTCTTGGAAAGACGCCTGTTATTTTTTCCCCTGGTTTCATGAAACCAATTTGCATCCGAGATGTATTTTCTGGGACCTCGGCAGTGATAGGACTCGCATTGCCTCTCCAAACAGAGCACCATATGCTTCCTTCTGTGTGTGTTTGCTGCCTCCAAAACCCTCCCAGATAATCACCCTGGCTCAGTACATGACAAAGTACCAGAAAGGCGTTAGCACACAAATGCTGACACTCCTACAAAAGGGGAGAAGTGATAAATGCTTTACCGTGTAAAGAAAAAGATAAGGATGTATTTTGGGAACCAAGCTGACGCTTGCAATACCTGTGAGCATTTTTATCTTGCGATCAGGAATGTAAGGAAAGGTAGATAGGGACTATCATTAAATCTGCATTGGTTTATTTGAAAAACAAACACAGTATCTGACTTTCAAAGTGTCTCTTATCAGAGATGCAAAGGGATTGCAGTGGGGTTTTCAAATACATCCAAAGATGAGGTGCCTCATTTCCTTTCGCACATAGTTAGCAAGAGTTCATCCCAGATCAAACCTGCGTCTTTTCACTTTAGAAGCGGATGTTTTTGTTGTTCAATCAAGCAAATAGTACAAATTTCAGAGAATAGACATTATTCAACCATGCTGGAAAAACCCCAGCACAACTTAAAAATGGCTTAGTAAGAAAAACTTTTTTTTTTTTTTTTTTTCTTTTAAGACCCTCTTGGCCGCATTGGTCCCAGTTGAGTGGTTTTAGGATTGTCTGTCCCGTTTGGAAGTGCTATCGGGATTTGGTGATGTTTGTCTGGATCTCCTGCCTGCCAACACTTTCTGGAAACGTCGTGCAAGAAAACATTTTGATCGGCTTTGGTTTAAAGGGAGCAGCTGCTGCAGGGACAGTTCTGCCGGTGGTCGCTGGTGATGCTGTGCTCGGGTCACCACAGGGACAGCCGGTCCCTATGGCACTGAGGGCTCTGCTGTTGGCCCACGGACTCGGGCACACTTTTCCCAGACTCCTGAGAAGTGCTTATCGTGGATACACACCTAAGAGCAAGCAATGTGCTTGGAGAGGAATCCTGCAGTTGCTTTGCCCATTTCCTGGACTGCCCAGCTCCACCTGCCTCTGCTCCATCCTACCTGGAAAGGTTTGGGGGACTGCTGAACCGTGGGAACATTGCTCAGTGCATCAACATTACAGAAGCAAATTATGATAAATTGCCTTTTGTACTCCCACTGGGAAGGTTTCCCAATGATCATTAACCCTCAGAAAGACTTCTGCTTCCCGTGGAGGTCTAATGATTGCGCTCCAAACTCCTAGATAAATCACGGGCTGGGTGGCAGGAGGGTCCTGTCACCGGCAGCAGTCGGGGGAAGGATTCCTCACAGGTGGTGTTAATATTTTGTTAAATCCTGCAAAAGGGATAAACATCACCTGAAGTCTGGCAAGCTACCACAAAGAACACTTGGGTATTAATCTCCACTGACAGCAGGTAGGGCTGCGCAGTGCGGTGCTGCTTCTCTTCTGGCTGGTTGGTCCTTCACTAATTATCAAAGCACAGACAATTCCCTTCCTCGTTCATTCTGCTCAGCTTCTCCTCATCAGGATCGTTTATCTCTTACAGGGATACTCTCTGTGCCTGTTAAGAGTGAGGGCCATAGTTTTACATTTGTAACTCGAGGAGTCTCTCTTCCAATTTGCCTCCTGCTGCTGTTTATTACTGCGGTTGTGTTTATAGGAGTAACACAAGGTAAAGCTGCCCTCCAGCTCTTCCCTCAGAGCTGGCAGCCTTATTCCTAATCACCTGATTCTGGGGAGTCCATCATCCCTGTTCCAAGCTGCCCCTGCTTCTGACTTCCTATAGATTATCTGTGGATAGAGATGTCATAGAATTACGGAACAGTTTAGGTGGGAAAAGCCCTTTAACACTGCCAAGTCCATCCACTCCCCCAGCACTGCTAAGGCCATTACTAGAACATGTCACATCTACGTGTCTCTTAAATCCCTCCAGGGACAGTGACTCCATCACAGCCCTGAGCAGCTCCTGCCTGGACTTGACAGTCCTTTCCATGAGGGAAATTCTCCTAATATTTCATCAAAGGTGTCCATGTGTACATGCACAGGGGCACTGATGGGATCACCCTGGTAGCAGGAGCAGCTTTACCCAGCACAGAGCTGCCTCCAGCCTGGCAGCTGGAGTTGCCAGGAAGGCAAACTGTGCTGCACTCAGAGGTCTGGTGGGCAGAGGAAACAGCTGCCTATGTAAGAACTGAAAACAAAACCTGGGCAACATGTCATTTAGAAATGCTCACATGGCTCCTCTGCCGTGACAACAGCTTGGTTCGTGCCTCAATCCTGCAAGAGCCCTGTGCAGGCAGTGCTTCCCGGCAGCTGCTTTCCTGGCTCTTCGCAGATCTTCTTGTAGCAACAAGGACATTAATGGGGTTTGTGTTTCTGTAATAGGAACATCATAGCTGTGATGAGTGCAACAGCGATGCAAGAATAGTCATGCTCTTAGAAGTAGACAATTATGTTGGATGTTCCTGTTTCCATAAAAGACATCAGCAACTTAGCCAGAAGCTGTAAAACTTCTTGAGTTCAGATGTTTGCTTCATTAATGAATAGCCTCAAAACTTCCCCAAGAAGAAAGTAATTTGGACTTCAGACGAATTTGAAATTGTTTCATTTTGAAATTAATTTTATTGTAATTTTTGAAGGGTCTAGATGCATAGAACTATCCAAGTACAATTTTCTCAAAACCAAATGCTTTAGTAGTCCAGAATGCTTAAACAGAGGGTTTTCAAACGTTGACAACAATCTCGTCTGTAGGCACCAGGCATGCTAATGAGGCAAAAATTCCCTGAAACAATAGCTCAGTCTAACTATAAACTATTCCAAATTCTGAGGAGGTGGAGCACAATCTGTCCTGAGTGCAGAGGGTGCTCCAGGGAAATCCCTGGATTCAACCCAGGTGGTCAAGAGCTGCTGGGTTTTTTTCTGTGACATTCTGTGACTCAAAGTTAACAATCTGTTTTCTGTTTATGCAGTTGGATACCATTAAATAAAAGGGGTAGTTCTCCTCTAACTGGGATGTGTCATTGTCCTTGATGAGTTGTTCAAACCAGCTCCACATGTTCAGATCCACTTTTGGTTGACTTTCACATCTGTATTTTTTAAATCTTTTTTAGGAATGATGTTATAATTATTTTTCTCTCTGATTAGAATGATGAGTCAAGTGAAATGACCCCAGTCACACAAGCCAACTCCTAGGCAAAATGATGTTCCCCTCCATAGTTGTGGGCTGACTCTTTATTTCAGGATCTCCAGTTAGAAGCAGCTCATTCCTTCAGTTACCTTTATAAAACAAGACATAGGTTTATAGTTTATAAAAATATATATTCACATCAGTATCTATAGATATATTTTAAGGTATTTAAGAGATGTGTGCATATACACATAACAGTGCCCTTGGGAAGGGCTCTTCTGCTGCCTTAAACCTTTGCAGAGCTTCCTCCCCTTACTACTTATGTGCTGCAGAGTGATTGTAAATAGCCCTTCAAAGCCATTAGTGCTGTGTAACCCACGGGCTGCCCAAATGGATCTGTGTCTCCTCTGACATGTCCCTTCCCTGCAGGGAACTGCTGAGTGCTTGGGGAAGGGATGGTGGATTCCTGCTGTGGGCTGATGGCCCCAGGTCTGCCCTGCTGAGGGCAGCAGTTCTGTGAGCCCTGACTGCAGGTCTGACCTGAACCCTCATCCATGGAAGAACAGCCACTGCTGGCAGTGTTTGGATCAGTGGGTTGTGGCAGGAGGATGTTGTGTGTGTCATCCTGCTATGAATGGGAGTCAGGGTAAGTCATGACATGGGGTCCCATGTTCTCACCATCAGTTTCCATGTTGATAAAAATCCATTTGTTCTTCATACCTGCTTGCTCTGCTGCCTCAGTCTGGGCTGAGGTGCAGAGTTCTCCTCTTCCAAATCACCAAGCAAATCCTCAACAACACCCAAGTGCCACAGACATACAAATGAACTGGAAAATTCCTCTGCTTTCAGCTTCCTCCCTTTGATGATCCTTATGCAGTCCTCCTGTCTTCAGGGGCTGGGATTTGTATCATGTTTTGGGGCTGAACAAATTATTGTGTTGCAGTTGGAGGATCTAATACTCAGCATGTCCTGCCTGGAGGCCCGACAGGAACATGGGCCAGGACAACATGCAGTTGCAGTTGATGGGTCTGAGTGTGAATGAGTGGGGAGAGGAGAGTGTTGATGAGATGCTACTGAGTCTGTTTGTAGTCTTCTTGCAGAACACAGTCTTGCTCTGCTTAGAGAATGTTCTGATTGTGATGCACTTCCCATCTTAACTGAAGCCAAATGACCATCACAATGGCAGCAGAGACTTGGCCCAGACCACCAGGGTCTTATGGATAAGGCCATTATTCCTTTCCTGCACCATACACAAATGTCCCCCTGAGCAATGCACCCAGGTGGGGTGGCATCTGACAGCTTTCCTGGACATCTCTGAAGGGAGATAACCTGAAGAGACATGCACAATTTCAGTATTGGCAATTTGAGTTGCTACACCTTTCAAGGTACAGTGCACTATTCCTATGAGGTCTGTCTTGTGGGGCAGGTGGTTTTGTGTGTCTGTAGTTCCCCAGCAACTTTCTTCCTCCTGAACTAGAAGGTGGGAGTGGACAGGCTGCAGGGGGATCCTGCCTGCACTAAGTAGACCTCAAAGGTAACAGTACTAACAGTTGGGAGTGGGTGAAAAACAGTGCAAAACAAGGCAAAACACATACTTTTCTCCAGTGTGACAGAGTTTTAGCACCTGCTCTCCAATGCAGCCACAAATGCTGCTGGATACCAGCATCTGCACTTCTTGCCCTATCCCAGGTAGAGTGCCACTTGTCAGGGTGCTGCTAATTACAGCCTCTCCATAGGGAACTGGGTGTGCAGCAGTGAGATGGGGGACAATAAAGACCCCACCTGTGACATTTCCTGTCCTAGTTTTGGGTTCCTTACAGCTGTTTTCAGGCTTGACTCCTCCTTAAAGCTGACTTTTCTACTCCAGATGGTGCTCATCTGATTGAGCTGTTGCTGACTAATGTCAGTGGAGAGAAAGAGAAAACTATTGAAGCCCTTCAGTGTTTTGCCTGCTTGAAGCTCCTGGAAGCCCTGTTCAGTGCATCCATTTTGTTTTGATGTAACTTCAAGAACTGTTTTTTTTCCAGGGATGTATTTCACTCAGTGTCCTCAATTTTACTAATGAATTAAATGCTTTTGCTGGGTTGTTGTGCTCCTATTGGGATGCTGTCAGAAGCACGGGGAGGCATCTTTGGGAAAATGCAGGGCTCCACTGGGATGTGCCTGGGGTGTCAGATTCTCCCTTCAGAGCAGCCTCTAAGGGGCTGCAGCCCCTTGGTCCTCAGAGCATTTATCCAAGGGCAGACATGAGTCACGGTCGCTTCCTCTCCGCACAAGGGCATTTAGGAAGATAATAGGTGGGAAAAATAACAGTTGATCCTGAGGCTGAAACTGGAAGCCGTTTCTGAATATAAATTAACATGTGACCTCAAACTGTCCTGGTTCCTGTCTGCTTGGCAGTGTCTCTCCTTGCCTAAGTCCAGCCTTTTGTTTTCCCCTTTGTCCCACTGTCACTTCCACATTGGGACCCTCTTATTTGACCTGTTTACTGGGGCAAACTTGTGCTTACTTGTGCAGGACAATGCAGCCTGTCTGAAAATGGGTGCTCTTCATCTGGCTCTGTAGGGACAGGAAACCCCCATGTTAGTTCTGCAGGGGGTGACTCTGGGCTTCCCTCTGTTTTCACTGGGCATGGACAGTCTGGTTTTGTATGGAGCCCCTGCTTCAAGCTTATTCCCTGAAATCTCTCCCAAGTCAGAGAAAAATGAACTTTTCATGTTCAAATACTGTCAGAATCCACACCAGCTCCCTCAGCTGCTGGTGCAACAGTTCTTTGGTGCTGCCAGCTGGTCCAAGCAGGATGGGGAACCATCCAACTGGAGCTCTGGCTAAGCAGGCAGCGTGGCACAAATATGAGGACCCAGCAGCACTTGTGCTTCTGTCACTGAGTCCTTTGACTGCACACAGGCAGGAGGGTTTTATTTTATCCACACCAATTATGTGGGGAGGTTCTATAAAAACACAGGAAAACTGCCTGTCTGGCTGAGGATGCCTGCCAAGGCCTGGGATTCTCTCTGTTTGCTGGAATGCAGCTGAGGGATGGTGCAAAAGGCATCACTGCAGAAGTGTCTGGACTTTCGCTGTCAATTCCTGCTGTCACTGAGTGTTTCATAGCAGGAGCCCAGCTCCCCCCTCTCCTGTCACTGGGGATCAGGAGGCATTTCAGTGAGGCTGTTGTGCTGGTGCGGTACAAGCAGAGTGTCAGTGCAATCAAACAGTCACAATGGCCCTGCTTAATCAGAGTGTACAGTTTATTTTTTACATAGTAAATTTGCTATGATCTAGGTCAGTGCTTGTGACACCAAACTCCCCTTCCAGAGCTGTTTGTTACACCCCCACGAAACAAAAACTCACAAGGGCTTTCAGGCTTCCAAGTTGTAGAGTGTCCCCAGCCACCCTGAATTTTGGCACTCAGCTCTCCAGGAGAAAAAAGTTTGGATTTATGTTTCTGGCTTATGCTTGCTGTCCTTTGCATTGCAAGGCTCAGACTACCAAGTTTGCTTTTTTCCAGACAAATTTCATTAATCGTGAACTGCCTTTTGCTTCAAATAAGAAGGTCACAAGGAGAGTTGTGGTCAATAAGCACAGGCCAAAGGAGTAACTAGGAATATTGATTGGAAATGAAGTCCTGGTGTAATAAACTGCTGTCTGGAAGAAAGGCTAAATACACAGGCAGGGCCCTCGTCTACTATTCCCATGGGCTTTCAGAACTGAGTAAGGGATTATTTTATTTATTTATTTATTTATTTACTTTTTTTTTTTTCTTCCCATTTTATTGAATACAAATTTCCTGTCATTGTAGTGCTCTAGCCTGTAAAAGTAGGACTTGACATTTTTTTCCCAGCCTCAGGCTTGGTTCAGAGGATCAGCCTGGTGTGCTCATGTGTTGCCATTTGTCCTTGCCTACTTTCATATTAATTTGATGTGTCGTGATAAAAATGGGGTGACTGAACAGTTTCAGTTCTTGGTAAACTGGGTTTCATGGAGTTGGTGAGGAAAGAAAGCAGTAAAATTTGCTTCCTCCGGCAAGGTGTGGTGTGGCTCTGGTTTGTAAGGTTGGATTCCTCAGTGCCACTTCACATTAAGTGATGCTATGGCACAGGGCTGGGCTGTGGCTGCACAACATCTGAGCTGCAGAGAGTCCTGCAAGGTACTGCTGCCAGAATTCAGTGTGTGGTGAGAGCATCTGCAGTTACACAGATGCTCACTGTGAGGCTGGTGGCTCTGGCTGTAAATGCACCCAGGTTCCCTCTGCCCCAGGCTCCAGCTCTGTAAGGACATTTCTCCTATGAGGAGAGACTGCAGGGCCTGGTTAGTCTGGAGAAGAGAAGACTAAGAAGGAATCTCATCAACACATACAAATATCTCCAAGTCAGGTGTCAAGAGGATGGTGCCAGACATTCTTCAGGGGTTCCCAGTGACAGATGAGGACCAATCAGCATAAACTAAACCACATGAAGTTTCACCTCAACATGAGAAAGAACCTCTTCATGCTGAGGGTGGCAGAGCACTGGAACAGGTGCCCAGGGAGGGTGTGGAGTCTCCTTCTCTGGAGACACTCCAAACCCACCTGGAGCAGTTCCTGTGTCACCTCCAGGTGACCCTGCATTGGCAGGGGGGTTGAATTGGGTGATCTCCAGAGGTTCTTTCCAACCCCAGCTATTCTTTGATTCTCTGACTGGCAGGATGGGCAGTCCTACCTGAGGGGACTCAGCCAAAGCTGTTTACAGGACATGGATGCTGAAGTTGGAGGTTCAGGTCCCAGTGGGTTCCAGCTAGTGCTGTGCTACCCCACCACAAACAGGTACTGGAAAAGTCTATTTGTTTCTTGCTCCTGTGATGAAAATGTCTGAGACAAGTTGTGTTGATGGGAGTGGAAGCCAAAATACTCTCCCCAGGGAGTCCTATTGCCCAGGGCTGGTCAGGATTGCATTCACTGTGTCACAGGGCTGGGGCAGAGGGTGGTGACAGGAGCTGAGTGTGGCACTGGGATCTGCCAGGGCCTGGGCTGTCGTCCCTGCAATGCAGTAACAGGTCCTGGGCAGTTTGCCAGAGTGATCCCCAGACCCACACCCCATCTTGAAGCAGCTCATGGCCAATACAGATGGGATTATTGCTCACTATTATAATTACTTAATTTTATGCCCATTTGCTCAATGTTTCCAAAAAAAGTGTTGTGGCAGTGAGCTATGGTCTCTAATTCTTATGGCTTCTCTACTTTTCTGTAAAGCCATGCAGCACCTTATTTACTAATGAGTATTATGAATAATTAAAACTAAATTACGAATCTCAGAAAAGGTGACCAGAGCAGAGGGAGTGAGCCCCTGACCTTGCTTCCTTGAAATGGGAGTGTTGGAGCTTCACTGTCCATCTCTCCACTCTTCTACATGGAAAGATTTTAAAGGCTGATGAGCAGATTTTCAGGAGCCATCAGAGCCAGGACACTGAGAGCCTCCATTACTGTTGTGCTTTCATGGCTGATCTATTATTACAGCCTCCTGCACTTTATGCAAACCAATTAAAATGAATAAGTGTACTCTGATCTAATATTCAAGTCACTTTTTGGCATGTAATCATTCATCATAAATGCACATAAAACTAGAATTCAATTAATCAGCTCATACAAAGAGCCCGTCTCTTGCTATTTTTTCCTAATACAGTTTTTTTCTTTGAATAAAAATGTAATTGTCAGTGCAAAATATCAAACCAGAGCCACATAACAAATAACTATGGATTTGTAATTAAACCCAATAAAGCCTAAGATGGAGTATAAAAGGCAGGGAGCTAAAATCCAATTAAAACTTATTATAAGAAATACAATGCCAGGGGTTTTTTTTTCAGGAGGAGAGCAGCATACTCCGGTTTGTAACAAAACACTGGTATTACATTTGATAATGAAACCCAGGGTATGATTTCAGGAGTGTGGGGCAAAGAGTTAATGGCAAGAGGAGACAGTGACATATGAAGGAGGTGCAGGAACAGCCCTGTTATCTGCTGCTGTAATCAGAAGCCAGTTATGGCTATTTCCCCTCCTGTCTATGGGTGCACTTGACTCAGAAGAAACAAGTTATTAATTCTTGTTTGGGAAAGGATGGCAGCTGGTATATGTGCATATGTGTTTAGGTGAGGAGAGAGATTCATTTCTGAAGAGCTTTGGCCCTTTGTGCAGGACACTCAGAGTGGTGGGTGCCCACCCTTGGGTAAGGGGCACGGGGGCTCTGCTGAGCCTTGTGGGCAGGACACACTGGAGAGGGGAGAAGGCAGGAGCTCTGCATGACCAAGGTCATGTTTCCCAGCAAAGCCTGTCTTGCTGCCCTCCCTGCCTGCCACAGCTCGGTAAGAAGGAAGAAGTGTGGGGTGAGAGATGCCAACTCTGCTGTGCTTGGTGCCCGGAGAAGGGAGGAGTGATGGCTGGGGGCCGCTCAGGAACTTGAGCCCTCCCCCAGACCAGGGCTCAGCCTCCTGCAGGGAGCACAAGAGAGCCTGGGCTGAGCCCCACTCCCTCTTGAGCAGGCACAACATCCCAGCCCTGCTGGTGTTCCAACCTCCTTCCCAGAGGAAGAGCTGTGCCTGGGAATTTTACCTGTTCTTCTCCCAGCTCTGCAGTTTTTAGTGCAATAAACTTTCACTCAAGGAGAAGGAGGGAGGCAGACAGAACTTTCTGGTGGCTAGAGCTGAGCAGAGAGGGAAAAGCCCCTTGTTTTGGGTGGTACCTCAAAGAATATTGTGAGTTTTTGAGAATAACTTTTATCCCTCCTTACCCAGCAGGTCAATGCCTTGGTGTGTTTAACCTGCTCTTTGTATTCACTTTTCCTGAGTCCAGGAAGTACTTGAAGGATCAAATCCACTTGACTGGGTCACTGGCAGTGAGAGATGAGCAGAAAGTTCACACTCGAGCACCTCAGGGACTGGTCCATCCTCTTGGTGATGCCCTTTGGACTTGCCTCTGCCCTGTGAACCTCATCAATCAGCGCCCTGTGTGCCCATTGATTGATCCTGGGTGTTATTTACCTCTTGAGGTTATCACACCTCGAAACATCACAGAGCTTTGACCTCCCAGCCCTCACTGCCAGCATCCCTCATCCTCCTGGGCACGCCTGGGAACATTGGGGCTGGAAAGGGATCAGCACTTTAGGCCAAGGAAGGACCTTCACTGTGGTGACCTGCCTGAGAGGGAGAGATGTCACTGCTTCTTTTGGGAAAGAGGGAAAATAAGAAACCTTCAACCTTGTCTAAGACTGACTTCACACACTGGCCTGGCAGGAATCATTATTTCTCAAACAGAAATAGAAATTGTGTTGTTGGGCTGTTTTATTTTATTTTGTCCCAGTTCTTAGACATGGAAAATAAATGCTTGAAGTTAACCTAGTCTGTAAACAAATGGACTTTGGCTTAAAATGGAGAAAAAATGGACTAGATTTTTCTTCCCAGATTTTTCATTGTTGCAAAATAACTGCAATTATTCCCTTTTTTTTTGTTCCTGAGTTCTTCCATTGTGCAGCATTTAATTCTCTTAACTAGCAGAGTATGCCTGGCCTTTCATTTCATCCTGACCCTCCTCTTTTGTAAAAATCTGATTATAGGCACAACTTCCATGTGCCTATTTTATGTCTTTGTAGCATTAATAGTCTGCTGAATAACACCCTACAGCTTTGTTTACCCCCTCTATTTTCGAGAATGGCTGTCACTAGTTTTGCAGCTCCGTGTTCCTTCACCTCCATGTGACTCTCCTGTGGATCAGCCTGAGCAAAGCTGAGAAGGCCAGCCAGGCTTGGTGGCATATCAAAGAGGATGTGCTGCTGTCCTTGACTTCCCTGGCTCTCCTTCATGTCTTAGCACCCAACATTCTCTCCAGAACTCACCTCTTGTTGTGTGCTCCTCGTGGTGGTCAGGGTGGTTGTGCATTTCATGGGGAAGCTGAATAAGGCAAAAAGCATTAATGGGTTGAGTAATTAAATCTTCTGCAGCCAAAATTGGAGACGTTTTTTTCAAAACAGCTCTTCTGTGACTGTAAGTGTCTGAAATGGTTTTGAGCTCTTTGGGAAGCGCAGCCACTCATGGTGTGACCTTTGAGCAAGCATGGAAGAATGAACAGTCATGGACCCCATGGACAACTCCGGCTGGTCCCAGTCAACAGTAGATCTTAGGAAATCCTTGATTATAGTTCAGATATAATATAATATCTCTATTTTTCAGCTGTTATTAACAATACCTGTAGCAAGGCACTAGGGGAAGGAGGTGACTCTTCTCACCAGCTGAAAAGTCATGGACAAAAGGCACCTGAAATCAGAGAAGGAACAAGATTCCAGTTCGTGTGGGTGAATTTGGGGTGGGAAGAATACACCATCTTTGGGTAATTTTCTATTTTTTGTATGGAAGCAATATGCTAAGCTCTCAGCCTAGGGACTGTCAAATACAGTTATTTAAGATAAATTAAGTGGTAAGTAAGAAATATTAAATTTGTCTGGTGTAAACAGCAGCAAGCAGCAACTTGTGGGTAGAGATTGAATCCCAGTGTTCAGCTGTTTGTGTCTTACAGCCACATCCACCCTGAGAGGTCTTCTGCTGTCTATTAATTCACTTACGACACAACTCCTACCTCAGAACTCTGACCCTAATTTAGCAGCCTTAACCCCAGCCCGTTTCCCTGGTAGTTAATAACATCCCTGTGCAGGTGCTCATGACGTGTGATCCATCCTCACTGCTCAGGCTCTGCTTTAACAATTAACTGCATTAGCAACACTCTCAATATCATGTCAGTGGCTCAGTCGTCACTCTGGTTCAGTGCTGGGTCTGTAATTGAAACCATCTGTTTGAAGGTTTCTGTTCTCTCCATCTTGCTGGTGGAGCTGCCATCTCCTGCTCCTGGTGCCAAGCAGAGCTCAAGGAGAATTTCCCAAATATCCCATTCCACTACCCTCTGGCAGTGGAAGCCATTCCCACTTGCAGTGCCCCTCCAGGCCCTTGTGCAAAGACACTCTGTGACTATCTTGGAGCTCCTTTAGGCACTGGGAGAGACTAAGGTTTCCCCAGAGCCTTCTCTTCTCCAGGCTGAATGGGGCCATCTCTTCCAGCCTGTGTCCATAGCACAAGTATTTGGGTGCTTGGCAGGGACTCCATTGTGCTGAATTCTCATGACTCCCATACTGGAAAATTCTCCACAGCCAGGCTGAGGAGATGATGGGCAGGTACCTGTCTGAAGGGTTATTATGAACTCACACTCAACACCACACAGATGACTTTCCCTTCAATTGGTTGCACCACTGAAAATTAGAAATTTTAGATGAAATCTGTTTCTCAGCTGTCTTCAGGATGGAGGGGAGCACTCACCTCCCTCCTCAGAGGTATCCAAGACTTTATCAGGGAAGTCTACACCTGGTCATGGAGTGCCTGTCAGGAATGACTGTTTGGAAGCAGTGGCCAGCCTGGCCTTGGCACCTTGTGTAGGACACCTGGGAGTGTCATTTGTGTGAGGGGAGATGCTTTGCCTTCCCTTGGGACACTCATTTTGGCTTCACCCCCAACCAGCACCCACTGCTGGCATCACTGCATGGGCTCCCTAGACCCTGAAGAATTATGCATGCAAGCTGCTTCTGAAATTAGCTGCACATGTTTATATTAACATGCAAATAAAGCAGCTTCAAATAATCCAAAATCTGAAAATGTCTCTTCATTAGGTTTGGTTTTATGGCATAATTGATTTGGGGGGGCTGTGCATGGCTGGCGCCAGCTCTGATTACCTTCCTGACGCTGAAGGGATCCGCAACAATCACACTGATAACAACCCATTAAACATATTCAATTAAATTACTGGTAATTCTGAAATAGCTCAATATTGCACATGGGTTCGTTTAATTTTTATGTAAATTCTATCCCTGATTTTGCAAAGTCTTAATAGTTTAACAGCAGATTAGGCTAAATTATTTTAATTGAATTTTATGTGAATTTTTTTCTTTCTGCTTTTAAGGGACCCATTCATAAAGATTTTTCTTTCGGGTGTTGTGCACTGAGAGGATTGGATGGTAGTGCCAGCTCTTCAAGGTTTGCTTTAGGCCTCCATACATTTGAAATCCAGGTAAATCAAAATGTTGCTTATTCTACATGGGGTGTTCAAATTAGGAAGATAAAGACTGACTTTAGATAAGGAACTAGAGGAAAGCAAAGGAGCGAACAAATTTGGGGGCGCTTATTCTTGAGTGTGAATACTTTGAAGGTTTGGACTATATTTTTATCTTTCTCAGGTAGATTTTTACATTGTTGAGATTTAGATCAGAATTCCTCATTTTTATTATTATTATTTCCTTATTTATTATTTAAGTGACGTGTTGGAACTGTTTCTCACTGACCACTTGCTTAGAAATAGCATCTAAATGGCACCTGAAGTTTGACACTGCCAGAATCCATCTCCGTGGGTTCTATTTTATGTTCACATGTGAGCACCAAATCTGTGCCTTGTATGGCAGCACTGGTTGGTGCAGCCCATGCTGTGACACCCGCGAGGAGCCACCAGGACATGTGGCATTTGAGGACATTGTGATTTATTTTCTTGGGTTCTCTGAGCTTTGGTTTCTGTTTACTTTTGTCTGTCTTTTCCTGTAATTATTCTATTAGTACAGTATTTAAAATGCCTTAACAAAAAAAAATGTCAAAGGATTTCTCGTTGGGTAAGTGTGCCAACAGTAATCACTGCTATGTCTGCAACAACTGGAATAAAAGAAACATCTAGCTGCTAATGATCCCTCATTTGTATTAAAGTCAGTTCTGCAGTTATTTCAACTAATGCTTATCTGTGGTGTTGGATTGTGGAATCCAAGTACATGTGTGGAAAATGCTGAGCTGTTCTGCTCCACTCGCCACTGCGCTGTCAGTCCACAGCCTGTGAGCCCTGGGTGCTTAAGGAGGTCATTTCAGGAGGCTGGGGCTACCTGTAGTGGAAATGAACAGTGGGAATTACATAGATCCCAGATCTGAATCCCCCTGACCCCAGAAAAGGCATCTGAATCCCTGGCCACACATCTTTCCTTTTTTTTTTTTCCCCTTTTTCTTTCTTCCTTTACATGAAGAAATGGCCTCAAGCTGCACTAGAGAAAGTTTACACAGGTATTAGGAAAACAACTTAACAGAAAGGGTCAGTAAGCACTGGAAGGGGCTGCCCAGGGAAGTGGTGGAGTTACCATCCCTGGAGGTATTAAAAAAAAAGTGTGGATGAGACACCTGAGGATGTGGTTTAATGGTGAACCTGTGGTGGTGCTGGGCTGACAGTTGATGCTTGAAACTGATGGAGCAGGTGCAGAAGATGATGGGAGACCTCTTCCTGTCCTTTAATCCCACCTCATACACAGTTTATCCTTATGGAGTGTTTAAATCTCTTGTGATCTTATCCTATATGCTTTATAATCTCAACAGATTTACACTGTACTTTGTTAGGAGCCAGAGGCGGATGTCAGTTTCGGAAGGAGGAATGAAGGCACTGAAATTCTGTCTTCTGAAGGAGCTTGATCCCCAGCTCCCACATATTTGACACATTAGATTTACAAAATTAAAATGCTGATCCTGAAAAGCTCCATGCAGCTGTCACCATTACCCAACAGTACCTCACAGAGCTGCTAATCCCAACAGGAAAGGAGAAGGGACAACTTTCCTTGTAAAGCTCTCAGTGTGGCAGATCTGGAAGGACACTGGGTCACCCCTGGTAGCCCAAGCACGTAGGGACGTGCAGAGTGGCACCAGCTCAGCTGCCTCCAGGCACTGGGGATCTGCCAGCCCAGGGGGAACTGGCTCCCAGTCCCTTCCAACACCAGTCCATCCAACCTGGAGCACCCACACTCCTGTGTGCCCTGAGTGACAGCTGATTGCAAACACTCTCCAGAACAAATTGTTGGCACCTGGATGGTTCTGTGGAGCTTGATTTCTGTCCAAAGGGCAGCTGGGAAGTCGATTGGCTGAACTGGGGGGCTTTGGAATGGTGATTTTAAATAATCTCACTTATCAGCCACTTTCACTGTGAAACCAGATGTTTGTGTGAGGCTGCAAATCTAACAGGGCTTGGGCCACAACTTTGAAATGGTTTTATAAATGCTCCTGAATTATTCAGTGTAGAAAGCGTCCTAATTAGCTTAATTGACGAATGAAGCAGTTCGTTGACAGCACCTGGCATTGGGAGTGAACCAGTGAGGGCAGGAGAAAGGCTGGCAGTGCCGGGAAAGGTATGAAAGGGCTGCACAGGCTATGGGAGTTCCTGTGGCTCGTGTGTGTCTGTGGAGATGCACAAATCTTTAAAGCCCTTGGCCCGAGGAAAACTTTGCTATTTGAGGTTTGCTTCTTTCAAGCATTTCTATTTTCAAGAGATGTTTGGATACCAGAACGCAGTTATTTTTAGATCCATTTAGGAGCCTGATTTTGTGAGGCTCTTGTTTCCCAGCTCCATTAACGAGCTTTCTGGGGAAGCCGCTGCGTCCCAGCGCTCCCTGAAGACGTTCCTGAGAGCCTGGTAGTGCGTAAAGCTCTGGAAATGAGCAGATGAGACGGTGAGTCATGACTGCCGTCCTAATGCACTGCAAAGTGATCAGTGGTGATGGGTAATTGGGGTGTATTTCAGTGAAGAGCCTCGGGAACATTCGTGAGCTTGGGGTTGAGTGATCTATGCAATTCCAGGTACCAAAGAGATACTAATTCATTTAACCCAATGATTTGTGCTTTGGGTGGCTGGTCGCGAGAACCTGGCTGAGGTTTGGTTGGAGGTATATGAAGGTAATGTTTTGAATGTGAAATACATCCCAATACAATTCTTGTTTTAAAAAGAGAAAAATATGACTTTTAAAATCAGACAAGTGAAGTCACATTAAACAGAATATTTCCAAATGTTCAAGCTAAGTAAAGTTAGAATTTGGTTATTTTTCCCCAGGGAAATAAACTTAGATTTAAGTAAATTCAAAACATTAGTTGCAGAGGGTTTTTTACTCAGGAAAACTTCTACAGACCTTGGATGGAATGATTTGTTTCAGATGCCTCAATTTTTCCTCAGGAAGGTGTCAGGCAGCTCTGAGGTTCCCTGATCTGTGGGGCTGTCAGTGGGACTGGGACAGGAGCCTTGTGGGGCCAGCCCATGTCCCTTGCTTCTCCTCTTGACCAGGAGAGAGGGACCGGGCACTCTGCAGCTCCTGCCTTAGTGCCTTCAAAGCCTTCATTAGCAGGACACTAGAGAAGATTTTCCTTGTCTAGTGAGAAGGTTGCCTGGTTTCTGTATTTGCTGTTGTTTGGGACAAACCTTCCTATGGTGTTGCACTTTTAGCTCCCAATGCAGCCCTTGTGTGCCTGTAGGTGCTGTTCTGTGACAAGCTGTGCTGTGGTCTGGGGCAGCTGGGCAGGACTGGAGTCTTCAAAACCCCTAATTAGGTGTCTAGCCTAGATAAATAGTATTTATTCATATTTTTTATCCCAAATTGGAACTGTCTATAGGCAGGGAAGTGAACTCTGATTTCCCACTTGCACCTGTCCTCATACACATACCTGTTGCTGTTCTTTGGGAATGGTACAAAAAAATCCCACCATATTTGATTTGTTTTTGCTTTAAACACAAGGTGCATCCATGTGGGGGTCTTATAAAGGATGTGGGTGTATCATTGGGATAGTTTACTTGAGTAATTGTGAAAGGCAATTGCAGCCTTCAGCCCAATGCTTCCAGCTTGTGTTCATAAAGCCAAAGGCACCATGTATAACTTATGTGTATCTGAATGTCTTTATGGCTCTCCTGTGACCTTTAGGGGTTGACCAGTCCTAACTGCTGCTTAATTTCATTATCCATCATCAGGTGTCCAGAGCCACCGTGGTGATGGGTGGCTGGAGCTGTGGCCAAGCCCCAGGTGCTCTGTGTTACCTGATAAATGATCAATACTACTCCTGGCACGGGGACTGAGGCTCTTATTTCAGCTTGACATTTTCAAAGGGAATTGTGGGAAAACCTTTGGAAACTTGACCTGAGTCTCATGCTTCAGGATCTATGAGCTTTGTTCCTGTGCAGGGCGGGAGGTAAGAAGGATGAGCTTCTGGAGCTCAGGCTGTGAACATCCCCTCCAGCTGGGCAAGGCTGGGGCACCAGCAGATACCCATAGCTCATCCACTGGCAGAGTGGAGGTGGCAAACACAGGGGAGAAATGAAAATGTATGTGAACTCAGGTGCTTCAGAAGGAATTTTTGGGAGTTGCATCTTTAAACATAAATGTGAAAATATGTCAATTAACTCGGCAAAACTCAACAAACTGCAAAGGTTATCAACTGGACAGGGGGAAAACGGACTTTCTCCAGCAATGATTAAAAACTAAACTTTGAACACCAAAAGAAATGGGGATTTGGGAACGTGATGAATGTGGAATTTAATGGGGTTTTGGTTATGTTTTTCCTTCTCCTTATGCTGGATGCCAGGCCCCTGATATCTGATGTGATGGGCAGAGGCTGGATGTGCCCCTGGAATAAAGAGTGGTCACGAAATTGTGTTGGGAGGGAGTTAATTTCCTAGCTGGTTTGAGTGTGATATTTAGACAGCTTTTGAATTTGCTGAGCTTTGTTGCAAGCTTCTTTTGTTGTATTTTTTTTTTTTTGGCTTTTCAGTTATTTTTTTCAAGCACTAATTAGAGAATTAGGAACACTCACCTCCCACGCATCAATTTGTCATGTTCAGCTTTGCCACAGTAATTTCAATAAAGGGTTTTGTAACCTCCCTGTGATGCAGAGCCAGTTTAACAGAGACATACCTAAAGCCAAACATGTTATTTGATTACAAATTCTTAACTGGAAATTGGGAAAACAGCAAAGTTGTGCACATGAGCTTGTTTACAAACAGGAACACCCTTCCTACAGCTATAATGAAATGGGGGCATTTCTTGGAATGAGTTAATTTTTGTTCAAATTGTAAAATTTGTAGTGGGTAGGATGAGCAGAGGGGACTGGTGAGAGGTGTTGCCCTGCAACATGAGAGATTTTCTAGTTTCTACATTTGTATCCATTAACTTTGAAAGTAATTTCAGCAGCTCAATGTAAAGGAATCTTCATTGACAATTCTCTATTAAATTATACATACAGATACCAATGTGCAGAATAGGCTCAGTGAGAGGGGTAAGAATGATGCATGGCCAGATGTGGTTCACCATTTGCTTAGTCTTCATGTTTTATGTCAGAGCCTTTTAATGTAATTTAATTTTGCCATTAGTCTAAAACCTGCTGTGTCTGAAATCCCATGTATTAAGAAGGCCTGTTTAATGATGATATATCCAATCTTCTCTCCCTTTGTGATATTAATTCTTGAAAATGAAAATTAAAAAGAAGCAATGAATGTTATTTCAGTGAATTTACTGGAAGCAATTAAACTACAAACACATTTTTTATGGCTGCAAAGTGTAGCCAGTATTAGGAAATATTATTTTTTCCCTCTGCTGACTCTACTTTCCCCTTCAAGCAAAAGTTGAAATTATCTATAGAAATTATGGTATTTTTCAGAGACTTTTTTCCCCCTTATCTAATTGAACATTGCTTTGGTGCTTGCACCTTGCACAGTGTTAAATCCCATCCTGTGAGCCTGAAAATCTTCTGTAGGCATGGAGGTCATTAATTTTAATTCCATTGAACTTTTTACACTTTCTAGAAAACAAGGATTAGTCCTAATGAATTTCATTAAGTAAACAGAGCAAATTAAAATTTATAGTACATATCTGTAATGGATGAGAATCATCTTATCAAATGCTATTTAGCTGAAAGCAGGAATGGCCTCAGTGCCATGGAGTGAGGGATGCTCAGTGCAGAGGTATGGAAAATTCTGGGTAATGGAGCAGCATCTTAGGAAGGATGAGAACCTGTTGCAATGAGTCCGGAGGAGGTCACAAATTATCTGAGGGCTGGAGACGGGCTGAGAGACCTGAGGCTCTTCAGCCTGGAGATGAAGAAAGACTGGGAGACCTTAGAGACCCTTCCAGTGCCTAAGGGGGCTCCAAGGGAGATGGAAAGGCTTCCCACTGAGAGAGGGCGGGGTTAGCTGGGATATTGGGATGAAATTCTTCTCTAGGAGGGTATTGGGGCCCGGGTACATGTTGCCCGGAGAAGCTGTGTGCTGAAAAGCTCCAATGCAAATTTATTCATGTGACTTGAATCATGCCCTTCAGACTCGCGCAGGCTGTTTCCTTCCCTGCTGCTGGGATGTATTTTATGGATCAGCGACTCAGTTCCAGTGCCGCTGTTCCGAAGGTGCCGGGGATGCTGGCAGGGGTGGTGCACAGCGTTACATTCGGTCCATCGGCCCTGCGCTCCCAAAGCCCCACGTCGTCCAGTTTGCTCGGGATAAACTAAATGGTCCTTCCGCTCCCGTTGTTGTTTCGCATCCGTTCAGCCGTTCTAAGGCTGATTTCTCTGCCTAATGGATCCTCTTACACCTCTTTTGTCCGCTGAGGTTTTTGATGGCTGTGAAAATCAAAGCATTTAAGTATCCGGGATTGGATTAGCACTTCAGAGGCTGCCTTCCAGTAAAGTCCGCTCTCTATTGCCAGCTATCCTTTTACTCCAGATTGGCGGGGAATAGCTCCTCTAAGTAGTTCCTTTGCACTTTGTCTTTGGCACGTCTGGTTTTTTTGACTAATAGTACGCTGGACTACATGCGAATTCCCACTGGAAATTCTTAAATATCCTTCCTGTGGAAAAGTCTTCCAGGCACAGTATTTGGGAGGAGGTCACTCTTGCCGCTCAGCGTGGGGACAGGCAGCAAACGCTTTGCCAAAATGAAAAAGAGGTCTTCTGGTCACTTTACTTCGGCCGCATTAGATTTGAAAATTGTCTGTACTCCAACTTGTTTCTGAATGAACTCTGAAATTCCCCGTAAAAGAAACAATCTGGTACAACGAAACAACTCAATGTCATCATGGAATTTTTTTAGTAATGACGTTGCTATTCCTGGAAAATAAATGGGGCCCTCAGCACCTTTGCTGTGGGTGACATCGGAGGTAACATCTGTAATTCAGCACCTCCTCTGGCTTCGTTTCGGAATTGCTGAACCAGCTCCCGGCAAAAGCAGCCTTGTATCAGCAGCTTGATATTTATATCTTGGCAGGGAGCATGTGTTTGCCGGGATCATTTGTCTCCAAAGAACAATAGCTGTAGTACATGAAAATACATTTTCTACCCTTCTCCTTTGCCCCCGTTACTGTTGTCACCTGAGCTGGCTGTCTCGCTGCCGTTTCCCTTTCTGTGCCTAATTTTACTTTTTTTTTTTCATTAAGATGGAGTAAAATTAATTGTGTATTTTCAGCTGTGCAAAAGGCAACCTAATCCTTTGAAGACTTAGGGCAAGCTCGTGTGGGTTCCTCCTTGGGTTGGGGGGACTGACCTCCAAAAGAAGGGGCAGTGGGCACTGCTCAGCACTGAGGGGCAAAATGGGGTGTTGGGAAATATTAATTTCTTAATCTCCCAACAGTTGACTGCACCCAGACCTCCTGTGTCAGGCACTGCTCTGGGGCAGCAAGTCCCTCAGGGCAGGAGATCAGAGTCATTAAGGCTGGAAAAGACCTCCAAGACCATAGAGTCCAACCTTTGACTGATCACCACCTTGTCAACTGTACCGGTGACTAACTGAAATTATTTCCAGCTGAATTACAAGAATTTGTTTCACTTTTTCAACAGAAAAAAATTTGAAAATAATGTAACCATGAATTTGGTGAATCAAAATTATCATTTGAAAATGCCAAAACAAACTGACTTGAGTTTGTGAAAGATTTTAATGTTAATTTAGAAAATATTTTGATTAACTCAAATTTGATTGTTTTGATTTATTGATTCTGGGTTTGGGATTTTTTTTTGGCATAGAAGGAGACAAAGTTTCTGCTCAATTACTCACTGAATTCCAATTAGAATTTAACATTTTAGTACTAGAGATCTATAAGCATGCCCAAAGCATTTCTCTTGCAAGAGGTGTTAGAATTGATTCTCATAGACAAAAAAAAAGGTGATTGGCTAGAATCCAATTATGTTGAGTTGGTTTATTTTTTTGTCTGGCTTTAGCTGAACCCACCCAACAACTGATTTGCTGTGTAAAGTTGTGCTTTGTCTGATAGGAGAACAACAAATTGTTCCACAGCAGAAATGGTTAGTGAGAATCAACTGTCAGTAACAACAAAATTTTAGAAATGCAGATTTCTTTCTCTGCAAGTGAAGAAATTTTAGCTGAAACAGTTTAAAATACATCCAAAGGATAAAATTAAGAAAAAAAATTGGGAAAAAATTAATATTTGCAAGGTGATTCCTGACTTTTGGCTGCAGAGGGTGAGGGTCTTCCTGGACCTTTGATTAAACAGACTCAGCTTCAGGGAAAGTGAATCTTGAGGAGCAAAATGCATTCACGTGATAAGTAAGAGCATTCTCTCCTCTGTAAAAGTGAAACTGTCAAAGTCATGAAACAGAAGGTGAAAACAAGAGTTACCCACTGAACTAAGTAAGGTAAAAGGTATGCCTGGAGCTTGGGGAAGGGGATGGAATGTTTGTGCCCCCTTGAGGGTCCATCCAAATGAGCACAGTGTTCTGACACTGGTATCCTCCCCAGTCTGACTGAACCCCACTGGGAAGTGGGAATGAATTCACTACGTGCTTGTCTGCACAATTGCTGAGTGTAATTTAGCAGTGATGTCTCAATGCCTTTCAAAGTGGCATCTCACTTAGGGAAAAAAAGGAATAGAAAGCAAGCCAGAGGTCTGCTGCAGTGTGTCAAAGTGTTTTATAGCACCAAAGGAAACGATAAAACAACCCTGAAACAGCCTGACAGCTGGGAGAAATGGGCCGCCAGGAGCAGCTTGTGCTCTGCTGGAGAGATGCACTGTGCTGCCTTGGAAAACACATTGGCTCTGGCATCCAAAGGGGCTCCGTAGGGTACAGTTGGGTTTGCAGCTGAGAAGGTTGTTTTTTCCCTCCAAGTTTATGTGGTCTGGGTTTTTTTGAGAGAGCAATTGCTTCAGGTGGTGTGTGGGTGCCTTCCCTCCAGGGCATTTCTCAGTGCTTGAAGCACAGAGTTGTTGAACGGCTTTGGAAGTCATGGGAAGGTGAAATAATTTTGGATAGGGATCACAAGAGAGGTTGAAAAGTTGGTGTTATGCAAAATGACTCTCTTTCTGCAAGTGTTACATCCTGTATGTAGAAAACAAGCTGCTGTGTTCTTTGCCTGGTGAGATTTCCTCACTGGGATGGTCTATCCAAGGTATGGCATGTCTGACAGCAGCTGAGACCTGGAAAGCTCTTGGAAAACCAGGTTTTCTGTTGAGAAAACATAGGGCAGATGGAGAGCAAAGAACTCTGCAGCTGAGGTTGTGGACTCCCCATCCCTGGAAGTGTTCAAGGCCAGGTTGGATGGGGCTGGAGTGACCTGATCTAGAGGAATGTGTCCCTGCCCATGGCAGGGGCTTGGAACTGGATGATCTTTAAGGTCTCTTCCAACCCAAACCACTCAATAGAGAAAAACCAGTTTGGCCCAGTCTGTAGTGTGTCATGCTAGCAGTAGTGGGGGGAACAATCTGTCTTTTAATTTTGAGATAATTAAGCCATCAATTTTGCTTAGTTTTAGTGTTTAGATATGCAGAATGCAATACAGAAACCCGGGTGCAGCCTTCCTAGTATTGTTTGAAGAGGAATTACTGGGTTTTGGCCTCTTAGAAGTGCTTCTGTAGATTTGGGCAGATTCATTCTTGGCATGACTCTATTAACTTACAAGTGTTATTATAAAGAGTACCAAAGTGCCAGCAAGCTGTGTGTGACAACGAGCCAGGGATGTACCACAGAAGTGATTAAGGAGCTTGAACAACTTAGGGGGAAAGATTAAAAGAACAAAATGTTTAAATTGGATAAACAGCAACTAAGAGTGGCTGTGATAATCAGCTGCTGGTGTGTGAGGAGTGCAAGTGCCAAGAACATAATTTTAAAATGGATTTAGGCAGAAGTAGTAGGATAAACTGTGGATGAGAGTTTTTTTCCCTTTTAATATTCAGAGCTGTTAGAGAACATCTAGGGCCAGTCAGGAGCCCTGAATATGAAGGTGGGTGCACAAGTGGGGTGCACCAGTATTCTATCTTTCATGCAATGCCCCGAGCCTACTCCTGACACAGTAAATTCTGTGGTGGCTGCTATTAAGGAATGTTCCTTTACCTGAATTTTCTCCCAGTACAACTGCACAGCCTGCAGCTCTGCACAGGCACCTGTTGAGGTGAATGGAGCTTCAAGTCCCTGCAGCTCCTGTTTTTATGCTGTTTTATGTTAAAGCATCAAAGTCCTATGCCTAAAGAGCATTGTGATATTCATAGGAGGGTGGTGATTCATGGAAAATTGCCAGCTTGGACTAAAATATCAATTTCTACTGATCTGATATACAGTAGTCACCATAAAACAACAGTGTGGAGGGCAGAGGGATGTTTTATGGCATCTGAGAAATGACATTGAATGCTCTGGTGGAAAGCTATTAAACTGGGGGGGGATTGCCCACAATGCCCATAAATAATGATTGGTCTGACTTCATGGGTTACCCAATAACATCAGCACAAGATAAATTCTGTACATATAATGGGGCCAGAACATCCTTCCTGTAGATTGGCTGAGGCAGCAGCAGCAGCTGGATCTCGCTTCCTTGGTGCCTGCTCTGGTGCAGGAAGAGGCTGCTGGTATTTTAACCAGTGCTTTAATAAAATGGGACATTCTTGGCCTGGAATCCACCTGATTCCTCTTCAGAGTGTGGGGTAAAATCTATTTGTCTCTGTGTGACAACAAATCACCTTAGAATTCCAGCAGCCAGAGAGGTAACACCATTTGGCAAATCAACTTTTATTGCTTGGTATGTGTTCAGAGCACTCTAGAAAAATGTCTTGGGCAGGTTGGTAGTGGAGCAGAGAGGCTTCACAGTGTTGCTTTGAGGCAAGGTGAGAAGAGAACTTGCATGGATTTATAGCTCTTACAGTGGGCTTTTTCAAAGACCTGGCTCTATCCTGGACACACAGACTCTTTCAGAAGTGGTTTTTCAGCCATAGCAAGCATGCCAGGAATGTTCTGAGGGCTTCCAAAAGCCTCCAAGTAGGCAATAGGCTTCACTAGGGGCAGGAAAACCCCTTGTGGCTTTGCTAGTGGGATGAATTGGTGGTGTGCGTTCATTCATGTGCCTTCCCAAGGCATTCCTGTGCAGGGTGCTGGGCTCCATCAAACCTGTGCTGCAGCTGCTGGGAACTGCTGATCATTCATCTCCCACAGGCTCTGAGTGGGATCTGGGAGCCCTGAGATGATGTATGCAGAGGATGTATTATGGTCCTGGACACTTCAGTGTAGTTACACTCTGCTACCAAAGAGGTCATTTTGTGGGCCAGTTTAGGGCTTTTTCTCCCCTGCTGGTGTGGTTTGAGCCTTAGCACTGAACAGTGCCCCTGAGTGGTTCCTTTCCATTGCCACTAACTCTCCCTGGTCTTGGGGCTGTCTCTGTGGGGTTAAGGATGAAGGGGAAATGCTCTCACTCATATGCATAAGCCAAATTATATGACCTAGTGCTTGGGAAGGGAGCTGGGGCAGAGGAAATGGGCTGCATGGGGTAAAGGGAAGGGGCTGTGTTTGGGTGTCCATGGGGTGTAGAGTTCTTGCATATCTAATTACTATACGTGCTTCAAAATGTATGAAATTTTGTCCTGTGGGGTTAAGGAGCTTAAATAAATAAGATCTCTAGAACCAGAGGGATCAGCGTATTTCATAATGCCATAATCAATTTGGAGAATGACTTTTTGCTGCAGCTCCAATTTGGGTCTTCAAATGGTGGTGTGGTTAATAGGATTTCCTGTGTGCTGTGTGATTGCTGAACCCATCCATGCTATTATTTGACATGTAAAGTGTGATGTTGTCTTTTTATTAGCAGGGCTGCTGGGCTGACATAGCTCTGTACGAGTGCTGGGGATAGGCATCTTAAAAGCACATTGTAATCGGAATTCTGAGCAGGGTGAGATGAGAATTAGCTGCCTGTCTAGTGCTTTTCTGTTTATCTCCAAATGTCAGCACTCTGCACTGCAAGTTTTGATAGGAAAGCATCTGCTGTTCCCGGCTGGAGAATTAGTGAAGGAGAGAATGAGGATGTGGGGGGGGGGAGCAGGCTAATTGAATCAGACTGCAGGGACAACAGCTCTGGAATATGCTCATGGCAAGTCCAAAGAAATTAGAATATTTGAGGCCAGCAGGAATCATAGAATTACAGGATATGCTGAGTTGGAAGGGATCCAAAGGATCATCAAGTTCAATTGTCAGCCCTGCACAGGACCAGGACCATGCCCAAGAGTCCCACCATGTGCCTGAGAGTATCAACCAAATGCTTCTTAAACTCTGACAGTCTTGGTGCTGTGGCCACTTCTCTTGGGAGCCTGTTCAGTGTTTGACCACCCTCTGGGTAAACAATCTTCTCATATCTATCCTGAGCCTCCCCTGATGCAACTTCAGGCCATTCCCTCAGGGTCTGTCCCTGGTCCCCATAGAGAAGAGATCAGTGCCGGCCCTTCCCCTCACAAGGAAGCTGCAGAATGACTCCTGTTGTTTTGCAAAGCCCCCCCCTCATAAGAAGTCCTGTATTGCCAAATGCTTGGGACAGGTATGGGGATTTCTGTACCTTAACTTGGAGCAGGCAAGACGTGGTTGATGGAGCTGAGGGAACAAACTCATACCCATCCTCTGGCCTTGAGCTCAAATCCACCTCCTGGAATGGTCAGCCACAGGTGGTTGTTGGAGCAGGAGGTGATGGCATTGCTGTTCATCACTGATTCTTTCTGTGACCATCACCATGCTGTACATCAGGAATGATGTTTATACATGTTCTGTGTGAGATTTCATGTGATGTCAGCAGCTTCACAAGCTTTCAAACATGTGAAGTCACAGTTTCACAGCTATTACTCTGGGAAAACTTCTGGTTCAGCATATTTGCTCTTCCCTGGCAGATGAGTTGTCAGAAGTGGGTGCTGAGTCTTTTAAGCCAAAGCCAGGATTTTGTGTTGGATAATCCAACACAGTCACTGGGTGTGGGGAAGGAAGCTGTGGCTGTCACTCTACTGCAGACCCCGTGGTGGTCCTGGGACTTGCCCACACACAGCACCTGGACACAGCTCTGTTGCTTGTCTGTCCCAGCAAGTGCAGGACGAGCAGCTCCAGACCCACTCACCAAGAGCTTTTCACAGCATTTTGTTGCTGTTGCACCACACACAAACCTCATTCCTCTCCCTGTGGCTTTTCAATCCCTGCTCCCAGTGGGCTGTTTTATTTTTAATGCCTGTTCAATACCGGAATTTTCTCCCAGGCTTTGCCATCTCTGCTCCCACACCAGTGGTGCTATTTTTACCAGGGGCTGAGAAATGCCAACACAGCACTGAAAATTTTATCATGCCAACTGTGCAGCTGTATCTGCTCAGATCTTTATTGCGTCATGAGCTTCAGCTGGGGCCATTCTTTTGCTGGCTTTGTATTTCATTATTTACAACACATGTTTTTCTGACCCAAAATCATCATCTCAGTTCTCTCAAGTCAGAAATCTGCTCTGAGCCCTGCTGGAGAGTGGCAGGTGATGCCCAGAGTAGGAGATGGCTCACTTACCTCTCTTTTCCCTGTGCTGGTGAATGGGACATCCTGTGAGTGGACCATCTGTGAGGTTACATTTCTGTGCTAAGCAGCTCATGTAAAAAGTCAGTGTTACCTCTGGTGTCCCTCCATAAATCTGAGGCCCCTGTGACCCTCTGTCACAGCAGTGGGGTGCCTCTCCCCATTGCCCCTTGGCTGTGCTGGTTGTGGTGCTGCACAGCTCCACATGGAGCTTGCTGGTGGCTGTCCCTGTCCTGCCTCCCACCATCTGTTCCAGAATTATCTGTTCCCTTCTTGTTTTCCCATTGCTCTTGCTGCTGGTGTACAGCACTGTGATCAGCACTCCCTGGGGAGTGCTCACTGCTCTTTCCACCTTCCTCTCACCTTCTTTAGTACCAATATTTCTGTCTTGGCAGCCAAAAAAGGAAAGACCAAATAGAAACTTTTTCCTCTAAAGTCTCTACAGCAATGTGAGCTGAAAATGTAACAGCAAGAAAGTTGAGTGATTGTGTAATTGTGTGAGGGATGCCTCAGCTGAGAAGCAGAAAGGGCTGTGTTGGGGTTGCTTAGAGGATGAAAGCTGATGGCAAATTCAAGCTGAGTGTCCCACTGCAAATTCACAGAATCCCAGAATGGGTTGGGTTGGAAGAGACCTCGAAACTCACCTTGCTCTGCTCCTTGCCACGGGCAGGGACACCTTCCACTAGCCCAGGTTGCTCCAAGCCCTGTACAATCTGGCCTCAAACACTTCCAAGGAGAGGCAGCTGCAGCTCTTTTGGGCACCAGGGCCTCACAGGGAAGAATTTCTTCCAAACATCCATTCTAAACCTACTCTTTCAGTCTGAACCCATTCCCCCTTGTCCTATCACTCCAGCTCCTGATGCAGAGTGCCCCCGCTGCCCCCTTCCTTCTAGTTCCCTTCAGATACTGGAAGGGACTGTGAGGTTTCCACCCAGCTGTCTCCAAATCACAGCTGAGAACTTTCCTAGGACATTTTCCACACCTGGAGCACAGAGTGGGTTTGTCCAGGGCAGAAAGGAGCCCCTCTGATCTGCTTGTTTTTAGGTTATCTACAGAAAAAAAACCCCATCATTTTAAAAGGATATCTGTATTTTTTAAACTCATTTGTATTCTGTTCCCACTATAAGCACTATACAGAATGAAGGGTCAGACAGTCCTTGCATCTCAGAGCCTGCAGTTTAAATGGAGAAGAAACATTAGGGCTTTCTCCCACAAATGGGTTTTTAAGATAATTATAATACCATAAATATACTTTTTAGAAAACAGCTGCCTATAAATTCCATATCAACCTATTCTCTTGCCAATGCAGCTACTTGTAATTTTTTCAAGTTCAGTTCATTGGAATGTTAGTGGCAGTGAAGGAGGAACTGTGGGCATTCATATTACATTATTCTTTTATTTTCTTCCTTATGCATCATCTTCTGGCAGAGGTGCTTTCCAGGAGGCATTACCTGAGGTGCTGAGCAGGTCATGTTGCTTTGCTGTAGCTCCAGTGCCTGTGGAGTCACTGTGGATCTTCCTGGAGCAGTGCTGAGCTCTGGAGAATGCAAAGGGGAAACTCCCTAAATAAAGGGAGTTATTCAATCAAGTGGTTGAGTGTAAATATGACAAAAAGGTTTGTGAGGAATTAAATTCTGGTGTAAGTGTGCAAGCTGCAGAACTTATTCACTGAATGACTGACTTATTACAAAGCTTTCATGCAAAGAAGGTACAAACATGGGGGGTGAGGGGCCTCCAGGTTCTCCTACAGATCAGGATCCATGTATAGTAACTACTTAATGTCACTAAAAGCTGCAGGAGAAGGGAAAGTTTAGGGATTTTTTTTTTTTTTTTTAAGAAATAGGAATACAGGAGTTCTTTGCCAAAATTAAGAGGAATAAATTAAAAGGTCAGGACTAAAAGCTGTGTTTTGGAAATGCTTATAGCACGAATTTCTCACCCAGGAGGTTAAAAAAAAAAACAAACCCAAAACAGTGTATTTTGGTGTTCTCATCTCAGTGCAATGAGTGGGAGAGCAATGTTCTCATCCACCATGAGAAAAGAGCAGCTCGCAGCTACTGGTGGTTGTAACACCACAGGACCCTTTGCATGGAAGTGCTGGGTGATACTGGAGGTCTCAGGTCTAAGCCTGCCTCCAGCACAGATGGGTTTAATTCCTTGTCTCACCCAGTGGGTGCTGCACTGACCTTTAGCTGTTTGTGGACTCCCCTGTGTGTGCCTCCCTCCTGCTGAACCTGGGGGGAGGCAATTAAACATCATCTCACTGAGGGAGTTTTATCATCTCAAGGTTTGAGTAATGGGGTTTGATCTAGTTTGGTGGGGGCTGACCTCCTCATGAACTAAACATCTGGGCTGCAGCAGAGGCTGGTGAGACAATTAATTGCATCTGTGAGTACTGTGGGCTCAGGAGCAATGGGAGGGGCAGCAGTTCCCATCTACCAGGAGTATCAGCTCCTTGCTCCACCTCAAGTTCATATCTATTTCTTTTTCCTGTTTTCTTTTTTCCTTTCCCTGGCAGCAGCATGGAAGGATGAGAGAACAGGAAAAACCTGAGTGCTAATCTTCCCCCCCTTGCCCTTAGATACATGTTTCAGAAATGATTTGTTTCTGTACAAATCCTGAGGTTTATACCTTTTTATTAAACAAAACCACCAAATAAATTTCAGCTGCTTTCCTGCCTGCCTAATCCTCGTGTTTTTGTACAGATAAATCCTGTATAATTAGCTGCAGCTTGGGAAGCCTGTCCTGTAGTGCCTGATGGGAATGAAATGAAACATCTCCTGCAGCAGCACTGAATGTGAGATGAAGGTCCAGCACTCTTTGTCACTGGGAGGGGGTCTCTGGTACCCTTTGGGTCTGGGGTCCAGCACCCTTCACCCTACAAGGTGTCAGTGCCAGCCCTGGATAACATGGCTCCCACCAGTTCCTTTTAACTGCAGCAGAACCTTTACTTCTGGCTTCTTGGGGTTGAGGAACAGTGTATTGAAGCCACTGGGATTTGAAAACAGTTGAAACCTTGAATTTCCACATGAGTGGAAAAGTATCCACTGCTTGCCCCCCTCTATATGCAGCTCCTTTAGAGTTCACCAGGAAAACAAACATGAAGGAAAATACAAATCCCAGCAGCTTGGATGTAATAAGACATTTTATGTCAGAGTTAGAATACAGTTCTTGTTTCCTGTAAATTTTTAAAGTGAATAAAATGAGTGAATTGGGTGTTTCATCCATTAGGTATCTCTAAAATTAAGAAATCCTGCAAAAACATGTGTTAGTTTGGTTTTGCATGGCAGGATGTGGAGAGCTGAGTCAGGGACATTCATTTGCCCAGGCCTGAACTGTGAAAAATGTTTGTAAACAGGATTTTTTTATATGAACTGTGGTTATTCATCTTTTATGTTGCATTATTTTCTTTTTCTTTTAAATCATTTATGCTTATACTGATATTTTATCTCTAAACTGCGTACTTAATAGAGAGTGTATGGGTTTCATTGCAAATCAGAGAATTGAAATGTCAATCATTTGCAGATTCATTCAACTATGGATCACGTGGAACAATTACAGGGACTTTGGTGTAGGAAAAATCTTCTGAGTGTTCTGTGTTTTATGTAGACATGGACTTGTTTTACTTTTGGTAAATATGTACATTATTTAGACATTTCACAGATGTTTTTAACTCTTGGAGGGCAGGGAGAGGAGGATTCCTGCTGTGTAAGTGACTGAATTTAAGGTGTTAACAGCAATAGCACTGGCAAGTTGCTATATTTTTAAGGGGGAACTTTATGTTGAATTATGTTATATCCTAAAACAGGATGTTGAGTCAGCCTGTTTCAGCTTATGGCTCTGCCCTCGCTTGTCTCCATGGATCAGTACTTTGGTGCAGGGGCAGCAGCACTGCAGGAGTATTATCTGTCATCCTACTCAGGGTTTTACTGCTGACTCCATATTCTGGGTCTGGTAAAACAGTTTAAAATGACCCCATTTGTGCTCTGTTCATGATCTTAAACCTTGTGCAGTGGCTTCACAGAACCATGAAATGGTTTGGGTTTGAAGGGACCTTAAAGACCACCTTGTCTCACCCCTGCTGCCCTGGAAAGGGACACCTTTCACTGGAGCAGGTTGTTAATGCTTCATCCAGCCTGGCCTTCTGTCTCACTAATGGACACAGCTGAATTCTCCCATCACTTGGAGCCCTGCATGGGGTAGGCACTGGCATCTAAATGTTAATTTTTCTTGCTGGTTTTCTGCTGTGGCTGGACAGTCTTTCTCCCCTTCTTCAATAGTGGGAGACTTGTTGTTGATATGAAGAAAGTAAAAGAACAGAGAAGTTGGAAGAAATGTTTTAAACTGTAGAACTACCCTGATCCAAGCACACATCAAAGCTTTCAGGCATCAAACCAACCTGGTCCAGGATTCATCAGAACATTTCCACTTCAAACTGCACCAACTTAGTATTTTTCAAGGAAATTCTGTCTCATCTAGATATACACACTTATATAAAAGAAAAAAGTGAAGATGGACTTGAGAATCAAATGTCATTTTTGTTTGTGGAGCAGGAAGGATCATGTCAAGCTCATCACTCCAGCAGCTCTTTGTAACTCCAAACTCTCTCTCTGTAAGGAACATCTCCTGCCTCTCCACAGGCTCATGACTCACTCCCTTCCAGCCTCTCTGCATCCATGACATGCCCCTTTGTCCTGAAGGGGCTCAAAATTAGCTGGGTCTTCCCAAAGTCCTCAGCACCCACCTCATGACAGGAGCAGGACAGAAGAGGCAAGAGAAAGTTCATCCTGGGAGTTTGGAACAAAGGTAAAAATACAAACCAGTTTTCTGGACCTTTTCTCAAATAGCAGCTGCTGAGACAAACATTCCTGAATTTTGCATTAATGCTGTCTATGCATACATGGATTTTACTTACTCTATATCTAAGATGGGTTAAAAACTTTCTGTGCCTTCATTACAGCTCTTAGAGTTGAAAATGAAAAGTCTTTGGAAAAAAAAAAAAAAAAAGAATTTCTTGGGAAGGGACTGTGCAAGTGAACCCACATAGCTCAGCTGGTATTTAATTCTGCTGTGCAGTCATGGTGGGTGTGAGAGCTCAGGCTTCACTGAGAAAAAGGGAATTCTATTATGCTAAGAACACGGCAGAGAGACTGATAACATTATCAGAAAGATGAAACTTTTGCAAATGCTGTTTAGCCCTTACCTTCCTTTCCCCAAATGTGGAAATGAATGATGAGAGGAGGATAAAGCCTAGACCCTCTCAAAGCCTCTCCTTTGTGTTTGATTTAGTTTCTCTGCCATGATGGCCATGACTTCTGCCTGGTTAAGAGTTCAGAGAATAAACTCAACACTTCCTTGAGCAGGAGGGGAAACCAGGTTATTTAACCATCTTTCATGTGTATCTGGCTCCGAGGTTCAGGGGAAACTGGTTAATCACTCTACCAGTGTGAGCTGCTCCATCCTTTCCCTTTGTGTAGCCTCTTTGTAGCTTCACGTTTCTAGAAGTTTGGACTGAGGATTTTTAGAAGGACAAAGCTTGAAGAAAGGATGTAGGTCACATGGCTTGTTCAGCTGGAGGAGAGGAGGCTGAGGTCGGACCTCATCAGGGTCTGCAGCTTTCTCAGTAGGGGCAGCAGAGAGTCAGCTCCCATCTCTGCTCTCTGTGACAGGACCTGAGGGAACAGCTGAAGCTGTGTAAGGATATCAGGAAAAGGCTCTTCCCCCAGAGGGTGGTCAGGCACTGCACAGGCTCCCCAGGGCAGTGCTCATGGCCCCAAGGCTTCCAGAGCTAAAGGAACATATGAACAACACTCACGGACATCATGTGATTATTGGGGTGTCCTGTGCAGGGCCTGGAGTTGGACTCAGTGATCCTTGTGGGTCCATTGCAGCTCAGGATATTCTGTGATTGTGTGTAAACAACAGTGCACGTGGTAGTGGTGCTGGATTGGTGACTGGACTTAATAGTCTTGGAGGTCTCTTCCACTCTTGGTTCTATGTTGAGGGATGTGTGATTTCCTTGTTTAGTGCCTGTGAGCAGATGACTTGTGTGTTCTCAGGTACTTTAGTCAGGATTTCTGTGTGTTAACACTCAAAAGAAAATGCCTCCTTTTTTTCTTTACCAATGTGTTCCCATCTGATGATTCCGCTACGGTGTTCTCTCAGCTATCCAGGGGCAGCAACGGAGAGGAAGGGATGCTAAATCTTTAAAATGAAACTGAACAAAAAGGGAATGCATTCCAGCAATAATTGCTTTCTGTATGCAGAGATAAGCTGCCAAAATAACAACCCTGTGATTTGAAATGCTGGCTTCCCTCATATGAAGAACTGTTGGGCTAATCCTCAGCTGGAGTAAGGAATATTAGAATTCCTTAGGAGTAACAGCACTGTTGCACCTCACATCAGCCAGAACCTGTCACTTTGGAAGAACTCCCTAAAACCTTCTCCAAGAATACACACTAATTTATGGAACCACCACAGTGGGACCTTGTTGATTATTATTTTTTTTTTTTTTTTTAATAAAAAAAAGGGCAAGAAAAACCAGTGCCAGTGGCTCTGGCACCACTGAGCTGTGAGGCTGTGGAAGGGAATTGGCTGAGCAGCAGATTATTAGGGAAGCAAATCAGAAATGTAATAAGCTGTGTACATTCAGGGTTCCCAGGCAATTGAAGAGCTTCCCCTGCAGGGAAAGGCAGAGGGAACTGGACTTTTTTAGCTTGGAAAGGAGAGGGTTTCTGAGGAATCTGGCAGCAACCTTACAGTGACTGAAGAGGTCAAAGAAGAGAAGAAAGCCAGGCTCTGTGCTCTGATGCACAGAGGGAGAAGGAGAGATGAAAGCTGTCAAGTGAAAGAGGAGAGGTTCTGGAGGAACATATTTTGGTTACAGGGATGACTGAATGGTGGCCCAGGGGCTTCTGAAGTACTTGCTTGTGGTGATCAAGACTACCTGAAGTACTTGGCTGGAGTTCAGCATTAACCCTTCTGTGAGCAGAAGGTTGGGCTAGAGGCTTCCTGAGGATCCCTCTGGCCCAAACAACTCAGTGATTGCCCTTCCTACTCGAGGAAAAATAATTTTTTCTGACTTCAATCAACCCTGCATCAAGCTCATGGCATATTCTTCTGCTCTGGTTCTGTGTCCATGGAAGTTCTCTACATTCACTTGAATGTGGAGTAGAACCAGGAGCTTGACATGAGAAGTTAAACATGACATTGCACATATCCTTAAGGTCTGAGGCTGCCCAAGAATTTTCACATACAAAAGTCTGTGTTTAGTAGAAATACGACTTAATTCCATGTGGATTGGAGAGAAGAGCAAATCATCTCCCTAAGGCACAATTACTCCATTGAGAAGGGCCTTCACTGGCTTCTGAACTCAAGCTCAGTGGCTGGTTTCCATGTTATTCTAAACACCTGGTATTTTAAAGACAGGCTATTATGTTTTGATAATCATTCAGCTGCTTGTAGATCAGGCACTGAACTCCTGAGGTGCAAATTACACCCCAGTGCTTTGAAACACACCTGTGCATGACCTGGCAGGATGCACGATATGAGTGTTCCACCCCTGTGCAGACCTCCCTGCAGGAACAGATGTCCAAAGCACAGGCTGGCATCACTCACCAGGTCATTAGAGACACAAAAATTCCTGTGTAATCTAAATTATTTTTAAAAATGCCCAGTGTGCTGCACAGAAAGGGAGCAAGTAGCTTTTTTTTCCTAAAACACAAATCCTCTGCATAAAAATGAGTTGAGAATACCCAGTGATGCGTGGAGCAGAAATAAAAAGAATTTGTGTTTTGCTGCCCTGCTTACATACATCTCCTGGCAGTAATTGAATGTATCATTCCCAGGAGGAGAGAGGAGCAACTCACCTGCTGGAACTCCTGCATTAATTGGCATGAATATTGAGAGTCTCTTGGGAAAAGACATGTGGGATCGGGTTGGCTTTGGTCAGAAATAAATGAGTGAAGAATTGCAAATACACAGTGGCTAAAAAGACTGAAATTCTGAAGTCAAAGGCTGTCACAGGACAATTACAGCAGATGTTTACCTAACATACTTGGTGCTGATTTATGTAGGTATTGTGCCCACTGTTCCCTCTGCCAGGAAATGGGAAAAGGCACAGAGAAATTTGTAATCCTTGTGGCTGACATTTTTCTATCATCTCCTGTTTCTCCAATTATGAAAAGGCTGCTGAGCATTCTGGCTTTGCCCATGCAGCCACTTACACCATTCAAATGTTTCCACTTTAAGGAAAGCAAATTTAAAGAAAATGCTCTTTGGTCTGTTCTTTTGACACAGTTTTTGCTGGCAGAAATCTCTGACCTTGATTCATAGGCAGGCAAGTGCAATGAACTTAAAAGTCTGTTAGTAAGTTTATGTGGGATGGGAACTTTTCATTTGTATTGTGAGCAGTTTGGTCACAAGTTTAGCAGCAGGATAAGAGGAAACAGCCTCAAGCTCTGCCAGAGAGGTTCAGGCTGGACATCAGGAAGAATTTCTTCATGGAAAGGGTTGTCAGGCATTGTCAGGGGCTGCCCAGGGGAGTGGTGGAGTCCCCATTCGTGGAGGTGCTCAAGGAATGACTGGACACAGCACTCGGTGCTCTGGTCTGGTTGTCAAAGTGGGGATCGGTCACAGGTTGGACTTGATGGTCTTGGAGCTCTATTCCAGCCTTAAAGTATCTATGATTCTGGTCTTTCTCCCAAGAAAAGGAAGCCCAGGTAGTGCTCTCTGCTCTGAGTGCTCTCTGGAATACTGACACAGAGGAACCAGGTGTTGCAGCTGGGGGGGGCTCTGCTCCTCCTGCCTTGTGCCTTGGCAGCTGGGAGATCATTATGAAGGATCAACAAAGATAAATGATTTTCTCAGGCTGAAGTAATGATCACACTGTTATGTTTATACCTCTGTTTCCAGTAAAGCCTGGCACAGGGCTCTGTGGGGTTCTGTGTGTGGCTCAGAGCCGTGCCTGGTGTGGCTGATGGGGTGATCTGGTGCCAGGTTTATGGTGCTGCCAGCCCTGCCTGTGCAAGCTTTAATTTGAATGCTCTGTGGTACGTTCCAGGGCTGATCTGCTCCAGCCTATTAATATTCTTTATGAACATGATGGCAATATTAATTTTTTTACAAATTCTAACTCCAGGAGTGCAATAAAAAGGCAATTATGGAGCTCGCAGATACAGATTCCCCACCCTGGAATATCATTTCTGTGGTGGATTGCAGCCATGTAACTGTGATTATGGTGATAGAATGTAAAATAAATCTAATCCAGAATGTGTAACTGCAGCTTCTGGAGTTGTTGTTGAGGAATTAAGGCAGATTGCTCTGCAAAATCCTGTGGTTACTTTCATCAGCTTTTATTTTGCTTATTAGTGTTAGGGTAGTTTAGTAATTCTTCAAGAGGGCACCAACCACATATGCAATGGTGATTCCAGGAATACTTGTCATCTTTTTATCAGTAAAACACTGAATTGAATCTCAGGGAAAGTTTGATGTTTTCTTTGTGCAAATGTTATAATCATCTAATCCTGTAAACTTGGTTTTATTCAAAACTGATTTAACATGTAGAATCTTGAATACTGTTTAAGTATTAAACAATAATTTTTTTATTTTAATTGTTTATAGAATATCTGCATATAACGTGCTACAACTGAAAACAGGTTTTTGCACTGCATGAAAAAATGTAGAACTTCATATTTTACTTAATTTTATGACTTTTTCAGAAAAACAGTTTGACATCTGGCAACTGAAGGTCTGGAACATTATCTTTACCACATGGATTTATAACTTCAATGTTTAGATCTTCTCTTGTAGCTATGCTTCAGCAGTTTTTAATGGTGTAATCGATGAAAGAGATAAACTAAGTGCAGAAAAATGCAACATTGATTTTGTGATAGATTTTATTCTTCCCATTCCAGCAGATTGCTTGTGGATAGAGCAGGTTGAGAACTCTGTGGGAAGATTGATTCCATTGGAATGTGCCAATTCCAGTTAACAGGAATGGAAAGGAGTCATGAAAATAGGCCTGTCCTGCAAAACCTGTTTTTTTCTGCCATTTCATCCTGATGAGCCTCTCAAGCCTCCAGCCTTGCACAGGGAACCTTTGGGGTTCACAACTTGTGTGGTGATGGCTGAGAAAGGTAAAGAAACATGTACATCCCCTTTTGGTCTAGCATTTTGTGGTCAAAGGATGAGTTGCCAGAGTGTCTCAGGATTTTCATGTAACTGCTCTATGCCTGAAGGCTACCTTTTAGTTGGAATAAAGTCACAAAACATATAAGCTTTGCCTAGCTGAAAATCAGATGTCTTTTCCTGTTCATGCTGATGATATTATAGGATACCTTTCAAGTGGAAAGAAAAATTGTTGTGCAGGAAAATTATATGCTGCTGTGTTACAATATGTGCCCTTATCTTAAAGAAAATCCAAGTAATTTCAGCAGGCAGTATGCAAGAAGCTCTGATTTTTAATTCATGTGCAGGTTCAAGGGCCATTCCTCAACCAGGAAACATCAAAATACTGCTGCCAGCCTCCAGCATGACCTTCTGATTTCTGTTTAGTGGAAAATAAAAATGATTTTTGAACTGAATTGGCACAAAAATGAATCTCCAGGTATTAAAAACTGTTTAAATTAGAGGCTGAGAGATAGTTATTGGTTTGTTTATAGTCCAAGTTTGTGGAAGCTGAAGACAAACAGGGCAGGGGTTGGACAATGAGCTGCTGTGGTGGCAGTAGTTGAAGTTGAGCAAAAAGACTATAACTTTGGAGAGTTTTAAGTACTAGGAACTGGAGTTTGTTATCTTGAACTCCACCTCTCTGGACAGCCAGGACTGAGCATGGAGAACTGTCCCCCTGGATTTCAGGGGGGTGCACACCCCATTCTTGTGCCCCATGAGGTAGAACAGTCAGGGCCAAACCACCCCAGTGCTGTGGAGGGCCCAGCCAGTGGGTCTGACTGGGTTTCATCCTCATCCTGCAGCACAAAGGGCTCTTCCACGGTGTGCTCCTTCCATCCCACATGGGACTTCAGGGGCACAGGGAAGGTGTGCCGCTGAGCTGGCTCTCTACACTGTGGAGTTTTCTCACTCTGTATGAAGTTTTGCTATTTATGTATGTTCAGACAGCAAGCTGAGGGTGCCTGTCACTTATTTACTGGTTTAAAGATGCATTTTGGAGACCCTGAAAGAAAACTGATTGCTTTGACTCACTGGAGCCCCACGCTCAGTAATAGGATTTGAAAGTCATCCATCTCCTCATGAGTACTGAGCATGCCACCGGCTCCTTCCCTCTGCTCCAGCTTCCTGGATGTGCTCTCAGCATGAATAAATGATGGGTAAGAGATTAAATATCCCTTTGATGAAGTTGGGGACAGGAGCTTTGAAATAAGCATGAGCTGATCCGAGCATACTCTGGTACTTCCTGGAGTGAATTAGGTGCTATTTTGTGGTTGTCTTTGATTTTAATAATGCTTAGTCAAATATTAAGTAGGCTGTTAACTGGGGAATATCATAAGGAGCTTAATCTTGTCAGATCAGTTCTAGAGAGTGCTAAGTATTTGTGGACTTTACGGTTCCTACATAATTTATTGTAGTGTGTTATTTTGTGTGTATCACTTGCACAGGTTTATTTCCAATGGAACCCACCATAGTGGGTAAAGGGACATTGTGTCTTAAGGCACAGGAGTCTGTGACTACAGAAAACCCAGCTTTGTGTTTTATTTTGTGGTTTATTTTTACTCTCAGAACCAGGTTGGTTCCAGAGCAACCTGAGGAGGGGGTCAGTCAGCTTTGCAGGTTTAAGGGTCAGAGCTGACACTTATTCCACACCAATAAATTCTTCCTCAACTGACATGATCAAATTCACATACATGTTCAAATCCACAAAGTCTGAAACTGAAGAATAGTTTCTTAGAGTTTTTATTTCTGTTTTCACAGGAACAAAAAGATGAGAACAACAGCAGAAAAAAAATGAAGGATGAAAACTGAGACCCATAAGGAAGAAAAATAAAGGAAAAGAGAAATCAGTATTATGGCTTAATTTGTTCCAGATGTTGTGCCAGAATTGTTGGAGTTTTTGTAAAGAATCTTCCTTTTATGTATTTCTGCAGGATAAGGTCTCTGGGGGAGGCAAACCTGCAGAGACAGTGCTGTGGAATAGTTGGAGAGAGAGAGATGGGGAAACACTGTCTGCATTATCTGCTAAATTGTCAGTGCAGGTGGAATAGCCAGGATGGATTCCAATGGAGGGGAGGGAATGAAGGAAGGAATGAATGAATGTAATTTGTCATTTGCAGTAGGGATGAAACACTGAAGTACAGATGAGCAGTAGATCCCCCTGGGAAGCACCTGCCTCCTCCCCACTCCACATGCAGTCTTTCGTCAGAAGAGGCAGTAAGGACCCTGCAGCCCCTTCTGCCTCAGTTGTGTGCCAGAATGGGAGATTCTGCTCTGATTAAGGTGCCAAATGATTTTTTTTTTACTCGCATTACAGTGAAATGTGATCCCTGCTCACCCTGGAATGGGACTTTTTGTCACCTCTTCCTTCTCTGCTCTAACAGTAATGTCTATCTGCTGCTTGCAGGATAATGTGGATGTCCATTCATATTTAAGCTCTGGTGTGATGACTTGTGCTTGACAGACCTCATTATGTCATAGATCATCCAATCTAAAATTTACGTAGACTTGGATTAAAAGCTGTTAGGCAGCAGACTTTTGCTCTGTGTGGTTTCAGGTAGGCAAACCCCTTTCCTTATGTCTTTCTGTTTTTTAAATATAATGCAATACCAGCAAATTGGAGAACTGCAGCAAAATCCAATCAACTTAATCAGGGTTGTCAAAGACTGTGGTTGGGAATTGTAATCCAGATTTCCACAAAACAGATGGGCCACAGCTGGTCTGAAAACTGTGTCTCAGTGGTTTTAGGCCTTTCAAGCCAATATTGCTTCTCCCCATGAAATTTCATTACTTCTGAAAGGACACCCTCCAGTTTTTAAAGCCTACATTAGTAACTGAGTACTGGCACAGGCACTGCCAAAATGAACACATAGCTAATGAAAACCCTGACAGGTAGTTATGGAGAGAGAGATTTCTTCTCCACTGTCACCTCACAAAGGTGTTATTCTCCTCCTTGATGGAGAGACGTTGTGCCAGGGATCTGTGAGGTCCCCTGGGCATGGTCTCTGGAGGGGACATGGAGCAGTGAGGGCAATCTGTGCCCAGTGAGCAAACTAAGTACGTGTGTCCTTGCAAAATTGGAACATATGGTCCAATTAAATCCACTCAGGGAAACTTCTACATGTCCCAGGTATCTGAGCATGAAAATTTAACAGATAACAAAGCTCTCCTCCATCACTGGCTGCTTCTAACATTACCCAACTTGGGATGAGAAGCTGACCCATCCCTTAATAGTTCTGTATCGTATCTGATCCTTCAGATCAAGGTTTGCCTCCCTCCTGAATGTTCCTCCAGCCTGGACTCTGACCCCTCGCACCTTGTAAGGTTACCTATGTCATAGAGGTGCTTGTTTCTATAAAACAAACAAACAAAAAAAAGAGGTGTGTGGGTGGTTTTTTTTTTTCCTGCTTTAGAAAAAAAAAAAAAGTAGAGTTAGGTCTGTCAGTCACCAAAGAAGTATTCTGTTGTCTTAAAATCCTACTGCACACTTCCATTGCATTCTTACCAGAAAGAACTGGAGACAACTGCAGGGAAATAAATAGTAAATCCATCCTGCCTGCCAGCCAGCTTTGTTCTGAAAGGGGCACTGTGAATTTAGCTTTGTTTTCCCAATCTATATTTTAGGAGACTATGTATAAATTCCACAAAATTAAGCTTATCTTAATTATGTCATCAGCATCCTAATTCCATGTATGTTCTTATAATGTGATCTTGCTGGAGGAGTTTCCATTAACTGCATCTGCAATGCCTCTTCCTTAATACTTCAAACCAAACTCTGCCTGTGCCAAAGCATTGCTGAGGCAGAGCAGCAAGAGGCTTATCATAGAGAAAATATCTCACAGGTTGCATATGTACACACTTCTGATACATTTGCAGGAATATTGTGGAAAATGTGGAACTGGGTGGAGAGAGATTGCAGAAATGGGACTGGTTTAACCACAAGAAGCAAACGGCTTCAGATGTCTGTGGATTGACTCATTCAGTTGGCAAAACCAGGTAAGTGTTCAGGCACAAAACCTGCCTTCAGGGGTGGTATTGGAACAGTGTGCCCATGGGAAAGCATCCATTTAGCTGACGGTGTCTCCTTTTAAGGTCTTCAGTACCTTTGTGTCGTGGTATCTGCACTAATGACACCAGATTAGAGAAGTACCTGAGCAGAAATTTGTGCTACTGATGGGTAATTGCTCTCCAGCTGCAACAGTTCCTTCCTTCCTCGTCTTTATTTGTGCCAGACCAACCACATATTTCTCCTCTTTCTAGGGAGCCAGCAGATCTGCCTAATTATTCCATTGCTGTACAGATAATAAAGGGATGAAGCTAGGCAGGTACCTTGTACTTCTGGAAATCTGTGCACTAATGAGATTTTCTGCATGGGCAGTTTTGGGGAAGTTGTGCTTCTTTGCTGGATTTTAGAAGCCAGGCAAAACCTTCTCCTGATGTTTCACTTGGGACTTTAAGCACTGAGTCAAGTTGAAAGGTTTTGAAGGAAAATGTAAATACACAGAAACAGAAGTGTTTATCCAGGGTGTCTTCAAGTCTATGTTGACCAGCACATGGGCACAAATCCTGAGGGACAGAACCATTCTTCCCCATCAGAGATACCTCTGTGGCAACCACCCCTGGGCAGTGACCCTCCCTGGCTGCCAGAGACAGGGCTGCTCCAGAAGTCAGTGCTGACCCACATGTGGTAAAACCCTTCCCCTCAATTCCTGATGACTGAAGAGACCTTTTAAACATGAAATCATAAGATGCCCTCCAGAAGTGAGGTGGAATAAGGAGAGGAAGGGTCTTTGTTCTATTCACTCCTGGCTCTGCTGTTCTTGAAGCTGTGTGAGAGCAGAAGGAGCGGGACATGGTACCAAGGCTGGCCAGGAAAGGGCCAGGAGAGATGAAGTGTCTCTGCACGAGGCCCATCGGCTGCATCTGCCTGCTCAGGGCCATGCTCAAATGAAGTACCTGTGTGGCACTTCTTCCCTGTACATCTCTCACCCAGGGTTCATCCCTCCCAGGCAAACACAGCCTGTGGTGGTTCTGCTGACAGAGAACAATTTCAGCCCCATCTGTTCAAGCAGCGAGAGACCTTTCTGATCACTCTGGAAGTCAGCAAGAGGTACTTGTAGTACTTGTACGTCTTGTTCTTTTTCTCTTCCTTTCTGTGCCCATTGTAGACTCATATTTTGCTTCGACTGCAGATTTTTTTCTCACCTGTCCTCTCATTTGCTGTTTTTGTGCTCTTCCATTTCATACACTGATGGTATTTACCTATTCTGGCCATTACCTCTGTTCTCTTCTTCCTGTTGCAGAAGAATGGGGTTTCATATTTTGTCTGAAAGTTTGTGGGTTTTTTTAGCAATCTTTTTTCTTTTTTCTTCTACAGGATTTTTCTCTCAACTTTCCAATAATTCTTCATCAAATATGATTAATCTGGGCTTGATTCTTTGGCTACTTTCTTTGCTCCATCATGGGATTGAAACACATTTATTTTGATATTGGGGTGGGAGGAACTTTTGTTATTGTTTATGGTTTACCTGTTCTTTGGAGAAAACACTTTCATCTCCGGCATCATCAGACTTTTATAAACATTAACTGTGTTAATGAGAGTAAGAAAAGAAATTGCGTTTGTGCCAACACTGGGAACAAAATCTGTAATTTCTCCATTAGTCGATCAGGTTTGCTCATGTAAACAACATGATTAAATTTGTCTGTGTGCACCGTGCTATATGAATAATAATGATAATTAAAAAACCATGCAGGGCCCAAAGATAACAAGATTGTGTTAGGGAAGGGCTAGGAGGGGGTGGCAGTGTTGGAACAAAGACACATTGAATTTGTTAGTGCCAGAGCCAGCCTGGTCATTGGGGCTGGTGGGGCCACTCAGGGGTGAACAGTAATTGTGGCCCCAAAGCTGAACTTCCCACCACCCTCAGCTCTGTGGGGGTCTATGACAAGGAATGTAGGGCAGAGAAAGGAGTAAAAGCTTTGTCTGAATAGACACTTCTTATATGGAAAGCAATTTTAAAGAAGTGAAAGGCTTTGGAGTTGAAGCCTGCTTCTTGTTCAATACATCCCTAAATGCTTTTCTGAGCTAGGGCTTTCAAAACTGTGTTGATGGGCAAAGAAAATGGTCACTGAGTTCATTGTCTTAACCCTTAGATAAGACTGTAGAAGGGAATTCTTGGTTACAAGATTCCTGTGTGGAACAAAAGTCTTGGCTGCTCTGAAGCAGTTTCCTTAAGATGCACTGTATGATGTCTGAGTAGCACTGGTAATGTGTCAACCTGGTTTAGACCATGGTGAAATGCTTGTCATATATTTCTGTGACCTCTGCTAAAGGCAAAATTCTCTGGATATTTGCCCCTAGACCTCGTTGGATGGGCTTGATACTCACTGACTCTCCTGGGCATGGCTGGACCCACAGAATGTTGGTGCAAAGTGGGAAGAGAGTGTGGTTCTGGGTACCTCAACACCTTGGTGAACCTCTTAAAAAACAGTCCATGGTGGCCAGATGGAGTCCTCCCTGGGCTCTGGTAGTTCTGCTGAGCACAGACATAAACTGGGAATAAATTGGAAATGCACCAAATGGAATCATTCACAAGCTATACTCAATTACAGAAATGGTCAGTGCTTTGGCTCACGCAGATGAGCAGCTGGTACAGGAGTTCAGCAAACCTCCCTGTGGTTTGGATTTGGAGCTAAAGTCACTGGATCACAGGGAACAGAAAGGTGTGGGTTTTTTCAGCTCCTCTCAGGGTTTGTTGACATCTCCAGCATGCACTAATGACTGTGGGCTCTGAGCTCTTGTCTGAAAGAAACAGCTTTAAATAAAAAAGAAAGGAATGTATGAAATTATGGCAATGCAGCATTGAAACATTACAGAAATTGGTAGATATTTGCAATGGTATCATTTACTTAGTATTGTGTAATCTGATAATGGCTTTATTTCCATTATGGATAAAGAAAACAGAAACATAACTTGATGCTGCTTTATCCTTATTTATTCCCATGAGACTCTGTAGACTGTAAAAAGCCCGAGATGCAAATGTGACTGTACATGATTTAAGGGCACGTGGATCAGGGGAAATTGATGAGAGGCTCATCAAGTGCTCTGACACCATCTGTGCCTGCTCTGTGCCTGAGTGTGGAATAGGAATAAGGCTGCAGGCACTGAGCATTTCCCAGCGTCACCAAGGGGTGAAGGTTTAGTGTGTATTTGCCTGGCTATGGCACTCACGGTCACTGTTACAGGAACTAACAGACCTGACAAAACCAGTTCTATTCATACCCTTCAGAGTGTGTATGATGATGGTTCATAATTCCTCTAGGAAGGAAATGCCCATGCAGGTGTTCCCTGATGGCTTGTGTTTCTTAAGGGTATTTGTGTGAATAATATTATTTATTTAAAAGTACAAAAAAAAAAAAATGCTTGAGCATTTGCTGTACTGTTCAGTATTGAGGTTTTTATGAGAATTCTTCTTGAACTCCATAATCAAAGATAGAAGTGCCAGATGGACTCTGGAACACTGTAGGTTTGGGATGTCACTGAAAGCCTGTAGAAATGTACAGCATGTGTACATTCATGCTCTGTGGAGGCACCTTCCTGTTAGAGGCTGCAATACACTCAAATCCAAATCTTCAAAGATAATTAATTATAAGTCCTATTGAGCAAGTATTAAACACACAAATAACTAAGGGTTGGGACCTCAATCTTTAATTGTGAACATAAGAAGATTATTGTGATGGTGTGAGATTAACAGTGCTGCATCTCGAGTAATTAATGTCAGACTGGAGCACAGTCTGTCTCTCCTGCCTGGCCAGGATGTCAGGCACCATATCCCTCCTATATGGAAAATGTCATGTGTGGGCAGGATCATTTTGATACTTTTAGTTCTCCTTTCCCAGAGGTGTCCAGGGTTGCTGTGTCAGTGGGGCCAGAGGAGTAGTGAGAAGGCTTTCTCTGGAGATTCACAGCTCTGGCACAGATACCCCAAAACTCTTTATTTCTTCTATTTGTCACCTTATTCTACTTTGATTGCTTCTTCCATCCAGTAATCAAGGCAGCTGAACCCACTTCTCCAAAGGATGTCAACCCCATCCCCGGGTTTGAGGCAGTACCTTTTGACCAGAGAAGCTGTAGCTGTCCCATCCCTGCAAGCATTCAAGGCCATTTTGGACAGGGTTTGTGCAGCCTGGTCTGGTGGAAGGTGTCCCTGCCCATGGCAGGGTGGTGGAATGAGATGATCTTTAAGATCCCTTCCAACCTAAACCATCCTGTGATTCTGTGACTGGAAGTGGAGGGAGAGAATAACCCTGGATTGGTGACGAGTGTCCTGCTGCCTGCTGGGGTTGGATTTTTGTACCCTCAGATTCAGTTTGTGAAGCAGCTTAGCTGATCTCCACAGCAACCCCGTGTGTACCATAAAATTGTGAATTATCTTGTTTAGAAGAGGTTCATTAGGAAGATTAATGAGGTATTATTTTTCCCTCATTCAATGTCGTGATACAGAGGGGACACAGTAATTTTCCCAGCTGTGCACAGCGGCGATTGCTCCTCTCCCGGGTCCCGGCATCGCTGCGTTGTCATCAGTTAAACTGCTCAATCTTTGGAAGTGTGATTTGTCAGCTTAATTAGCCCTAAAGGAAGCACTTGTTTTAAAATGAGACAACAGTTTTGTTTTTCCCTGAGAAGGACATAATGTTCTTAGCAGCAGCAACTTGTTTAAATAAAAGAGCTTTTAAGCTGAGTTTTATATGAACCCAAAGAATCATTTTTATTTTTTTTTTCCCCTTCACTCAAGTCTCCAGCTTGTCCATACCCTGTCCCCAGTGAGCCATGGGCCTCATCAATGTCACATCAGTGCAATTGTGTGCTGCTGCAATGGGTCAGACATCATCACACAGCAGGGAAGTGTGAGATGTCTTCATCAAGAAGAATGGGGCAATCTGGGAATAGTCCTGCTGTCCACAGCTCATATTTACAGAATAGTTTAGGTTGGAAAAGACCTCCAAGACCACTGAGTCCACCTGTGACTGATCACACCTTGTCTGCTGGACCGGAGCACCAAGTGCCATATCCAATCATCTCTTGAACAGCTCCAGGGATGATTTCAGCTGGGATGTTTCTGTCTTGGTTTTACAGCAGAAGAATTCTGAATTTCTTATTTTATTGTCCTTCCAGGGAAAAGAGTTCAGAAGGAAGCTTGGAAAAAGCTACAGAAAGTCCTAACTGTGTAAGTCTGATCTGTGTTAGTCTTAGACACATATGACTATGAAAATCATGTCAGCTTAAAAATAGCTGGTGAGGTTTTAGTTAAAATTAAAACATGTGGAAGATGTGGAAGGGCTAGAACTTGATGGGCATCAATAACCAGATCTGTAGCCTTATTGCCAACCCAGGGATAAGAGCTTTAATAGTTTCTTATTCAGAAAAAAATTACATACTCTTTAAAAAAAGCCCACCAAAAGTCAAAAACTGTCTTTAAAAAAGCCAGCTCTACCTGAGCATTGTATTTTAGTCAAGAAAATATCTTCTCAGTTTCAGGAGCTGGTCTGTAATTGTGATCCTAGCTATGTATCTTTTTCTCATTTATTATTATTCACACTATGAGCTACAATTGAGTTTCAGTTGGGGGTTTTTTATGGTGTGTTCAAGAATACCAGCTTTTCAGCTGAGATTGCTTGTGTGTTTTCTGTCCTAAGCAATTATTTGCCATGTTAGAATTCTTATAAATTAATATGCCATTTTCCAATCACACCAGTGGAGGCTGTTTTTGGCATGTGTAGGAGGGAGAAGGGCTAACTGCGTGCTAGTTCGGGAGGATGCTCTTCAAATATGAATGATCAGCAGGAGAAAAATCAAATTCCTTTATTTCAGTGCTGTGAGAATGATGACTGCTTGTTCTGAGTGGGAAGGGGAAGGAAGGAAGCATGGGAGAGATGGCAGTGCAATGTCCTCACACCAGTCTGGCTTCCAGGGTGGTGGGCCAGGTTTGACAGCAGAGCAGAACAGAAGAAAAACAAAAAATCCCTCAAGCAACAGGTCTTTGGTCCTGCCAGAAAGTCGATTTGCCCTGTTATGTGCCACTATGGCTGAGCTCTGGAGCTTTAATGAAGTCTGGCCCTTCAATAGCACACTTGGGGTTGGGTTGATGTTCCTCCTTTTCTTCCCCTCCTCTTTTTTCCCCTCCTTTCCTTTTTTCCTTCTCTTTCCATGTATCAGGCACCCCACAGCCCAGCTCTCTGTGACAGCAACTCTGCCATATGGGTCCCTTCCAGCCTCCCTCAGAGACAGCCCCAGCCAAGGCTCCAGCAATGCCCACGGGGTGTTATGGGAGGACCCTGAGCTGCCAATTTACTGCAATTTCTGTCAGTTCTCCTTATTGTTGCACTATTAATTGCTTTAATGATGCATTCATTGAGATTGAAAATATGATACCAGTGAAATTTAATTAAAAAAAAATCAATAACTCATTAACACATTATTGCTACACCTACATGTGTCACCATATGAGTCTCCTGTGCTGGAGAAGCAGTTGCCTTCAGCTCAGCCTCTATAGATCTTTGTTAGAAGAGAGTTGTGGTAGGATAATTGTGAAAGAGTTATTGAGTCACCACTTTCTGTTGTTAGAGACTATGGCCCCATGTCATATGGATTCTTCTCTGGGCCAGGCAAGGCTGAAGAATACCCAGGTAATATTAATTCATTGTGTTTCTGTTCAAAGAGAAAATGCTGTTTGTGTGGCTAGCTGAAATTCCATCTTCACAGTCCATGGGAAACAAGTAACCACCAAACTTTTAATTAGTGCCTACAGTTCTGGGACACTCATGAGAAATTCTGTCTGTAAAGCAGCACACCTGGATGTTAGGGATGAGGCATCCCTGTTCCTGCTGTTGTACGTCGATAACAAACATCAGCTTTGGCTCTAGGGCTGCCCAGGCCTGTCCTGGTGGCACCAAGGGGCAGACTGAGATGTGTCAGATGGTGTGACTGAAGGTTTGGTATCACTCTGGATTTCTGTGTGTGTGTGCACACAGACATACATGAGCAGCACGATGTTTTGTATTTCTCGGCAGGACAGATGGGAGAAGGAGCAACAGTGACTACTGGAAACCATCCAAATGCTTAAATGAGAAGGGAGCTGGAGAAAGAACATTTCTGAAAGTGCATTTATTCCTTGGTGGGTAAAATACACTCATTACTGGTGTCTTCCCATGCATCACTTGGTACAGTCTTTAATTAAATTATCCATGACTGATATAAAGCCATAGTGTCTCAGACAGAGCCTTGTGCTACCCAGCAGGAATCCTGACAAGCTTTGGGGACCATCACTGCTCTGCAGAGTGGCAGGTCCATCCCTGTCACTCCAGTAGCACAACTGGATGCAGAAGTGTCTGTATGTGTCCCAGTCACCAACCAAGACACTGCTGACTGCAGCTCCAGGCTGGCAGGTGTGTCCTGAACACAGACACAGAGATACATTTGGGTTCCTCATTTGAGTTGTTACTGAAAGAGGAGCAGAGTTCAGCTCTGGATTTCCACCAGTGACACAGAAATAGCTGACTTTCACATTGCACAAACCCCTGTGACTGGTCCCTGTGCAAATGGGAGGGTCACTGGGTCCATCTGCAGCACGAGGCTATAAATGTAAGGCAGTGGCTTCTCAGGGGTGAATACTGTCTGGAGGCTGTGTTAGTGACTGCAAGCTCTTGCCAAATACTATGATTTTACTATATTTTTGTTTTTATTTCCATGTGTTACAGCATAAAGAGTAACAGCAGGTTGGTTGCCTGCTGTTCACCCTACCCTGAGGGTACCTGACTGGCCCCCTGGAACCCACAAAATTGCTGTGAAATTGGGACCTTGCCCAGCACTGTGGGAATGGGGGCCCAGTTGGTTCCCAGAGAGCTGCTGGTATTGCCACATGTCTTCCAGGGGATGTCAGGGTCTTTCCCATCCACCTCAAGCTGCTACCTGGATAAAAATTTAGAAGATATTTTATCTTAACCACCTACTTCTTTTCCCCACCCTTCCCTTACATCTGAGATGGGGAACAAGCACTGAATTCACAGTAGTTACTGAGTTTAACCAGTCCTTACTTGGACACCTTCTTTGAGCTGCATGCTGAACCAAAGAGTCCTGCAACAACAGGCACTGGCATGAGCCTTTGTCTCCACAGAGCCCCCAAGCAGCATCATTCTGAGGTGGGAGTTTCCCAGAGTTGAAGGAATTCCTGTGGTAAAACAGACAAATTGCAGGTCCCAGTTCACTTCCATGTGAGTGGGAAGCAGATGTCACAGTTCAGCAGGAGCCAGGGCTGGGCAGTAACAGAACCTCTCTCAGCATGGCCACCAGCTGTGTCCCCAGATTGCCACTGACAATGGTGCTGGTACCTGATGGATGTACCTGTCCCCTCTCCCCTTCCCCACGTTGCTGCAGGTGACTGCCCAGTCCTGCTATGGCCAATGCCACAGGTGACCTCTCCTGGTGCCTCCTCCATCCCCTTAGAGGTCTCTTCTAATGAACCAGCACATCATGGACGAGACATCACACACAAGGTATGTGCTCAGGTACGATGGGTTTAGGGAGGAAGAGTTTAAGAAGACTCTTTTTTTTCAACTTATATAATTCTTTTTTTCAGGAGATTTTATTTTCCTAATCCTTTTTTAAAAACTTTAGGAAGGAGTACCTTTATATCTACAACAATTAAAACTGACTTTGACATTCCACCAGACCATGTTTTCTAGATTTCCCATCCAACTCCTCAAGCTCCAAGGTTCACAAGAGAGCACTTAGGGGTGCACCCCATTGCCAGTCATCAAATATTACCCCAAGTTCCCAAAGCTGTAACCATACTAATGATACTAACGATGATTTGTTATTAATAATCCTGCCCTCACCAACGTGCAGAGCTTTTAATTTTCATTGTGCTGTACGTACATTAACTAATAAATCTCCGCAGAATCCCAGTGAGAGTGGTAAGTGCTGTTATTCTTGTTTTATGGATGGCAAAATGAGATACAGGGAGGTTAATAGCAAGCCTAATTGGACAATAATTACCCACTTACCATACTGAAAATTAAGAAATAATCCTCCCATTGTCATTACATCAGCAGAACAAGGCAAGAACAGTGTTCACATCCTTCCCATCCCACCATTTAGCCAAAGAGCTTACATGCAAATAGAAGCAAAGGGAGCACAAGAGCAGATAAATAAATTGTTCCTTCCTTGTTTAACATCTATTTTGTACCACTGAGTCACTCAGGATAGAAGAAAATTATTAAATTTCCTCTGGAATCTATTAGGACATGACAAAACATAGTCAAGCTCCATTTGTAGAACATATCTTTTGGAAAAGAAATGGAAGAATTAGGATTTAATTACTGCTATAGACTGGTTTCACTTCATTTTTGTGGTAAGAGGAAAAAATTGCAGCCTAAAAATATCTGACTTAAGAAAGACCAGTACTCTGATTCTGTTTTTCTTAGTCTGGTTTTTCCCAAGCAATTAAGACAATTATACCAATGACGCCCACTGTATTAATTTAATACTCTGAATATCGGGTCTTCACTGACTCAGCTCACAACAGGAGATTTTCTTCTAAGTCAGCACTTCAAAAGATGTTTTGATATGCACTAAAACTCAGATTTTAGTGTTATGAATGAAAGAAAATTGTAAGACATTGAAGAAAGTGTTTTATTTCATTTTGGTTAGCATTTGAATTTAAGTCTTCTTTTTCTTTCTAAGTTTTAAAGCAAAACACCTATTTGGAAGATGACAGTTAAAAATACATTTGTAATGAAAAGGACTGATTTAAGATTACTGTGGGAATTGAGAAATTCACCCTGAACTTTGATTTCAGTGGATGAGCACAGGGACCTACCTCTGCACATGCTGAGTGTGAGCCAAGCCCTGGCCGTGCAGGGGGGGAAAGTTCTCCAGTAAATCTTTAAGTCATTCCAGGTGATGTGACAGCAAAACAGTCTCAATGATTTTCTTCAGTGACTCCACCTAATCCATAATGAAATAGATTGGAGGAACCTGATCTCAGGCACATCTGGCTGTTTAATGAGAAGCAGTGAATGACAGGGGTGTGTCTTCTGCTGGGGTCTGGGAGGTTGGGCAGCAGCTCCTGATGCTGCTCCACCACCATGGACTGGTGGGGATTTTCTTCCATCTCTGTGGGGAAGGAGAGGAGCGGTCCAGCCCCGTGCACAGGCTCTGTAGTTTGGGCTTCCACTGAGAGTGTGATGTTTCAGGTGTTGAGGGGCTACTCTACTGAAATTGAGCTTTAAAGAGCTGTACCGGACCAAATTGTCAAAAATCACCTTCATCAGGATCCCAGAATGGTTTGGGTTGGAAGGAACTTAAATAATCATTTGGTTCCAACCCCCTGCCACGGGCAGGGACACCTTCCACCAGCCTGGGTTGCTCCAAACCCCATCCAACCTGACCTTGAACATTTCCAGGGATGGGGGAGCCACAGCTCCTCTGGACAACCTGTGCCAGGGCCTCACCACCCTCCCAGGGAAGAACTTCTTTCCAATATCCATTCCAACCCTTCTCTCTGCCAGTGTGAAACGATTCCACCTTGTCACAGGTGTAAGGGAAGAGTTAAAAAAACCACCGATTATAAAATTTTAGGCACTCCAAGTATAGTAGAGTTTTTTTAAACTTTACCACTGAATTAATTTGAAAATGTGGGTCAAGTTCTAAAACCTCTTTTTAAACCCCTGATACTTTCAAGAAGTTTTACCTGAAGGAATAGCTCTGTCAGATTCCCAGATGGGTGGGAAGAGCTGCTCACAGGTAGAAATAACCAGCGGCATATGCAGCTGAGATTTCTGGTACAGCACTTACAAAACTAAAGCAACAAGATAATGTTGCCTAAATAGTGTTGTCTGTGTGGGTGTTTTGTGATCAGTACCATGGAATTTATTGTGGAATGAAACTTCTGAAATGCAAAGAAATAGAAAAGTATTTTCCAGATCTTTTCAGAAGTCTGTAACATCTGGTACAAAATCATCATCTTTATCTAGTGAATTCTGTAGCACAATGTAATATTTGATTAAATTCTATGAACATGATCGATAAATCTGCAGAAATCCAGTATTTGCAATTAAATTCTGTAGAGCTGCTCCCTAAGTACACAAATTAGGAGCTCAGAAAGGAGCTCTGAATCTTGATGCATCTTTCTTTTTTTTTGCCATGAATGTTCCTCCTAATGAAAAATGATGGCAAACAAAAATAGATTTTCTGTCATGGGGGTAATTGTTCTTTTTCTTAATGCACTCCAAATATTTCTGTAAAGCATCATCTGCTCTTTAAACACACATTGTAGAACATCAATGAAAGTCAATACCTTTTGTCAATGAGTAAAATATTAAAAGTAATGAGCTGACCTGTTTCTTATTTACTATTGATTCTGCTGGTCTCTTGGTTTGTATTCCTGAAACACGCAAAGTTAGGGATTTACTTTTAGAATCAGATAGGGCAGCTCAGGCTGGAAGGGACCTCAAAAAATTATCTGGCCTAACCTTCTGTGGGAAGGGAGCCCAGATGAAATTCTGACACCATGTCTGGTCATCTCTTTGAACATTCCACAGCCCTGGGGAGATGGTTCCAGTGACTGTTACGGCAAAAACAATTCTTAAATTGAGATGAAATTTCTCCCAGTGCAACTTGTACCCATTGCCCCTTGTCCTCCCCACATGACCAGAGTTTCATTGCATAAAACCCAAGTGGCAGGGATGAGGGCATAAAATGTGTAAGAGCTATTTCAGCTCTCCCTTCAGGATCCAAGCAATTATTCCAGCTGTTTCTCTGACCTAAAACCTACCAGCAGAGTTTATTCTGGTCAGCTGTAAACAAAGCCGTGTGCTTCTGCTTCTCAAACCACTTTGCTTCTTTCTGAAGGTCAGGATGGAGAACACTGGGCACCTGAGGTAAGTGAGAGCTAATGCTGGTGCCCAGAGCTCTGCATAATTCTCCAGCAGCTGCCCTGGCTTTTCTCCAGGTACCTTCTTCCCTCTGTGGTATATTAGAAGGTGCAATTTTTGTTCAAATTAGCTTTATGATGAGTGTGATTATATAAAATAAAGGTTATCAAATTGTATTTTTGTTATCTGGGTCTGCCACTCTGCTGAGGCTGCGTCCTGGGGCACGGGAGTGGCTGGATGTTCTTTCATGGCCTCGTGATGAGATCCATGGTCTCTTGTGGAACACCTTATGCACACATGGGGATAAGGCTGGAGTCAGCAGATGGGAGTGTTGCACAAGCCTGAAGGTGCCTGGCGTGAGATTGGGTTGGGGCATGGATGATGGGAGCAGTGGGAAGCTCCACCACGCATGGTCATGGTGGGCACTGCCCCACTGCGCTTTCACTCAGCACCCAGAGGGGTCTATTTCATGGTTGTTCCCATTCGGATGGGTGAATTAAATTATTCTTAGGTTGTCTTATGTAAAAGAATCAATATGGTGCTGGAAAGGGAGAGGCTTCTGCTGATTTTATTTACAATGATGTTGCTTTTAGAGGAAAACTGGTAGTTTTGGTGTATAGGTTTTAATTAAGACTGAAAATAACCTCTCAAAGATACAACTAAGATTGGATGGGAAAATTAATTTTTGTGAGTCTGAACTGTTTCAGTAATTCTAATGATTAAAAATTGAGATGTACATGGAAGATAATACATTAAACATTAAATATTTATTATATTTTATGTATTTCATATTTAGTGCTGTTGTGAGTACATTAAATAAGTGGCTGGCACAGGAGTGAAAGAAAGAGAAGCAACGTTGGACCTTCAGGTCAGCTTTCTGTACAATTCACCATTAAATGGCTTAACTTGTTATGTTGTTGAAAATATTTCTGAATTGGTGCTGCTCAGGGAACACATTTCTATGGAAATAAAATTTCTTCCCCAAAAGGGCTGTCAGGCACAGGCTGCCCAGGACAGTGGTGGAGTCACTTGGGAATGTGAGTTAGTGGTGATCTTGGCAGTGCTGGGGGAAGGGTGTACTCCATGGTCTTACAGGGCTTTTCCAACCTCGACAATTCCATGATTCTCATAAGCTGTTGGCCTCAATTATTCTCAGGTTGCTGAGTACATTTCAACAGCTCAAATGTCATCAGCTGAGAAGAGTGAGGGGAAAATCCAAAGTTCATAAAGGGCAAAAGGAAGTTTAAAAGGTTCAATGTGCTGAATGGCCCTGTGGGCAGTGAGTGTCTCTGCTTGGCTCCCCCAGGACATGATGGATATTGTCACTGCAGAACAGGACTGGAATTCCTCTGGAATGCTTTGCACAGGAATGCCTTCTGTGCATGGGGAAAGTCCATAAAAACAGGCTTATACACATCTGACAAAATCACACCTTTCTAATCAATCCTGAAATGCACCCTTCCCAGAATTTGGGAGTATTGGTTCTGGCACAGGTTCAGGCCTGTCTCTCACTGAGTGATTGATTTCTTTATTTCTCTTCTCTTCTGCCATCCCCCAGGAAATATGATTGAGTTAAATCTGGAGAACCTTAAAAGCACAATGACTTTGTCAGAGAAGGCAGTGAGGGCTCCTGGGTGGGGGAGGATGTGGTGTAGAGAGAAAATATTTTCTGTTTTTGTGAGAGGAATGTGGTGTAGAGAGTGCCCGTGGTGTCTGGCAGGGCATTTGCATATCCTTAAACTGGATTATACAGTATGTAATGTGCATTTCTTGCTCATTCTTTCCTCCTTAGCCCATGGTGCTCAGGCTCCCAGCTGAGAGCTGCTGAGTGCTGGGGCAGAGAAGGTAATGTTGTGCTGCTGAGGGTGAATAGATCCAAGTGTGCAGCTGACGTTGTTACCCCACAGTCAGCATTTGCCCCCAACAATTTCTGTATTTCAGTATTTAAAGTTTAAATTGCTTTTGTGATGAGCACAGTATCCCAAGACAAGGCAGCAGGACAAGTGACAACAGGCAAGAACCAAATGCAAAAGCAGGTGCTGCTGCAGTGGCTGCACAAGGAGGGTGATCAGCAGTTGGCAAACCACAAATGCTTCAGAAGCAGAGAAAGAAAACCACAAACATCCAAAATGCCACTGGGAAAAGCTGGAAAAGCACTGTTTTCATTAAGAACAAGACAATTTGACCAGCGTTTTTCCAGTAACTTGTGTATTGGGCTGTTGTTCATTGTTGTTCCTCTCAGAAAGGACGAGCTGCTGCCCAGCACTATCTGCTCAGGCACAGGGACATTATCTTTCCTTGCAGCCTGCACAGTGTTTTCCTGGAGTAGATTAATTAAAAAGGGCTACTTCCTCCATGTTATTTACATATGTAATGATTTTGCTTCTCTGCATTCTTTGTCCCATATTTAGCCATCTGGGTGTTTGTGGTCTGGTGTCTGAAAATGGTGTCCAGAGTTGTGACTGGGTGCTGGAAAGGGCCAGGAAACAACCAAATGTTAGGTAATTCAGCACATTCTCATGGTCAGCATGTTATTAGGTTCTTAAGTTTAAAGAATTTGGAAAAACTTCACTAAGCTCAGTCAAAGTGGTGATTATCTCCCCAGAAAGTTATCTATCCTTTATTTTTTCTTCTCCTTCCCCTGTCCCCCCAGGTTGATTTTACCAGAAGTTTTCTGCTTGTATAAACTTGGATTGTTTTTAGACCTCACAAGAACTAGAAATGCTTTTTGGTTGATTTTCAATATTATTTGGGTCAAGACTTTCAGTCAAGCAAAACTGTTGTGAAGCCCAGGGTGCAATAGTGGATTAACCCTTTTGCCCCCCTCAGCTCATAGCAGTCTCTATCCCCACCCCAGGAACCCTCAGCCAGCCTGGACCTACTCCAGAAGCATGGAAACCAGCTCAGCCAGACTTTGCTGCAAGGCAGTCCAGAAATATCCCATGGACAGAAGGAATAAGGGCAAGATTACTATTTGGACTCCTTCCCTTCTGGCGCCAAGGAAAAGTCTCTCCTAATGTTGCAGAAACTTTCATATCCCCAGCAGAAATAGTGTGTGAAGTGGGGGAGTTATTGACAGTTTAGCAGTGATAGAGTAAATGTTAAGTGCACTTTGCTATACAACAATTTTTCTGTATATGGCATCCCATTACATCAAGAAATTTTGCTTGCTTCTGGCCAGAAAAATGTCATTCATTTCTCTATTCATGTTGCTTGGAAAAAATAAGTGCAGTGCTCATGCTTGTTTACACCCTCACAGCTCACTGGGAAAAGACTGATTTCTCACTCTTCACTCTCACAGCTCTGCTCTTTCCGTATCAGTGCTGCTGTACCTGTGGGGGCTCTTGGAGCCGTGTGAGAGCACAGCCCAAACGATGCGAGACCAAAACGTGTCTCCTTCCCATCACGTCCAATTACCCTCTGTATTAATGAGAAAAAATGTACTAACACGTAAACACTCGAATCCAGATCCTTGTTGTTCATCTTTTGCAGAGGAGGTGGTAGAAGGGGTTGTTCAACTTAGGCAGGTTGCAGCCCTGTTCCTGCAACCTGAGCACGTGCTGCCCACGCTGTGGGGCTTCCATCTGCCACCCAGCCCACCCACCCTGGCCCACCCACGGCCCAGCAGCTCACCAGCCAAGGTAGGGAGGAGCAGGGAAGGGCTTTTACACAGCTTTTAAGCCTTCAGTACAAGCTCCCCGACCAGAGAGGCAGATGCAAATCCTCTCCACAGCCATTGGCTTTGCTTCTCCTATTGGAAGGGCAGTGTGAGGTCTCTGCTCAGCCTTCAGGATTGAAGTTCAGTGAGTAGAGGTTCTTCCTGAAAACTGCTCATGGAATCACAGGCAGAATCCTGAGCAAAGCAGAAAATGTTTGCATACTGCCTGTGGATGCTGCCCTGACACCATCCAAGGACATGCAAATCACAATAGTCAGTGGTTTTGTATTCCGTGCTTTTCCCTGTGCCTCGCTTATCACGACCCATGTGTAAAGTTTGTGTTCCCCAATCTCAGCCAAATTCAGAGCCTGTCTTTCAAAATCTTTGGGAGGAATCTCTGTGGCCTTATTTTTATTTCTGCCCAACCCTCTCCTCAACAGGGTTTGGGTTTCATTCTTGCAGCACCAGGCTCTGCTCTGTGGAAGCCAACGAAGACAAACCGTGTGCACAGCTGAGGACTGTAATAAACCAAATACAAACCCCTATCTGGGAACCCTTTCCCAGACATGTCTCCAATGCCCCAAACCCTGTGGGATGAGGGCACCTGTGCCTGTCTTTGGCTGTGACAGGAGTGGTCATCTTTCAAGACATGATCCCTGTGGGAAGCTGTGAGGAGAGCTGGGGGATGTAATGTGGCTGATAAGGTTTACTCATGGACTTTGCTGTTTGTGAGTGTTGCTGGCAATTACTGGAGTGAGATAAAAGTGTTCCAGGAAGAGACGAGCAGGAGGGAAAAAACAACCACCTCCAAGTATGCAGAGGAGTATCTTGGTTTTACAGATGCACACAGCATCGATCAAAATGCCACCTGCACACCCTGGCTGGTACCTGGAATTACACAGTTCCCCTGAGCTTACAGGATGCATAAAACACACATTTAATGAAGCAGGCTCTGCCTGTGGATCTAGGAGGCTTAAGAAGCAGAGTATAGAATATATATGCCCAATGCCTGTTAGCATAAGAGGAAAAGGGATTCATTTCATCATAGCAGATAGCTTTAATTTCTCTGACTTAGTAGGTGGAGTTTTAAAGCATTCAAACTAAGTTCAGGTGTTCTCAGGGGTCATTCTGGGGACATGAAGGTTCTTGTAGAGTACTTAGTAATGCCAGGCAGGCTGAGTAAAGGCAAAGGTTAGAAAATTTGGAAGTGTCTGCATAGAATCAAATCACAGATTGTTTTGAGTTGGAAGGGACCTTAAAGATCATCCAGCTCCTAGCCTCTGCCATGTGTAGGGACACCTTCCACCAGACCATTTTGCTCCAAGCACTGTCTGACCTGGCCTAGTGAACCTCTGCAGTGGTTGCTCACAGCCCAGAGGATGAAGTCAGCCCTGAGTCTGTCTGAGCAGCTCACTGTGTGTCTGTTCTTCACAAACCTGAAGGTTGAGGTGTGAAAAAAATGGAAATAAAGAATAGGCTATTTTTATTTCAATGTGCATGAAATCCTGGTTTTATAACTTATTAATGATAAATCGATCTCAGGAGATATTAACTCTGTATTTACAGAGTGTTTAGACATGCTGGGGGCTGTTTTAAATGTACCAGCTGCTCAGTGCTGATTTAAGTACACAGATGTTCTTATTAGCATAACATTCAAATTCGACGCCCTTCTTATCTGCATCCTGTCAATGCACAAAAACATCACCACCAGCAGCCCTGGAGCTCCATGCAGGAAAGGCTTTTGCTCCCCTTGGGACCTCCCTATGGGCTGAACTTGCAGCAAAGGGCAGCTCCTCATCTCATCACACCTCAGTGACAACAGTGGGCTCCCAGCAGGAGATGGCACAGGACGATGGTGGTGGAGAGGGGAGGCTTCTTGCAGATGATTTGGTGAAGACACATGGACTCAAGGCTGAACAGCCCTTGGGTTTAATGTAAAGCAAAACTGGGGATGACCCTCTGCTTGGTTCTGTTTGGTGGTGCTCAGTGCTGTTTGTGGGTTATTGCTGCTGCGCTTTCCTTTGTGCTGATTTTCTCCAGCCCTGCCTCTTGCTTTTTGTTTGCCAGGGATGGGCTGCGATGGGCAGCAATGTCAGTGGTCTTTGAACTGAAGGAATGGCAGGTAAGGATGGCAAATGAATGCCTGGCTCCATGAATTACAGAAAATTGGCTGACTCAAAATTCAGGATGGAGCCTGACAGAGCTGGAAAGGGCAAATCCATCCTGGAGTGACTCTTCTTTGGTGTGTTGTGATGTGCAGAGAGGACTGTTGTCTTTGTGGTGATAAAGCAGCAGGAGCCTTGTTACAGCTGTTTTGAATCATCTTGGAATTCACCCAGCCTTATCATGGAATAATAAGATATATAATATCCTGAGTTGGATCCACAAGGCTTATTGAAGCCCAGCTCCTTGCCCTGTACAGGACAACTTGTGGGCAAACAACCTTCCTTGTAGCCTTCAAAGGTAAAAAAGTTCATTTAAGTTTCCTTTCCTTGTTGGATATTTTAAATACACTTCCTATTGCTGACCAGGGTGGAAATGATAGCAACTGTGACATAGTTGTAAACCAAAGGCTATTGCAGGGAAGGTAACAACCTTTTCCAAAAAGACTGTTCTCTCCAGGGAGCAGAAGTGTCAGAAGAACCTCTTGCTTCTCATTCTCACTTTTCCATTCCAATTCTTGCATTATATTACAGAGAAGAAAAAATCAAATCCCAACCAAATCTTTTCATGATTTTAGTCTACCCACAAACAGGAATTGTATGAATTTTCATCAGGAAATCTCCATTTGTTTCAGCTCAACCTCCCACACCCCCCACGCACTATGGTATGAATAAACACCTGGACTGATGAATATTTTTGGCCAATACCCACTTAAAAAAAACCCCTTTATTTGGCCTTCCACCATGCTTCATGGTTGTTAAACACTTCTGGTCCCTAGCCCCTTTCTCACTGGGATGTTTTATGTGTGTGATTTTCCATGTATATATTTTTGAGTTTAATTTTTCTTTGCAGCAGCTTTTAGCAGCCCTTCACAGCATGTGGCACCCATCTTTTGATACCCTGTAGTTTCAGACTGTGCCTCGGTGCTCAAGGGATCAGGCGTAGAAAGGAACATAGAAAGGGAGGCTGGTTGGTGGCCCCTCACTACCCCATAAGAAGCATCCAGCAATGCTGGAGAAATACAAATGACCACAACAGAACTGGAAATCGCTTTAAAGTCAAACTGATATCTTGAGACACATGACGAAAATATTACAAGGAAATATCAAAGGCTCAAGAAGGATTTTCCAAGACACTTTGTTACCGAAGACTGTTACCACCCCCCTGCAGAGGCAATCAAGACTAATGGGGACATTAGTGCAGCCCAGGACTACACATCAGAAGAGTCCCTGGAGCAAATAACACCCAGTAACAGGAGCATCACTGGCAACAGGCTCCAAACCACCCCCCTCTGCCTCAGAAATGAGTAAAAGGGTCGTAAACAACAGAGAGAAAATTTTTGCCTGGTGACTGCAAATAAGCACCCAGCAGAGCTGTTAAAAGTTGCTTGCTGAAGAGAAAAATATGATTCTTCCAGTTTTATGGGCCATGTTCAGATAGCTCTTACTCCTGCACCATAAATCCAATTTTCACATAGATTAAATGGAAAGGCAGCAGAGGCTCTGCTGAATAATGCACAGATTGTCATGGATCTGTGGCACGAGGGGCACAAATCGATCCTCCTCTGTGCTCACATGTGGCTCGAGTGATTCTGCATGCTCCCACCTTTGTGCCTGGCTTTAGGGTGATACTTGTGAGCATGAGGAATGCCACCAATATCCTCACAGACCTTCACCTGGGATCCTCCTTGGATTATTTACCTAAATTATAAAACTTTAAAAAGCTGTATTAGAGTTTAAGCTAAGAAGAGGTGGCTTGAGAAATACTCAATCCCTCTAGAAGGATGCCCAGAGGAGCTACACTGGGGTACAACCACCACAGTGTCCAAGGGAAGAGGAAGGCAGAAAAATGCACCACAGGTGTCATTTGTCATCTATGTAGTGTATCTGTGCACCACTGGCAGCACCTCTGTGTGGTGTGGTGGAATCACCACCCCTGAAAGTGTTCAAAAAGGGAGCAGACGTGGCACTCTGTGATGTGACCTGATTGACAAGGTGGACGTTAGTCAAAGATTGGGCATAAGGATCTTGGAGGTCTTTTCCAACCTCAGTGATTCTGTGCTTGAGCTCAGCTGTTGTGCAAAGCTGGAGCTCCTCCCTGGAACAGTGGCTGCACCTGTGGGAAACTGCTGCTTCACAAAAAGTGCTTTTTCCCAGGTGTAACACTAAATGCTTGTTCCATTCTCCAAAAACACAGTGCCTCGTTTGGTGCCTGGATGTTTGCTGACATTGCTATAACTGTGAATGACAGAGCTTTGGGAATACTGTGGCTTTGAACTCTGCTGTGCCAGGCAACTGGTGGCACACAAAGTGTGCTGTGTGCCATGCTTAATGCTGAGCACAAAGGAATGCCACTGGCTGCTGTGTGTCTCAATAACCTACCCAAGTTCAGTGATGCAGTGAGGTTCTCTGAGGTTGCTCCTCACTGGATTTAGATCAGAGGAAAAGCTCGGATCTCTAACTAAGTGCTGTCTGATGGATGTAAGAGACTGCACTGTGTGTGGGGCAGCACCTCAGTCTCTCAGCTATCACTGTTTCTGTGTTTTGCTTAATTTTTGTTTTATCCTTCCAGTTTCACACATATTTGGGGAGCTTGGCTGGCTTCCTATACCCGTGTCCATTGTGACTGTTTGAGGCACCTCTCTGAGGACACAGTCCTGGTCACATCACTGTCAGTGTAAACCCAATCCTCCCCTTATCCATCAGCACCAGGGTTGGACTTATCCGTTGTTCTGCATCCCTGGCACTGGTCTGCATTTCTGCATTTCTGCATTTCTGCATTTCTGCACTGAGGGTGATCTTGTACTGTTTTATTCTGACTCCAGTTGCTGATCCTCTTGTGCTTTGCTGGGTGCAAGTACCCCAGGGAGTACTGCCTTTGTGCTTTTTTCATCATTTCATATGCTTCAAGAGAGGGCTTAAAAAGCCACTCCTATTTTTATTATTCAGATCTGCATGTTGAAATCAGTCTCCTCATACTAATGGGAAGAACAAAATCCCAATCATGCTGGATTCTCTGAATTTGGGGGTTTCTTCTGCTTCCATAAGGACCAGGTGTCTTCCCAGCACCTCTGTCTTGTTCTTCAGCCATTTGTACCTGTTGGTGTCTTTGGAGTTTAAACCTGGTTTAAGCGTCTGGAAATGCAGCTCAGGGCAGCCCCCTCTGCTCAGGAGCTTTGTCAAGGATCCATTTGAGTGCTGGCTGTTCTGTGCCCTCTGAATCATCATCCAAGCTTTGTTAGAACAGGAGTGAGCTTGAATCTTGTGTGAGAATGGGTGGCTAAAATGAAACCTGTGGAGACTTCTGGAAGCAGCACAGGGGTGTGGGTGGTGGAGCTGGGCAGGGCAATTGAGGCATGCTAACTCTTCTCTCAGTCAACAGGGTTGCAAGATTTAAATTATAAAAATTTTCCCAAGACAATATTCAGCATTAGGAATTGGAGTTACCAATCAGAACATCATGTTTAGGTTTTATCACACTACTTTCTCTGGGTTTGACCTTGGAGCTTTTTCAAACTAGAAATCAGTGACAATTTCTAAAATGTAAAGACACTTCAAATCAGAAAATATTTTTTTTCCAAAATTTTCCAAAAAATTAGTGATGTAGGAGGTTTGTCAGAGCTGAACCTTCATTCACAGCAGTCACTGCTCACTGAGCTGCTACTGCCCAATGACACACTTCTGCAAAAGTGAGTGGTGAACAGACTTGGTGCCTTCCACTTCTCATCGTTGACCTAATCCTGAGGAAGCACCTGCAGCACAACCCCCCCGACAGCCCTGTTTGAGGTGAGGGAAGGTCTGTGTGGGGACACTTGCCAGACACAGTGACAGCATTTGTGGAGCCTTCGGATGAGTTCCTTGTGTCCTGATTCCTGATGCTGATAGGGGTTGCCTGGCAGGAGGAGCTGTAGGGACTCTGAACCTGCACACCTATAGCCTTTTATCCAGGTAACAATTTCAGCTGGATCTTGACAGCTGGAATCACATTTGTGGGGATACTTGCAAAGAGCTGTGTTTTTTCACAGTGGTAGAGGTGCAGTGCTCTGCAAATGTTGGATGTTGTCTGATTGGAATTCAGTGCAGGGACTAAGGGACAGCACTAAACCTGCTGTGTTCATGCTGTGGTTCTTCTCACTTGCTTCCTGCTCACTTCATTCCTTCTATTCCCACCCAGCCCAGCACTGCCACTAGCCCCATTCTCACTTGAGCAGGTTTAATTCCATGTCTGTCTGTGATCTCTTTGATCAGGATTGCTCCAGCTTCCCCCTAATTGTGTCACCTCACACGACAGAGGGGTTTCCATAACTTCAAGGGAAGCTGCTTATTATTTTCCATTATTTCCCAGGCAATCTGTTGTCAGCTCAGTTTCCAGCAGCATGAGTGCTGGACCGCTTCATGCAACTTTAATGAGGCACGAGGTAAGTGGAAATACAATACAAAGGGGAGGACAGCAAAATCCCTTCATCAATTAAATAAAATGGAATAACTTTAATTTTGGTGAGGGCGTTTTCCATTTGGAAATGCGCCTCAGAGCCAATTCCACCCAGAAGTGGCACATGGTCCACATGTAGGTGTTTCTTCAGAAATAAAGGTCCCGTATTGCGTGTGACAGGACATTTCATTTGAGACCAACAGTCCCCAAATTTTGCTGACACTTGAATGTGTGAATTCTAGGTGAAGTCAGTGTGCTTGGAAGTGAACACTGCAGCCTTTTATTTCTGAGAGGCAGAAAAAGTATCACTTCAGCATTGAGAATAATTAATATTTGCAGTTTCCTGCAAGACCTTTAATCTATTTGCCACAAAATATACTAAAAAAATGGTAAGCTTAAGCTTTTTTTTTTCTCTGAGTGAGAGAACAGAGATTGATAAAGGGGTGGAGGATCTGCTTGTCTCCTCCCAGCTCTGACCCAGCACCTCTTGGAGCATCCTGAGCCTGACCGAGGAGGTTGCTTTGTCCATCTTGTCCTCCCCAAAGTGCTCTGCTCTGCACTGATGTGCTGTATATCTTGTTCAATCCAGCTAAGGCCTCCCTCTCCTCTGCTGTACCCAAGGCAGGATGCCCTGGCTGAGCAGATCCCCCACCCTCCCTCCCTCTGCTTTCAGCTGCTCCACTGAAGGGGTTAATTTGTTTAAACCATGATTGTTCTCATGAGTTATGGGCTGACTCCTGGCAGTGGAGTGGAAAAGTGATTTAATTTTCCAGTTCCAGCATGGCAGATGCGTGTGTGGGAGGGTTGTGAGAGGAAAGGGAGGGTTGTTGTTTGTAAGGTGACCAAAATCTGGTCCACCAGATTTAATAACCTCCTTCCAGCCTGCTGAGCTGGTGAGGGCTGACATGGTGCTGTTCTCACAGTGGGGTGCACAGAAGGGTGAGAGTGATTGGATGTGTGGGGGATCCCACAGCCAGGGGTCTGTGCTAGGGGGTGATGAGCTGAAGGGCAGAGGAGCAGGGCTGGTGTAAGAGCAGCTCTTGGCTGCTCAGACCCTGCTCAGGATCTCTCAGAGGTCCCATCCCTGCTCAGTCTTGCTGTAGAACTGGCTCATCCCACTGCCCTCCCTGTATGTAGGAGTGTCTCAGTGCTTCATGGCTTGTGCCTCTCCCAGACTGTGGGGATTTGCACATTATTTGACTTGAAATGTGTCTTGCTTTAACATTCAGTCATATGCTGTGAAGGTCAGAGCCCTGCCTTGAGCTTGGCCTAACAGGTGAAAAGCTGTGATAAAAAAAATTTCAGTGTTAGAAAGCTTTTATTCTTCCCTCTGTCAGTTCAGATGAGAAATGGCTGGTGCCCACAGAGCACTGGGTCAGAGCTGGAGGAAAGCCAATTATTTTTCCCCCTTTTCTTTCTTTTTTCCTATTAGAATAATCTGTTATTAATAGATACTTTAATAGATAATAGATACTAATCCTATTAGAATAATTAGAATTATTCTGCATGAAACACAATCTTCATAAGCATCATCTTCCTTTACTCTCGAAAATTAGTCTCTGCTTTGGAGTTATTGGAGGGAATTGTGAGGCAACAGAGAGCAGCGTTAGTGTGATGTCTGACAGACATTTCTTTACCATGTACAAACAGAAATTCATTACAAACATGATGCAACAACAAAGGATGCAAATGTACAACCATGGTAAGTGGCAAATCAATTCAGCAAAAAGAAACACGGTGTATTTTCTGGGAACTGAGGCAGTGAGGTGTCTGCACACATCGGGTGAGAACCACAGGAATTCATTGCAGAGGGGGTTTGTTACTGTGTTTTGGTAACAGTACTGCTCTGATCCTGGGATCCCTGCCCAAACCTGCTCCATCCTCACAACAAACAGGAGCTCACCGTGGGACCTGAGCGACAGCAGATGGCAAGAGAGGGTAACCTGGTTTGGAAATGCTGGAAAAGATGCTGAGCATCAGTTTGGGGTGACAGTTTAAAGTACAACTTGAGGCCATGGATCTGGAGTTCCACATCCTGCTCCATCGGGCTGGAGGTGTCCCAGTGCAGGACACAGAGCCTTTGTGTTCAGCTGCCTTGATCCATATAGGAGGGAAAAAAAGGGGAGATACTGTTAAGGTTTGCCTCATTCCTGTCTGTAAAGCACTTTAAAGACTCCACAGCTCTGTTTGGAATTGAGCTGCAGGTCCATGGTACCACCGGTGGTCCCTTAGAGAGCTGCTCCCTTGTGGTCAGTGTCTGCTCTGTGAACCCCCTGAGCCAGACTCTGATGCTCTGCACTGGAGGGGGCTTTGATAGGTCCCCTCACTATGTCTCTGTGATGCAATGCTTGGGAAGCTGGTTGTGTATTTGGATTTTTTGCTTCAAATCAGCACATGAACTGCTCTTGTACCATTGCTACATCCAAAAATGCCAGTTGGAGATTTGAGATTGTTTTTCAAGAGGTGTTTTTTTTTTTTCCTCTGTGCCATTTTTGCAAATTAAAAGACGCTTTCCCATCAGATTCAATTTCTATTTCAAATAAGTAGTGTTTATGCTGGGGAAAACTCTTCAAACCACTCAGGAATTGAGCAGTAAATCAATGGCAGAACCAGTTAGCGATGCTGATAAACTGAAATAGTCATGAATTGATTGTAAGGTTTTTGGAAAGACACACAGATGGAAACTACAGCTTTTGAGTTCAGATCTCTGGGTATTTGTCTCTGAGAATCTGTTCCTGCCTGGATCTCTCTGGATCTTCCTGGGTCCTCTCTGGACTGGCTCAGGACATTGACCCCCAAGAAGGCAGCCGTACATTGTGCTCTGACGCTCTCCAGTTTGGTGGCTCTTTAAGCCCAGTCTAGCTTTTCAGCACCAGATGAAGTCCCACTGACAGCTTGTCTTCATTCCCGACATGAAACATTCATTGCCATGGAACAGGTAAGAAACCTTGTTGTGTCTAGGTGGGAGCAAAATCCTCTTTTTGCTTATTCAGGAGTAATATATTTAGGTACAAACGGAACATGTGGAAAGCAGCTGTTGGGTGCTCAGAATGACAGCTTCCAGCCCCAAGAGAACTAAGTATTTGGGGATGAAGCTCTACAAGTAGACACATCAGTTGGAAATCAGGAGTAAATGAAGTGTTAAGAAGGAGCCGGGTGTTGGGCATGGAGCCGCACTGTTCAGCACCTGCACCTTTTTCGCTCTTCCCTCCTTTCTTTTTTTTGGCTCTACCTGCAGCCCTTGCAGGTAATAAGAGGGGAGCAGTCACACAGGGATCTGAGTCTCTATTCTGATGGCTGTTGGTGACACGTGTAGGTTTCCCAGTGGAGAAAGAACCAATGTATCTTATGTATTTTTAGGGTAAAAGGACCATTGAGCAAAGATGAACCATTTTGGAGCATTAACGCTGCGTGAAAAGGCATCGTTATCCTTGGCAAGTGCTGCTTGCTGTCAGCAGCAGCCTGCTATTTGAGTTTATTTGTTTTTGTTAAATGAGGGGTGCATTTCCATGCAGTACATTTTTGAAATGTTAACCCGAGGAATGGGATCTATTTCAGGGACTATGAGTCCATTACTTTGGTTGCCTGTCTCCTTAACACCTCCTGCTCATCACTACATCCTTTTTCATTCTGAAGCTCCTTTGGAGGGGCTGACACCCCATATTTGTAGGTCAGGCAGCAACAGTAACAAGGTTTCCTTTAAGTACCTCATTTAGCAGCAGGATATGGAAATGATCCAATTAATCATTTACAATTTCTTGCAAGCACATTGGTACGAGATCAGTGTTCATGCAAAGGAAATACTTTTCAAGGCCATGCTTATTTTTTTTGAATAGTCTCAGTGCTGTCATATCCTGACCCTCCTGTACCTGGTGCTTCACACCTAGGTTTCTCCTGTTCCTAGTCCCATCCCTCAGTTAATCCTCCTACCCTACATGAGCCCAGAAATGTCATCTCCTGTGCTGGCTCAACGTGTCTGGATTGTGATTAATCTGCCTCATGCCTGAACTCTCAACCCATTTAAACAGCCTCAGCAGCCTGGGACTTCCTGCAAGGTTTTCTCTTTTCTTTTCTTATTTACTGTAGAAAATTGCTGATGGAAGAAGAAATGAAGTTCTCCTTTGGCTCACTGCCAACAGCTCGAAGGGATAGCTGAGGTGCATCTGGTTGAGACAGGAAAGCAGAAACAAAAAGGGAAAGATGAGAGTGAGAACATCTGGATGTTGGTCCCAAGGTATCTGTAACAGACTGAAGCACTAAAATACTGAACTGACTGGATCAAGTCATCCTGGTGCATGTGGCTGCTTGCTGAAAGAGAGGGATGGAGGGAGGGAAAGGAGGATAAGTAGGGATTCTACAGAATATTAACTAACATCAGGTTATCATCCAGCAACCGGGTTCAGCAAGTTCAGTCCCTTCTGGAGTCAGGGAATGCTGGAGCAGGTTTCCATCCTGCCCAGCCTGTCCTGGTCATCTTGGCAAGGCCCTTCATGTAACTCTGCTCTTATCCTAAAATCATTAAGGTTGAAAAAGACCTCTAAGATTAACGAGTCCAACCGTCCCACAACCATCCTCTTTACCTGTGAGAAGCCAGGACCACTTTGCTGCCTCTGCTGTGGGTGGTGCTCAGGAGGTGCAAGTGCTCACACACACCTTAGTGCAATGATCTTATACAGAAGTTTTCTTCACTGAAATACTTGGAGGTGACTTAAAAAGCAAATACGTAATGTTTTTATGGCTGGATGTGTTTATCACCGTGTTTCAGCCATATCTCATGATGTGAGGAACAGTTATAAAAGCACTTTGAGCTTATTTGACAGTAAATGTTTTGTGGCCATTCTCTCTTTCTACTCCTTGTATTTTAAACTGCTGAGCTGTGTCATCAGTATTTATGAGCATCCAAACCCAGCACGGTGTGCAGAGCTGTGCCAGGCAGAAGGGAAGAGATGGTGCCTGGCCCAGGAGTGGAGTCTGGAGGGGATGTGGGGATCTGGAGGGCACGCAGGGGTCCAGAGGGGACACAGGGGCAGCTGCTCTGCGTTGCTCAGGCTGTCCCAGCTGATTCCACATTCTGTGGCAGAATTACACCTGGAACGCCCATGAGAAGGATCAGACGCAATAGACCAGCTTGCTTTCAAACACTGTAAGTTTTTAGGTGGGCAGGAATGAGTATGTTGCCTTGGAATCCAATGGAACCCAAAGCATGCTTTCTGGGTTACAGAAGAGCAATGTTTGTGAGGAGCTTTAACCTGGCTCCCTCCATGGGCAGGCTCTGACCAGCACCAGAGCAGTGTCTCATGAGGTATGAGGGAGCAATAATATACTCTATATTGATGCTGAGCAGAATATAATATCTGCTGCATTTTCCTCTGGGTAGGAGAGTCCTTACTGCACAGTAACATGCTCCAATTCTGAATAATTCAAGTAGCCAAAGGCACTTCTACATACAGGTGTGTGTGCTTCAGCCCTGCATGCCTTCCTGACATCCCCCTCCTCAGTCCTGGTACCCCCCAAACCTTCTCCCCCCTTCAGGATGATGTGGTGCACAGCTATTAAATGATGAAGCTTTGCCTCCCTCAGCCTGTGATTAATTAGCTGTGCTTTTACCCTAGAGAGCCAATTAAAGGAGAAGCCCATGCAATCCTACAAAAGAGCATGAAAGTAAACATGGGAGACTTGTCACGAGCTGCTTCCACTCTGTGTCACCACGCACTGGGCTTGGCTGCTCCTGCTGGTTGAGAGTAATTGAACCAGGTGCTGTATTAATATTTATAAGTCCCCACTAACCCACAATGTGAATCTCCTCCTGGAAATGCTGCATGTGGAGCACTTTCTGTGACCAGCTCTTGAGTGCCCTCCACCCTCCTGTACTTCTGGCACACGGTATGTATGTCACCAGTGGAATTTCATGTTACTCATATCTTGCTTTTTATATCTCAAAATGTCTGAAAAGTGGTGTCAATGGCCTTTTTCTCCCCAGGTCTGGCTAGGGAGTGAGACTCTCTAAAAAGGTAACTGCTCAAAGAAGCTTAAGAACAGTAAATAAATAATACTATGAAAATATTATATTAATAATAATATGATAATAAACACTATCAAGTGACTTGGAGGACACCCTGCATCCATCAGAGGCTTGTGATGTCTGTGGGATTTGGCTCTGCCAGTGCCAGGAGGGAGGAAACGGCGTTGCCACCCTGCATTTCTACCGTCCTTGGGTTTTCCATGAGTGACCTCACTGAGGAGCATTTCTCACCAAAACGAGTCAGGAACAAAACCCTTCATGGCAGCAGCTCTCACTGCACCTCAGTATTTCACTGGTGTCACAGTCTGTAAGTGCTTGCCAGCCCCTTCCCACCTGCCGTTCCTGGCTGTTGGCTGACTCTGAGCTGTGTAATTGAGACAGAGAGCCCTGTGTGCACACACGAGGTGCTGCCTCCTGTCCTTGCCCTTCCCCAGACCCTCTGGCACGTGTCCCTCTGGCACGTGTCCCTCTGGCACACGTCGTGTCCCTGGTGGTGGCCGTGGCCGCCTCATCCCGTCGCTTGTCTGCTGGCAGTGGCGTCACAGATTGTTTCACAGTTGGGTTGGATGGGCATAAGGACAGGAGGATAATGAAAGGTGAATATTGTAATGGCTTTGCACATCAATTCGTACCAAATTCTGTGAGGAATGATGGATAACTGAAGGAATAGGTTGCAATAACCCAGGTGCTCGTTTAGCAGGAAACAGTAGCATAGGTCTTAACTCCACGACCCTTTTCCAGTGAAATGTCAATGATCCAAGTATTTTTATTGCTTTTTTTCTGCTGGCAGACTCAGAAGCCAAATGAACCACTGTGAAGTCTCATCTGATCTCTTGAGAGAACAGGGACAAAATACCCCTGAGCCAAACCCATTGTGGACTGAGTGATGTGCTGAAGGACACAGAGTCTAATGGGAACTGCTCTGCCATTCTAGAGCACCAGAAGGCTCTGTGGTATGGGAACACAGATTGATTCTTCATTGACAGTTTCAGTAAAAGAATAGGTTACAATGTGACCTCTGGGGACAGAGTGACAAGAATATGAAAAAGCATTCATTGAAAGGCTTAAAGAGTAGTGCAGGTATGTGACAGTGTCTTATCTTGGGCATATTTTGAGATGTTTTCCAGTTTATTATTTCGTGACAGTAGGATCTGAGTGTCACACAGGTGTGGCTGCAGCCTACCCCATGCCATGCTGCCTTCTGGTCAGCCACATACCAGCAAATAGAGGGAAAATAACAAAGCTTGCAGAACAGAGGTTTCCAAATGGTTGCTCAGGCATCTAAATAATTAGGTCTAGGAATTACAGCAGGGAATGGCGTGCCAAGGTGCCGTGGAAGAGCTGGGAAAATGTTCTAGATGAAAACAGGACAAATCTATTGATCTGACCTTGAAGAGTGAGGCTTCTGCTTAAAGGCTTTACTCAAACCAGTAGGCAGGAGAGACTGGTGTTGATGGTGAGATCTCACTGTTTGTACTTTCCAGGATAAACACCCTTTGGATAAAGAGAGAATCCTGCATGGAAATATTCAGAGAAGTGAATGCAAGTGAATAAAGGCATGAATTGAGCTAAACTGGCATTAAACTCTATTTTTACTATCCTAAATTGAACCAAAGTCCCTTTGGTTCTGAAATAATTTTAGAGATTTAATGATTCAGTTAATTGTTTGGCCTGATTGATAAGGCACAATTAATTGGGAATTTATAAACTCCATGGAGCTCAGGTATTTTTTTTTGGTGAGATATTTTGTTTTACTCCTTTGTATGTCAGGAATCATCACAGGGATGCAGGGATATTGAGAGCCAGAGGGAAATCATCCTGCTGGAGAATGTAGAAGACCTGGAGTCAAAAAAATTTTCAAACCCATATTGATTCAATATTTTGTTATTGCTCTGAGCTATGGAGAATTCTGAGGGGATGGAGTTGTCCCAAACCCACTGGTGGGGGTGCCTGCTGTGAGTGCAGTGGGTCAGGGCCATCCTGGCCATTTCAATCTTGAAGAGGTATTTGTTTATCCTCAGGGAGAATTGTGCTTAAGGGAGCATGGATTTTGTCTGCCCTTGGTTTGCTCCTCCTGGCTTTTGCCTTGTCCTTGCCCTTCTGATGCTGCTCCAGCTCAGATCAAACACGCCGGAATGTTCTGTGGATTGCAAGTACACTTCTCTTTTCTTCCACAGATATCCACTGGCAGCAATAGCCAGAAGGTCTTTCCCTACATAAAGCCAAAGTCCAGGTGAGGAGATTTATTCTGTCTGTGTGGGGAATAAACCAGGAGAGCCCGAGCTCCATCACCAGCCCTGGCCCAGCAGATCTCACCAGCTTCCCGTCTGCAGCAGAGACCAGCAGCACTGCTACTCCATGTAGGCAGAGTGAGCCAGGGAGACATTTCCCAGCATGGAGAGAGCAATTCTCTTCCTTTCTCAGGCAGTTTTGTAAGTATTAGCAACCATGGAAACTGGGATAGTGATGCAACCCATGCGCTGTACCTTCGGCTTGACACAATTATCTTTGCAGAACAGTTGTGTTAAAAATAAACACAACTTGCACCAGGTTCCTCAGCCACCTCACTCTGTGTTGTGCAGACCTGCCCAAGGGTTGGTGTGGTTTGGACAAGGCCAGGGCAATGGGTTGGTGGTGATGGTACATCTGTAATTAATATGCCACTGGTATTGCCTTGTAAAAACATCTGGAGTCAATGTTTGCTGTTTTAACTGTTGGCCTAGATCAGTAGCAATTCCAGGCTGACTGATAAGAGTGTATCGTGACAGCAGATAGCACCTGGGCAAGGATTTTGCTTTGGAAATCCTAGGTGAGATCAGCTGAGGGAAGTGATCACAGCCCCAAGCCCTCCAGAGTTCAAGAAGTGTTACAATAATGCTTTCAAATACATGGTGAGATTGCCAGGGCAGTTTTGGGCAGGGCCAGGAGTTGGACTTGATGATCCTCATGGGTCCTTTTCTATTCAGCATATTCCATGATTCTGTGAGGGTGCACAGGTTGTAAGCTATGTCTTAAAATAATTGTTAGAAACCAGTTTAACAAGTCAAAAATGTTTGGATACTTCATTTTGTCAATGAACATACTGTGATTTAAGACTCAGAATAGTCTGGATTTGACATCTCTGCCTCACATCAGTTTATACTCTACAAGAGATGGTTTGACATGGGAAAAAGTCACTGTCAAATGAGTCTTGTTTGACATTAGAAACTCCTCAGGAGTTTGTGCATTTCAGACTGCCCCGTGCTCACACTCATTGCTGGACGTGCAGTGAAAGCCCACATGATTTTCTCCAGTGTAACATTATGCTGAATTCCTCCTCCACCTCCAGCAGATGAGCAGGATCGAAAGGAGCCCTGTCAGATGCTCCTCCAGCTGTGTTTGCAAGTCCAGCAAGCACATTGGGCTACTGAGCTCTGCCACAGTCAGGTCCCAGTGTAAAGTAGCACAGAGCACAAACTAATACAACTCAAAGTGTTCTCGAAGCACCACAGTCTCAGTGCCAGACCCACAGCAGTGCCCAGGGGTGGGCTCAGCCTGACTGGCTGCAGTGGCATGGGAGGAATGGACTGCCCAGGGCAGGGGTGCAGTCCCCATCCCTGGAGATGTTCAAGGAACGACTGGATGTGGCACTCAGTGCTCTGGTCTGGTCGACAAGGTGGGGGTTGGTCACAGGTTGGACTCTGTGATCTTAGGGGTCTTTTCCAACCTAAATAATCTCGTCATTCTGGGGACACTCCCCTGTGCACCACATTGTTCTTGTCAGGGAAGCAATTAAATCATTGAGCAATTCAGTCATCAAAGAAAAGCATGGGGAAAAAAGGAAGAAAATCTGAGTACAGGAAGTATAATTTTTTCCCCTCCCTTGTCTTTTCTAGTAAAGGGGATGAAAATCAAGGGAAGGCTTAGATGGCAGGCACTTAACCACTAAAGATTTTTGCAAGAGTCATTTCCACGAATGTCTTACAGCCCATCTATAGATCTGGAGCCTGTGCTTTTAATGGACTGACAAATGTACACTAACCCCAGATGACTGTTGCTTCATTGCTTGGCTATCCAGATAAGAGGAATGCTTTCCTTTGATTGAGATCTTAAATCAATTGTTCCTTTACCCAGTGGCTGGCGGTTATTATCCAAAGAGAAGATAAAGTTCAGATGGTAAATTGTTAATATTGTAAGAAAAATGTCTGTTGTGTCCTGCTTAAAGTTTCCTGTCTAGATGAAATACATTCTCCTATAATATTTAGGATTGTGTGTAATCCATCAGAACCCACACTGAATCAGGGGCTATATTTGCTTGTTCTGGCTCTGCACTGTCAGGTTTTGCTGTGTAGTTGTGTGAAATCTCTCTGCACAAAGCATCCAACAGCTCTGGGGAGCAGAGCTGAACTCTCCAGGGCTCCCCAGACTGGGGCTCCCCTGTGTGAGGGATGATCTCCTGGGAAGCTGGGAAAGACTCTCCCTTGATGATGGGAAAGCCTGAAATTGTGCCAGATCAGATCCTTTTGTCCTGCCCCAAAGTATCAGGGATTGTGCTACTGCCAGCATAGAGATAGAAAAAATCCCCAAAGGGTCACTTGCTTCACCCCTGCCTGTCCCTGCCGTGTCACCCTCACCAGTGACACATGGAGGGGGAAGGAAGCAGGGGCTGCAGGTCACAGGTGTGGGTTGGGCCATCCCGAGCTGAGCCACCTCCTGAGCTATGTTGGTGTTTAGCAGCACCAAGCACACCCCAGGCACGTGAACAGCCCTTGTGCAATCCTGGGCATTCACATCCCTTCCTACAATTTCTCCCACTGTCAGGCTCTTTGCTGTGTTGGTGCTGTCCGTGGTGGCCACTGGACCACCCTTTGCTTCTGAGCCACTAGCACTTTGAAAGGGAGGTCCTTCAAATGCTTCCTGGGATTATTTATTCATTATTCATTGCCTTTTCAAGTTCCATGTCTACACTAACAAATGAAAACCATTTGGATGTTCTTCCTTTACACCCATGTTACCACAGATACTGACTTTCAAAACACATCGTTTCACATTTGCTTCCCAAATGAGCACCAACAGTAATTCCTCATCTACTCAACTCTGATGTAGTTGGGGTACTAATATCTCATACTCGTTTGCTGTTCAATTTTCACCTCTTGTCATTGAGAGAAATAGTTCTGTTATTTTCTAATGGTGACTCAGGTTGTACCTTATGAACTTTACCTTCTCTCAGGGTCATTCTCACTGACAAATTGCTGTAGGCTGCTCCAGTAATTATTTGTCCTTGGCAAGATGCATATCCTTTATTGAAGATACCCTAAGATTAAACCAATCTCAGTATTAAAATGTCTGGAATAACTGGAAGGTGAAATACTTATCCTTTTGACCAGTTCCTGCCTGTCCTTGAGAAGCAGAGATCTAGCAAAAAGTCCTAAAATCGACTCTATGAAAGCTGTTAGAGACAGTGTATAATTAACATGAATGCATATAATTAATTCTGATACATTCCTATTTTCATTTCATTTTTATGTATCAGATCTGACAGTGATCACCAAGGAAACTAAAATACGCAGGCTCTTCACATCCCCAGCAAAGCTGAATTAGATCCTCCTGGTTCAGCGTTCTTTACTTGGGGCAAGGACAAGCAGCAGCAGGTGTTCCCAGGTAAAGACTCTCCTGGTTGTTTCTCTCTTGGGTTTGGAGCCATCTTGAGGTCCCACTGTGATCGCTGACACTGTTGTGGAAGGGTGACTTCCAGCACCACCAACGTGGGACTGAAGGAGGCAGAGCAGGAATCCCAAAGTCTTTTCCTGGCCAACAGACTCTCATAGGTACCAACAGCATCCTAAAACAGGACTCTGCCCCTGCTGGTGTCTTTGGTGCTGCCACAGCAAACGTGCACACAGGTTGGTGGCTGAACTCTATTTGTGCTCCCACGTGCTCAGCCTGAGCACACACGAGTTTGGCTGTGTCCTTTCTGTTGGGAAACACCAGGGGAACACCCTGAATTTAAAATTTATTCACTAAAATAAGAGCTCAGTGAAGCAGAGCAAGCCCTAGTTCCATCAAAACCAATAGGAAAACTGAAGGCAACTCACAAAGTGGACCCCAGATTTGGTAAGGGAGCAATAAAGAGTGAAAAACTGTGCCTTGGCAGACCCCAGTTACTGCAGCCACAGAGCCCAACCCCACAGAGGGAGGATGGATCCTTCCCCTCAGCTCAGAGTCATGGACCTGGCACCAAACACAATCCCAGGTCCCACACTGCCCTCTCAAACCTGTTTTATTTCCCATCTCCTTATCCCAGATTTGTGGTGGTGTCAGCTGCTGCTGCTGTGACAGATGCTGAGAGAGGCTGGCAATATTTTTGGTGTGAAAAGCGGTACTTCTTTGCTGACAAGCTGTTAGAGAAAAGATTTACTGTTATGGGGCTGTTTCCCCTCTGGGTCATTTTTGAGAGGGAATAATTTGGCTCTGTTGCTTGAGGACACATCAGGGCACAGAGACAGGGGACACACAGGCACCAGGGCCCTTGAGAAAGGACAGTGTCCCAGGTCCTCACACAAGGAATTCACAGCACTGGCCTGCCCTGGAATTAAGAACTATTCATTCCAAGTTCCTTTTTGGTTTTCCTACACTGATGAGGCTCTGCTCTAGGTCTGGTTGTGCCTGAGAGGTGAAGTGGTGCCTGTGAGCAGCTCACAGGAGGCAGAGCAGGACGCAGCACAACCAGTTCAGGTGGGGCAGAACTGGCTTCTCCTCATGATCCTCCTCTTCCTGCCCTGCAGAGTGAGGCAGCTGGAAATGCTCTCCCCACCAGCCATGGTGGCTTCTGGTGCTGTGACATGGAGTAGAGGGGCCCTGGTTTTGCTCAGGAATTGGTACCCGGGGCTTAGCATACACAGGGACACTGGGGCTTGCTCAGGGACTGGTACCCAGCTGGAGGGAAGGAGGGGGATGCCCCCTTGCTCCAGGCACAGGGCAGCACCACATGGCCCCTCTTCTGACAGCCCTCGTCTTCCCTGGAGCGAGTGCTCTGGTCTGGGATAGGTCAAACACACACAGAATTCTGCTGAAGTTCAGGGGATCTCAAGCATATCCACACCCTTTCTACACTGGCACTGTCACAAGCAGTTTCATCAACCTCCCTTCAGCTGAGAGAGAGCAGCCCCTCTCCAGGACTCATTTTTGCTTCCCAACTCTGCTGCTGACTGTGTACCCATGGCTGTCAGTGCCCATGTCCCCTGGCAGCCTTTGCCTGGGATCTCCTCATTTGTCTTCCATAGGAGCACAAGGTGACTGGTCCCACTGCTCTCACTGATGTGATGGATGGTGTGTGGTTAATGTGTGGCCAGAGTGAGCTTGAGAGTCAGTGCCACTCCACGGGAACCAGGATGATACTTCCTCCTCCATGCAGTTTTTTCTTTCAGTCGTGCTTATACTGCACAGTCAGTGCTTTTCCTGCTTTGGGAATAAGTAGATGACAGTTGTCAATCCAGGTCGTCTCCCTGACATTGAATAAGTGGCTTTTTATCTTCAAAGACACTCTGGGGATTTAGAATGATTTTTTTTTTCGACTGTGAATTCACAGAGCTCCAATAACAGCTTTGTAAATATTCACCTATGATGTCTCCCCCCTCTACTGCATTCCTGATTTCTTTCCTGTTTACAGGGATCAATAGTGGCCTGTGTGAGGAAACAGATAAATGTATACCCAGCTATCAAGGGGTAAATTGCTCTTCAGAATAAGTTTGCCCCACAAATTTCCTCTTGTCTCTCAATGTTTTGGGGTTTTTTTGCTAAATATTCAGCTATGCATGTTGTCCCCCTCACCCTGAACGTAGCTGAACCCTCCAACCTCTCTTCCATGTGCTTTCAACGTTTTGCAATGTCAGATGTTGCTCACAGCTGTAAGAGAAATTATCTTTTTTACTTCTTTAAAGGAAAAGCAATTTGAAGCATTTACATCTGCAGAGACAGTAGCTCCTCGAGGAGCCCAGCACCCAGGGGGGGTTGTTTCTGTGCACTATTGGGTGATATCAAAGGCAGCATTGGGGTAGTTAATGATTCCCTCTTCATGGCAGCCTTTGAATTTTTGTGTAGTGCCTTTATTATTCACACCAATCTGTCTTTCAGATCATCTTCCATAGACACTCCAGATTAAATTTTCATCATTATGATAGAACTGGATGAATAAGTGGCACATCTGTTCATGAAGTGCTTTATTATCTGTTCTGATGAGGTTTTGGATGAATAGCAGGATGACTTAAATATGGAGCAGAGAAGCGCACACAGGTTTATGCATAATCTTAAATTCATGACCAGTAGTGCTAACTCAAGGCATCTGATTTTATACAGAAGAGGTAATTATTAATTAGTGATATGGGCCAATCTATCATCAGGGCCAAGGTAATGAAGGGACAAGAAGAGACAGAGCAAACCTGCCTGTGAAAAAGCACTAATGAAGACCCACACATTGTTAAACCAGTTCCTGTTCCATCACTGCAAAGGAAAACTCCATAAATATTTTATAAACACACCGTTCTGGCCATGTAAAACCAAATTGCACCAATAAATCTATTTATCCAGTAGCTATTTCCTTATCTCTTACAGCTATATCACTTACAAAGGAGGATGCTGATAATCTGTCTACCAAAAAGGCAAAAGGGCTGAATTTTCCACACCTGGATGGTAGTGGGGGGTTTCTGTGCACACTCCCAAACTGCAAAGCACACATGATCTCGTTCTCCTTCAGAGCTGGCTCTTTCACAAGGAGATAGAGACCTCTGAGGCAGCCTGGGCTGGACACAGCAGGCAAGGTTTCCCAGCTGCATATCAGGCTCCTTTTTCGAGGGGACATTTTTCTCTTCAAGACATCAAACATTGCTTGAAGTTCTGAGAAAGATGCTCCAGCCCCAGTAAAAAAATCCTACTTCTTTTGGGTGCACTGAACAGCTTGATGCCCCAAATTAGAGAAAACTAGAATAGTTTGGGTTGAAGCTCACCTCATTCTAATCTGCCTGCTGTGGGCAGGGACACACCTTTTCACAGACCGGGTTGCTTCAAGCCCCTTCCAACCTGGCCTTGAACACTGCCAGGGATGGGGCAGCCAGATTATCTGGGTAACCTGTGCCAGGGCCTCTCCACCCTCACAGGGAAGAATTTCTTGTCAAAATCCTGTGTAACTCTACCCTCTGTCCGTGTGAAGCCATTCTCCTTGTCCTATTGCTCCAAGTCCTTGTCCCTCTCCAGCACTCTTGTAGGTCCCCTCAAAATTATTTGATGAGGCACTTTATTGACCCCTGCAAGTGAAGTAAAAGAAAGCATCAGATTCTTTTATGTTCTCTAAATCTTTATTTTTGGGATGTAGAATATGAGCCTGTGTCAGAGGGAGAAGTGGCATCTCGAGCTGCAAGTGACAAATCCCTGGAGTGCAGGGGCTGTTGGGGGGTACAAGGTTGCAGGAACAATCAGTGACGTTGCAGCCTTGTACCACAGGGCTGTTCATCCACGGTTATGGAAATACAGCACCATCAAAACTGCTTTAAAAACTGGAGGGTTACAGGATGCCCAATTTAGGGATATGACAGCAACACTCAATCACGGTATTCTGACAGGTTCTGTTTGCTGAAAATAAAAATCACAAACTTCTTTTGTTGTTGCCTGGATAAGGGGATCAGAGTTAAGGTTATTTGTCAGCTGTTACGGAAGAACAAATCTGGGATACTGCACAGTGTCTCAGAGAGCTGAAATCCCTGGGGCAGCACAGGTGATATGGCAAACTCCAGGATGCTCATTATTCCTGTGACCTCTACCAAGCAAAGGGCCCATCAGGTAAGTGACTCTCGTGGATTTCAGTGGGAATTTTACATGGGAAGGAGCACAGCAGCTAGAGAGTGCAGGATGGGGTCTGAGCTGGAGTTGATACACGATGTCAGAGTTTTAATTTAATGGAGCAAAAAGTCTCATCTAATCCATTTTGATAGTCTTTTGCTGCCTAGAGTTACGTGGAAATATTTGACTTCCATCTGAAAATACATAATGAAAGTTAATTTAATACATTACTTAAAGAACACGTCGTTATACACTCAACTCTCTGTTGTACTAAGGCATTAAGAGCCTAATTTCAGGCTTGAGCTGGGATCTGGGAGAGCAGAGCCACTCCAAGCCTCCAGGCTCAGGCCTGCAGGATCTTGAAATTAAAAAATACAACTATTTTATTAAATAATATTCATTGAATAATGACACTTCCAAAAACAATGTAAAAAATGCAGTTTGTCCCAAACTGTACTCACACCACCCTGTTGCCTACAGGTTTTTGAGCTACTTTTGTTTCCTTACTGATTTCCCATATTTTACAAAAGGTCTTTACTATGGCTTTCCTGTGGAGGCAGGATTCAAACCCAAATTGCTGTTGTAGAAATTCTAAATATTTTAAAAAGTTCTGTACAGCTCAGCTTCAGACCATTGTTTTGAGATCTGCCACAGAGGCAGATACTGCATGGAACATTTTTGTCTCCTTCTGAAGATAGTATCAATCACGTCTGTTCCTGACAAGCCCTGAGGAGAAGAACATTTATCAGGACCTATTAGAACAGTCTAAAAAAATTCTAGAAATGACATTTCCTAGCTAGGGTATGATCTGGTTGGAAAATAGCAGAAGCTTGATACTTTCCCTCAAAAATTCTGTGCTGACTCCCTATATAGCTGCTGTCATCACACCCTCCCCACAGCTCACTCTTCTTATTTCAAGGCATCCTTTTTATATATTTTCACGTCATTCCCATGGGGGAAGATTCCAAAACAGGAGTGAGCAGGAGGCCAGACCCCGTTCAGTTGGCCTAAAACCTCCCCAAAGTGCTGAGCCTACAACTTTCTGTTGGCTCCTGCCCTTCAGTGCCCAAAGGAAGCAATGCCTGCTGCAGGGATTGGAGGTGATTGTGTCAGCAGAGTGGGAGGGTGGGCAGCCCTGGCACAGGTTGCCCAAAGAAGCTGCAGCTGCTCCACCCCTGGAATTGTCCAAGGCCAGGTTGGACAGGGCTTGGAGCAACCTGGACTACTGGAAGGTGTCCCTGCACATGGCAGGGGGTGGAACTGGATAATCTTTATGGTCCCTACCAACCCAAACCATCCTGGGACTCTGTGATTCTACAACTCTGCTCCTTTGGGGCCAGACCCAGACAGTGGGTTCCTGCCCTGGCACTGGTGACATTCTTGTCTTGGAAACAAGCAAAAGTGTGGGCACTCTTCATCTGTGGGCACATCTTCTCTCCAGCAGACACTGTATTCCCCAAGAACCGTCCAGAACTTTTTATATGTTTAAATTCGACACCACATACCTTCAGCTGTAACAGTAAAATCAGTGGGACCATTAAAGCAGATTATGCACTAATAATTATGCAAATATTCCTTCAGTGAAACTATAAAAATCTCATGAAGATTTAGTACATGGCTATTATGGGTTAGAGGAATATGTGGGAAATGAAAATGAAGATTGTCATTAACTTTAAGGAGTTAGGGGAATTTTTTTGCTATCATTTAAATACATGATATGGGATGTCTTTGCAGATTTCACCTGGAGGAAAAGATTAGTTATAATAGTACAAAAATACAGCTGCAGGATGGAAATTTGGTCTGCCTGGAGACATGGTCACTGGAAAAGAGAACTCACCTGCTTTGTCCTTTTAGAAAGAACTTTAATACGGTGTTAGGGAATTTATAAAAAGCAGAATAACATTTGTATTCCTATCAGGTAGATCTAAAGGGAATATCCATCCTCCTGTTTCAGGGCATAGATCAGTGGTTAGAAGAAATTACAGAGGGTTTGACCTCTCCAATGCCCTTGGATTCAGCTGCAGCTGGAGAAGCAAGAGCCTCACAGTGGCTCTGGGTGCAGGGTGGATGGAGCCAGGAACCCACAAACCAGAGCAACAGGTTTTCACTGTGGTTGGTGCTATGAAGTGATAAAATATTGGATGAAGAGACCACCCAAAGGAGAAAGCTTAATTTACTGAAGTTGGATTCAGTATCCTGGTCCTGATGTAGCAGTTTGTTCTCAGTTAACTTTAAACCTACAGGAACCTCTGGAGGTGCAGACACCACTGTGACAGGAGACTCTTCAAACTTGAGGGATCTAGCCAGCAGAAATAATAATAATAATAACAAAAAGGCTATTTTTTCATTATGCTTAATTCTTGCTTGGATACACTGAAGTAAGAAAACTAAAGTGCATTTTAGTGGCCCTGGTGCAGTGCCCAGCTCTGATCCAGCTTCTGCCTGCCCAGTGCAGTGCCTGAGGGAATGAGGAGCCTGCAGCACCTTCAGACAAGGGGCCCAGGTGGGATTAAGCAATGTGCTGCTCCAGGACGATCTGGGTGGGCATCCAGGATGCTCTGAATACTTATCCAGTGTGTTTCTGCTGGCCATCCAGAATGCCCCAGTCCTCCACTTACTCCAAGGTGATCAGCAACAGAGATAAGGATGCTACAGAGGTGGCTGGGTGCACCCAGTTTAAAGCAGAGAAGAAGCTGTCACTGCTCTTTCCATCAGGTCCCTGTGGTACCACATGCAGTCTCAGCCATCATTCCCTGGTACCATTCCAGGGACAGGGAGAAGGAATTGTGCTTGCTCGTGTTTTGTTTGCTGGGGAGGCACATTGTACAGCCCCAATTGGACTGCCAGTTTTGAATTCTGCTTTGTTACTTGGATTTGTTCCTCATCCATAGTGCTGGAAAAACAAACATGTGATGGGGTAGAGATAAGTGCTAATGCTGCATTGTGACGTGGGGCAGCACCACCAGCACCAGCACCAGTACAGGTGAGGGGCTGGGGAATGTTTCCTGGCCAGTGCAGCTCACCCTAGACACGAAGGTGAGCAATTAAAGTGTATGAAATTATGAGTGTCTTTGGTGTTGACTAAAAGCTGCAAAATGCCTGAAGAGGCTGGTGAGGAGTGAAATGATTTCTGTAGATAATTAAATCAATATATTAGGTTTGTGGACAGCTGAAAGAGCTGAATGGAAATGTAGTGACAAATGTGGCAGTAGCTGTGTGTGGGATAATTCAGGTGAGAAGAACATTCCTGAGCAGGATACAAAGCTGGAGGGAAAAAGGAGACATTGGAGCAGAGGGAAGGTATGACTGGAGCATCCGGAATTCTGCATTTTAGGGGGCTCAATCCTGTGACCACTGTAATCATGGACAGGTTTACCCTTAAATATCAATTTTACCATGAAAGAAGAGAGCAGCAGTGGTGGATGCAGGGCAACATTGGTGGGTGCAGGGGCAGCAGTAGCAGATGCAGGGGCAGCAGGAACCTACCTCCCTCCCTGCCCTCTCTCTGAGCCTGGCCATGAGGGTTGAAATGATGGGTGAACATATCTGTGTGAGCACATCCAAGTCAACACTGCTGTTAATTGAGGGGTTATAGGAGTGGAGACATATTTTTACTCCTTCTGTTATTGCCTGTGTGGGCACTGACCTTCACTGTTGCCCACCCCAGGGCTGCACATCACATCTCACCGTGTCACTCCACACTGGTGAGTGTCCCTGTGTCATGAAGACAGAGCTCAGCCCTACCTGCATCCCCTGCATCCCCTATCCTCTGCCTAAAACTGTGCCACCCCAGGCCCTGCTCTCCTCAACTCTCACAGGTTTGATTGGATTAATTCATGATGCAGAAGGCCAGGGAGATATCTGATTGCAAAAGGAAAAAATGAGTTTCTCTCTCACAAGGCCCTGTCACAATGGTTGACATCCCCCCCACCCCAGCACAAACTGCCCCAGAATCTCTTACACCTGTTTCTACTCGTCCCTCTCTCCATCACACACCACCGAAAGCACAACACCAGGAAAGCTCTGTGGTTGTTCACAGGGCTCATGATAAGACAGAAAGTATCTTAAGGCGAAGGGAAGGAGTCAGATGTAATGATTCTAATGAATAATTATAGATATTTTATATTATATTTTATGTTTATGATGATATATTATAGAGATCAATTTAGATGAAGATCTGTTCTTTTGGGCTAATAATGAAAACAAAAGCTCACAGCTACATGAGCAGTGCCACTGATTTTAGTACTGGTAATATCACTAAACCACATACTATCCTCAACACATTATGTTAAAATTGCACATGTAAGATGTCTTTATTGGATTTAAAAAATAATTAGGGTAGCTTAATAAGAATTTCAAGTAATGGAGGCAAGATCACAGACAAAGCAGAACTCACAGTTCTAGTAAGTGCCCCTGAGTGCCAGCATCATCCAGGTGTCCTGGAGAGGGGGCAGGGACAGAGGGGGGGCAAGTGGAACTTGTGGTTAATTTTTGGGACTGAATGAAACGGAAGGAAAAAACTGTGGATTTCTCTTAGAGGTTCAGCCAAGGGTGTCATTGGTGCCATCAGCCTGTACAGTCCCTCACCCACACGGAGTCCTTTACTGCTCATCTGCTGAAACTTGTATGCATTTAATATCAGCTCATAATGAGGTTATTGGGGGAGAGGCACAGTGATGTTGCAGTGAGACGGACTGAAATAACCCCAGCTCTGTGCAGAGTGGGGACGGTGTCCTTTGCCCCCAGCTGTTGATGGGGGATGATGTCACAGCTCCGGGGAAGAGCAGCTCCCACCATCCCGCTCCCTTCCCGACCCTCCCGACGGAGCATCCAGGATACATTTCCTCTCCTCACAGTCCTTATCCACTAGAGAACTCAGCCCTGCCCGGGTCACTGGCCCATTAGCCCAAAACTCTGATCCCCAGTGGTATGACTGCCTGGATTTCAGGGCTGTAGTCGAGGTCTGGGGTGTCAGAGCAAAGACAGGAACAGCCCTGTCACCTTCTGTTCCACAGCTCAGCAAATCCAGCTGCTAAAATACATTTACATTGAAGTGTGCTCGAGGTTTTTTGACAGCCCAGCACTGTCTAAAGCTGGAAGGCTTCAGTAAACCCTTCCCAGGCGGTTCAAGGGGTTAAATTTCAGGCAGAGTGTCTGCCCAAATTTCTTCTGCTCTCTCAGCTCTATTTCATGGGTAAATGGCCACTCAGAGGATCACAGATAACAACTTCCCGGTTCAGTCACCACTAAGCCTTAAAATCAGGAATGTTTTGCTTCACTAAAGACTAAATAAAAAGTGCTAAAGGGTTTAGATGTGGAACCTTGATGTGGCACAGGCACACCTGACCGTGAATTTGGTTAGAGGAGGTGGTTTTAATACCTCCTGGCTGCTGTTTGCTTGGATCCCTGGGGCAAAATAACCCTAAGAGCTGTGCCTCATTTTCTCCTCCCATAAAATGAATATAATAATAAAAATACATCTGGAAAGATGCAAAATTTATGCCATGGAGAGGATGTTTATAGTATTAACAGTTTTAGTGATTTTTTAATGAGTCTCCAATGATCCCATTTTTCTCAAGCTTTTCTTTGGGAGGCAGCTTATTAACATGCCCTTTAATTGCTGCAAGTTTTGTTTTTCTTGCTGTGCTTTAAGAATCCTGAGCGTTTGGGGATCATTTTTGAGCCATTAGTGATATTTGTGTCATCACAACCCTGTTTCATGACTCAGTATCACACAAAGAGCCCAGTGCAGCTCAGGGAGTGCCCAGAGACAGTGACATGAGCAGGGCTCCTCTTCCTACTGAGCTCAGGGGACATTTGCTCATCCACTCCATTTAAATGGGTGATGGTCTCTGTTTGGAGGGCTCCCTGGGATTGATCTGCTGGGGAGGAGAGGCCAAGGGCTCTGTAGTTCCTCCTGTGACAGGTACTGTCTCTAAACACAAGTGCCCGCGAGTGGCTTGGTCAGGGTCACACAGACTATGCCAAGTGCCTTTTTTGTCTTTGGTTGATTTTTATTTATCAATAAAACAATACTACAAAACATGGGAAACATCTGCATTAAATACAGACCTGCTGATACTGTGCCAGTTTTTAACCTGCTGTATTTACAGAGCTCTCCCTGAAGATGCCTCGGCAGCAGCAGTGCGGGGGCTGGGGCAGCACCAGCTCCCGGCTCTCGGCAGCAGCAACGGGAGAGAACAGTCGAGCGAGAAGGGAGTATCCGATGTTCTCTGCCCTCACCTGAGACGATCCTGTTGTCCCAGTTCCCTGCAGCAGGTTTCCTCGTTGCCCTGCCTCGGGAAGCGGGGAGAGGCTGGAGGATGCAGGGATTTGCATCCCAGGCGCTGCTGTCCCACCCACATCCTGCCCGGCAGTGGAGGGACCTTCTCTCCTGGATACCTCCGAACAAACTGTTGAACTTCTTGTTTGCTCTGGTTTTGGGGCATAATAAGAATTTAGTCCCATTCCTGTCAAGCCCATGATGACCTGCAGGGTAACACCTCAGTCTCCTGAGCATCCTGCCAGGTGGGAATCACCCAACTCAGACCATGCTCTGGGAACACAGCCTTCCTCACCCCACACCCCCTCCAGAGACTGACTACAGCCTTTCTTCACCCCACACCTCCTCCATAGACAGCAGGTGCTGGGACAGCTTGTCATTTTGGGGGGCTGGGTGTTACCTCTTCTCTGAAAAGGCTTTGGACGAGCAATGAGTATGTTCTTCCCGTGCCCACTCACCCTTGTGGCTTTTGGCAGCACCTGGCAGGGAGCAAGCCCAGCCCTAACCTGGTGCTGCCCACTCTGCTCCCAGACCAGAAAAACTGCAACTCCAGCAGTAAGAAAAAGAAATATACATATGTGTGTGTGTGTATATATATATATATATTTCTCTATATAAGCTCCTTTAATTATATAGTTGTAAGGCATATTAAAATCATCTTCTGGTATCACCTGGTATTAAAGGGAATCTCTCCTGCTTTCCATGCACATCATCCAGTGCAGTGTAGGGGAGGTAATTAAATCCTCAGTAATTATGGTGCAGGTGTTCTAACCCGAACACCCACTACTCTTTTCACATCTGCCCTGACATGAAAAAAAGACAAGACAGTGCTCAGAGGCACTCAGAATAGCAAAATTCAGCTTCCTGCCCTAGAATGAGTGTGGGAAGCTGCTCAGAACTGAGGGCTGTCCTGCTGGGGAGAAGACCTGCCACCACACTGGGGGTCTCAGGTGCTCCCCACGTGTTCTCCTCCTGTATGGAGAGTTGGAGCATAAGAGACAACTCTAGGCAGGGCTAACAAGGCCACAGACCCCTGGATTTGCTCAAGAACAGCAGCAGAACTGTCTCCTTGGTTCACCCTGCCCTCTCTCCCAGCTCCTTGACTCGAGATGTTGTTATTGTGGAAGAAGCTCTGAGGGGGTTTAGGGTCACAGGGTCCCTCAAGGTAGAAGGCAGGTGCCTCCTGCAGAGTCCTCTGCTGGGATAGGGATTGTGGCATCATCACCTGGCTCCTGGTGCTGCCAGTGCCAGGCTGGTGCTGCAGATGTGCCCAGAGAGCAGCCACCTCACCACCTGAGGAGACACAGATTCCAACACACTTTGCCTTCCATGTGCTTGTGCAGACACCGCACCATCCAAAACCTTGCTATGGGGAAGCATGATATGGGGGAAATGCTGAAAAGATGGATCTTTCACCTTCTTTGAGGAAGGGGCCATTGGAAAGGGCTTCCTCTGAACCACAGCCAAGCAGCCCAGACTGAATATAATAATAAAAACAATCACCCCTGGATCCTCAGCCCCACAAGTGAGCTATCATCTGGTTTTCTGGATTTATCAGCCCCAGCTCATCTACAGCGATGCTTTCCAATTCCAGCTGTGCTGGTGTATGTGTATGACTGGGAATGCTGGGAGCTGGGCCACCCAGTGGTGGTGGCAGCAGGACAGAGCCCTGGTTGCTCCCCAACAGCTGTGCTGAAGGAATCACAGTCTATGTTGGAAGGGACCTTAAAGCCCATCTCATTCCACCGCCCTGCTGTGGGAAGTGATGTCTTCCACCAGACCAGACTGCTCCAAGCTCCATCCAACCTGATCTTGAACACTTCCAGTGATGGACCAAGATACAGCAATAACCTCAAATTGTGAGTCTGACACTCCAAGAACAGCTACGTTGGGGCAGAGGGACATGAACAGCTCCTTCCCACCTCCTTTTCTCCTTTTATCTTTGCAGCACCTCCTGCAGGAAGGTAAGGCCTTCATTGCTGGGCACCATCACCCAGGGACCTGCCTGGGATGAATGGGGACCAGTGCTAGAAGAGGCCACAGCTGGCTGCCTCTCCCTGTCCCAAAGAGATATCCTACCTGCCCCTCTGTATCCTTCTCCTCTAGTCATGCCCTGCACTTTCTCCACTTGTGACTCAGCCACTGGCTGGGATGAAGCCATCCCTTGCCTAGGCAACCTTAAAATGACAGCAGACAAAGTATTTTTGGAAACCCTCTGGCAGGTAACCCCTGATGCAGCAATGGCTTCTCCAGGAACACGTCTTCTGGGCCAGGATTTTCAAATCACAACATCAGAAAAATCTCTGTGCAAGAACTTTTGCCTGTGACCACCAAATTGTTATTTTCAGCCCAACCCATAAATAAATGAGGAAGAAACCCTCCACTTTCAAGAGAGAATAACACCCCGCTGGGAGAGAGGGAAGTGGTTACAGGAGCTGATGCTAAATCCCCTTGGGCAAGAAAGCCTGGATGGATCTCTGGATGTATTCCTGTATGCTTATGTGACAGTTGAAGAATATCAACTTATTTATTCTTGTCTGTGCTCTTACAGTGCATATTCACTGCTTTATTTGAATGGCAAGACATAAATTGGCTGCACTTTTCAGTCTCCCAACGCCCCAACACTGGTGCAGCGCTCCCCTCATGCAGGGTCTGACACCCATCCTGCACATGGAACAGCTCTTCACTCATCATCCCCCAAACCAAAGGCCAGCTCTGCCTCCAGCAGTGACGCCGGAGCAGAAGGCAGCAGCAACACCTTCACTTCCCACCTCCCAGCCTCTAAAAATGGCATTTTTAGCACTTGTACCACAGCGACCCGGAAGGTGCCATTGCATGAATGACCCCACACAGGTCACAGCTGTGACTTCATTTTTTTCAAGATCTCTCTCTTTCCTGGTGTTCTTTGCACCGGGGAAATACAGCAGGCTAAAAGCTACAGGATTTTTTTTTTTTTTTTACATACCACAGTAGAAACAGTTACCGAGTTATATTTGTCAGAGTCACAGTAGTTTATGCATATTTGCTATTCACAGACTGCAGAATATTGCCAATAACCTCACTGGTGGGGACTGACAACACGGATACATGCATTCAGGTGAGACCATTAGCAAGGATGTCTATACTGTATTAAGCACATTCATTTTTTTTAAACACCTTCCAGTAAAATCAATTCCTTTAAATTTGTAGTTAAAACTTTTTTTTTTTTTTCACAATTACGCACAAAAGAACCTGTAAACAGTTTGACATTACACTTATGTACAAGTGAACCACGTTGGAAAGTCGAGAGGTAATTCAGTGGGTGCCACTTAATCTACATCAATGTGCAACAGACTGACTCAGCCTCAGCGAAGTCATTAAGTGCTGTATGAGGTCCGAAAATGTAACGTAAGCAAGGCCCCGAGAGATCACAACATCACCAAACCCACTCTACACCCCACGTTGGCTGGGACAATATTGCACTGGCAGCACCTGCTCCTCTGTACAGCCCCAAGGGCCCGGGAGGACCTGGTCCTGCCGCTCCCCTGGGGATGGCCAGAGGGGGATATAAAGGGGCCCCAGGGAGGACATCATCCCCCTCAACTCCAATGTCACCCATTCAGTCAGCTGGGCCCTGCCACCCTCCTGCTTCACCTCTGTAAGTTTTGTCTGTGTAACTCTGAATTCTGCTTTTTTGTGTTTGCTTTAGCATTGCTATAGTTTAAAATCTGCAATATCCTATTTATAAACGGATTTTTTAGCTAAGTGACATTGATGCCAAGAAAAATAAAGAATGTCTTTTTATAATATAAATAATTTAAAAGTGCCTTTTTTTTTTTTCTTTTTCTTTTTTCTTTTACTATTAATCTACAAAACCCCGTTGGGGCATAAACTATCCATAAGACTGGACAATTATTTTGTACCATGATACACATGGGGCCTTATGCATAAAGTACTCTGAAAGCCCATACTCGCAGTGGTGGGAAGGGCTCTTGGGAGGGTAAGGAGTAGGAAAGTTTTCCCCAGCCTTCCTAGGGCTGAGGGAGCAGATTGGGATACAGCTGAAGGGCTCAGTTATGTGATGGCCATTGCCAATAAAACCCAACTTTGTCTTCTCCTTCAGCCCACAATTTGCAAATGAAATTAACAAATGGACTCACCAAACTAGAATTAAAACCCCCAAAACTTCTCCAGAGCGCTGAGAAGCCTCTGGACAGATGGTAAAATAATTTGGTCCCCATGGGTCTATGTAAACTAACATGTTCTCTCTGTGTCTCCCCTTGACACTCTGAGTCCTGGTCAAGTGTCTCGAAGTGTTTGGGCACATCGCAAAACCCTTGGAAACTGGGAATTCTGCCCATGAGAGGGGGAAGCTGTTGGGGGCACTGGGTCAGGAGAGATGTGGGTGGCTGCGACAGGAGCTGTGTCACCCACTCCACGGCCCACAGGGGCAAGGGCTGCTCACCATGCTCTCTCCCCAGCACCCTGAGCTAAGCTGAAGCAAAACTATAGACCAGGCCATGATATTTACAGACTGGCTACGCCAGACCATCCCTGAACAGCTGGATCTGTACCACACACAGAGGTGACAGACATCACAAGCAATATAAGTGGATGTGAGTGTTCTTATGCATTCCCACTGGGGCAAGTGCCCATTTTTCTCGAGAAAAGATGGTTTAGGGGAGTCTCAGTCCCACTGAATTCAATGTAAGTTTTCAATTTAGTTTCAACAGAAATTACATTTGGTCTTTGTTATGTGTGGAAAGTAGCTCAAAGTCCAGTTTGCCCCCCAGATATTTTAGAAAGAATAAAGTGCTCTGTGAACTGAGTCTAATTTTGGCTTGCTACCAAAACTGTCCTAGGGAGAGACACGGGTTGTCTCCCTGAAACAAAACAGAATTGACTAGAATACTTTTTAGAACCCAAAACCCAGCTGCCTTTCAGGCAATCTCATTCCAGTTTCCTTTTCTCCTCTGCAATGCATCATGTCCATTTTTCCCTTCATGTCCTCATTTCCTTGCACAGCCCCAGGGAAAAGCCCTGGAAGAAGGAAGGTGCTGGACACACTGTGTTCCTCTCCTCCTGCCGAGTTGGTCAAAGGCTTTGCGGTACCAATTCGACATCCACCTATTGCAGGGGTTTCCTGTCCCTGGGAACAGTGAGAGGTGCCCATCCCACAAGGGAGTGGGGAACAATCTTGCCAAGAAGGTGTAAGCACCTGCCTTTCATCCCAAGGTGTGTGATTGTATCTATCCAACTATATGGATGCATATGTGGTTGTGCATGCATGGCATTATTTTTGGGAAGAGGTCTTACAGAGTTAATGTCACCCTTCTGCCACCATCCTGGTGCCTGCAGAAGGTTTGTCTGCACTTTCCTGACCTGCTGCCACACACACCTGAGCTATGGGGTCATCATGGAGTAGCATTTTTAATTCCCCTAGTCCCTGTCTCTACCTGCCCATGTTTTTTCCACACCACTGCTGGATGCTCCCATCCCCATCCCCTGCTCCAGTGGTGGCAGAATGAGGTGCCCCAAACCTGGCTCTTAGAGGGGGTGACATGGTGCAACAGTGATGCAGAGAGAGCAGTGAGTGAGGAGGGAGAGAAGAGCTCTGGGCAGCACCCACACAGTTCTGACTCCACTGGGGAGGGGCAACAGCCCCCTCACACCACCCAGGGCTCCTGTGTTCCACCTACAGCCCTCCAGTCACTTGGAGCAGCACAAGACCTGGCAGCACAGCCCCAGCTCTAGACAAGCCACTCATAAAACAACCATATGTGGAGTCAGATCAGAACAAGGTCCCTCAGTAACGTAGCAGAACACACATGAACACACACCCGCCCCTCGTCTGGGCACTGTGCTCCTTCAGTTCCATCCCAAATTGGGTTTCCCAGCAGGTTCAGCCTGCCAGTGATTACTGAAGTTTAAGACCTTTATTTCTGTAGCACTGGAGAGTAATAACCATTTCATCTCAAACTGGAGACATGAAGGCCACATAAATCAAGCCCACTTGGGCGCGTTTCACTTGGTCTAATTTTTCCACAGTTATTAATCTTTGAGCAATCCTGTGTCCCCAGAACATCAGCCTGGGAACACACAGACACACACCCAACACCTCTTCTTCCACTCTGGCACATGCAGTTCACAGCCCAAATACTTGTGATACTATAAAGATACAGATATATCAGGAGTGGAAGGACATGGTTTTAGCTGAAATTTGCTGCCAAGAAACAATGGTGACCTGTCCCCCATCCCATCCTCTGCTGGAAACCACATGGACAGCCCTATCTGTTCCTCAGTTTTCTTGCTTGGTGCCAGAACAGGGAGGCAAGATGCAGGAAATGGTGAGTAGGAAAAGAAAAATGTTATAAACTAATCATAAAGTAACTAAGTAGAACCAAATCTGTGGATCTTGTGCAAAACATTGATCTCTGTGGGAAAATGTGACTTTTGAGCCTGTAAGTGGAGGGTGGTACACCAGCCAGGCCTGAACTCCAGCAAGACAGAATGTCCTAAAACCTGAACTCAATTCTAAAGCACAATCCCAGGAAACGCTGAGTTTTCTCACTAAGCCTCTCCTTCCCAGTCCTTGGCACCAACCCAGCATGCCAGCTGGCAGGAATGGCACCTTCTCCATATAACCCTCCACAAAGGTGATGACCAGCTGCCACATCCAAACCCTCTTCTCCAATGACCTGGAGATGTATTGCTGGGAGAGTTTTCCCCTCCCTACAGCCAGCTCATGCTTATGGATCCTTCTGGATAAGTATTGCTTCCTTTTTTTTGCTGGTAAAATGTGCATCCTCATCAAAACACACCTGTGTGCTCATGAAAACCTTGCAGTTCTCTGCCAAACCCCTCAGTCCCAGCCCAGCACGATGGAGCCCCACAGGAACCAAGATTCCACTTTGCTGGAACTGCATGAGGATCACAGAAAGAACGTGTGCAGATGGGACAGCAACTCCCATAGCAACCTCTGGAATTTAGTAGAGGGGAAGCCCTGGAACCTGCAGGATGCTAAATAAGTCAGAATCCAAGCGCTCTGTGTTACAATCACTGTCACAGTCCATAGTTTTTTCTATATATATAAAATTTTCTTTCTGTGCCTTTAGAAAATGAATAATTCAACCCAAATCCTCCACCTGGTTTGTTCCCAGATGTGGCCAGCACAGGCTAGCTGGAGCAATTAAGTTTTCCATCACTTTCCATGGCTTGCCTGCTCTGGCAGCCTGAGCCCCTGAGCTGAGTCCCCCTAATGCTCCTGTGCTCCAAGTTTGGCTGATCCCATGCCTTTGCCATCCGCCAGCTCCTGGCCACTCTCTGGTTTGCACTGCTCTGCTCAGACCTCACCTGGCCTTGACACTTCTGTGCCCTATAGACCCACCTCCTCCCTTTCCCTCCCTGCCACACCCCGTGGGTCAGGGCAGGACCAGCTTTTCCCACGACTCCCAGAGTGACACAGGACACATGGCATGGTTTGCTGGCTGTCCCACCACGGGATCTGCAGGAGGGAACACGGGTACCTCCTGGGGTTGTATTTTCTCTTGGCACACACCTGCTCCCTCCTTCAGCAATGGATCCCCACAGCCAGAGCATCCCTAAGCAGATGATTTCTGTGGGTGCTTCTGTGTTGGATGGGACACAGTGCCCACTGTCCCCGCCAGCTGGGACAGACACTCCTGGCATCCACACCTGGCATCCACAGGAACCAGCCCAGCCACTCCACACACAGCCCTGGAACCAGCCCTATAGCCTTCCAGCTGAGACCAGCACACCTTTAACCCATTGGCACTGGACAGTCTTAGGGAACACAAGAGGTGTGAGGAGGACACAGACAGACAAGATCATCCCAAACAAATGGAGTATTTTGCTGATGGTAACAAAGAACCACAGACTGCACCCTGGTCTCCACTGAAGTGCATTTACAGTGTCTCAGAGCAGAGGCAAGGACAGGGAGAGGGAGCAGGAGAGAGACAGCGAGATTGATTTCTACTGTTCAGCTCTCAAAGACCTGGAGAAGAAACAGAACATCCACAGATGGCTAAAAAATGCTCTTATCTGAGAAACTGCAGTTATGACGAGAGAGCCAGAAAATCTTTAAGCAATATATATCGATATATATATATAGATATATATATACATAGATATATACATGGAGATATATATACACACATATCTATATGCACATATATATATACACATGCTTAGACTGCCACAGCAGAGCTTGGGGCTTTGCACTGTGCACCTCCCTCCAAACAGACGTGCTCCCAGGAGGACGCAGAGGGCACGGAGCTCACATCCCCCTAACCTGCCTGTTCCCAGGCCAGGCTCCCACAGCACTGGCAGCTGCAAGTAGCCATCCCCTGGTGTGGGTCTGGTTGTGCCCTTAAGGTTTTCAGCTTGTGTAAGACTCCGGGTTTACAAACGAAAGCGTTTGTCATTGTGCTTCCAGGACTGCAAAAGTATCCTTACCCTACGACTAGAAATGTTAAGGTGAAATAGGCAAAGTAGGCAGTACTAGAGATGGATTTTGGTTTTGGTGACCTAACAACTATTATTGGGAATTAGTTTTGTATCACTTAGGATCTGTCTCTAATGTAACAAGGTCGTGTGCTCTCCCCACCCTGAGCCTAAAGGTGGTACTTCCGCAGCAGTTCGGATTGCCAGGGGTGTTTTCTCTCGGGAAACCTGTCTGGGATTTTGATCTTGAGGAAATCCTGGATGCATTTTTCCAGCTCCTCCTCAATGGAGAGCTTCTCCTTCACTGCTTTTTTCTTGCTGGAGTTGGACTCCCGTGAGCCGGAGGTGAGAGTCCGGAGCAGGTCGCTCTTCCTGCGGATCTCGGACTGCTGCAGCAGCTGCACTGGGCCCTTCTTGGCCGGCCGGTCCAGAGTCTGTATGTTGGTCTGGCGGGTGACGGGGCCGCAGATGACGGTCTCCTGCGGGGAGCTGGCCTCCGACTGGCTGTCACAGCTCGACGTCGACAGCTCGTTGCAGGACGTGCCGCTCTCGCCCTCCTTGTCGCCTTTGCCGTTCTTGCAGCAGCAGTCGCAGTGGGACGAGGACCACCGAGAGGGCTCACCTGCAAGAGGAACAGAGTGCCTGAGGTTACTGACAGCTCCAGACCCCCAGTCATGTTCAGGACAGGCTGCTCAGCCCCGTTGGGACCACGGGGCCTGGGGAGGACCCGGGCAGCAGTTGCCACAGGAACCCTTGCAGGAAACTTCCCTGAATGTCCTCACAGACTGCCAGCAAACCCTCCACTCAGTCCCAAGCAGGAGCTGATTCCTATTAGCCCTGGAGCTCCTCCATCCATTCCACCACCATGTGTTGTTCAGGTCTCTGTTATATCCAGTGTGGATCTGAACATTTTCCAAGTCCTTCCCTGAGAAACCACCACTCAAGGATCCAGTGTTTGATCTGAGTGAGCGATCCTGGCTGGAGCACCCAATTTCTCCAGACACCCTTTCTTCTCCAAGGCTCTATAACAGAGCCAGCTGGGGCTGCCAGATGGTGCAGCCAACATTGCCAGCCTCCACTCTGGTGGGCATCACCCCCCAGCATTCCTCTTCTGCTCCCCAAACCTGACCCTGTGGACATCCCACCTCCCTCAGAGCAGCCTCCCCAAACACAAGGGCCTGGTTATGCACAAAGCAGAGGCTTTGGGGAAACACAGACCTGCATTTACATGACCTCAGTCACAGAACCCCAGGACAGTAACTATTTCCTCATTCATGCAGCACAGGGCTGGAATTTTTGTTTTTCAGCTGGAACCCTGCCCAGCCGCAGTAATCCGTGACAAAGGGGAGGGCTGGCACCAGTAACAACTGCTCCCTGACCACAGCACAATCATCACAGAGATAAATGTCATTTGGAAGCATTCATCTTCCCACTAAAGAGGAATTACCATTCCCAGCTCATGCAGAGTAGTAACATCATCCAGGCCAAGAGAAGCATCATTCAGCTTTGCAACCTCAGAGCAGCACTGCAGCCCCCGGTCTCACCTGTGCCAGGGAGCCACACCTGGGGGGGCTGAGGGGTCTCTTACAGCAGGACAAAGGGCAGGGGAGGGGATGGTCTGGTCAGAGCTGCAGCACTGTCCTGGGGTTTGCAGCAGTGACAGGTGGCACACAGTGCTGGGTCATGTCCCCAACAGAACTACAGTGGGGCAGTGGGGCCAATGGGGAGACCTCCTCACACCGCAGACTGAGGGGACAGTTTGGTATCACCACTCCAGACACAGATCCCCACAAAAAAAGTGGAAAAAAAGGTTAAAAGAAAAGTAGATATTAGTGCAAATTTGCAGCTCCTAAGCCCAAGGAGTAGAGCCTGGAGCCTATGACCTCATGGTGGTTACAAAGCCATTGAGTGTCCCTGCTTTCCTGTGTCTCCATCCTTTCTCAGCCAGGAACACGATGCACATAATTTACAGAAACAGGCAGAAAAATAGAAGTCACAAAGCCTCATCTCCTCCTTCCTCTGCCTTGTCAATGATGAAAGAGTTTCTCAGTCTGTGAGCTGTGGGGCTACATCTAATTTACAGACTTGCTTCAATCCTGTCCTGTATCTTGTCTGAAAACAGTCAATAATGGCTAAATTGAAGTTTTTTATCATTTGCTGGGCTTGGGCAAAGGCACTATATACTGCTCTGAGAACAATTCCAAGAGTTGTGTGGATTCCAGCTCCTTATTGCAGCTGACACACACCTCCATGAGGGGTTTTCTGCTGGATCCAGAGCTCTGCCCTTCCCAGACACAGAGTGGGTCATTCCAGTGAGCAACCACCAGTGCTTGGTAGACAAAAGCAATCAGGTGGAAGCAATGAGGGTATTTATGGATTGCCCTGGGGATCAGAGAGGTGTGGGAAGGTAGAGCCTCCATCCCAGCAGTTCCTGCTCACCTCCTGTGAGCACTTTTTGCTCTTCTCACCTGTAAATCAGTGATTTCCCCCATGCATTTAAGGACAACAGTGAATCTTAACAGAGGAAACACATTTGACAAGCATCAGTGCTGCCACCAGCTCTCTCCTGACATGTTTTGCCTCTGGACAGTCTCCCTCCCAGACAGTGGGGCCAAGCTCCTGATGCCAGGGTGACTTGTTCCTGCTGTCCTGACTGCTGACCCCCCACACCAAACCAAATGAAGTCTGAGAAACAGTGAAAAATGAGCCGAGAGGGAGAAGGTTATTGCTCAGGTTGGTTCCTGTTAGCACTGTGTAACCTCCTCCCACCTCTGGCTCTGAGCATGGCAGGTCTCAGTGCCCTTCTAACAGCTTTCCAGGCAATTCATAGGGACATTCAGCTAAACCACATCTACATCCCACAGCAGTGGGACAGCCCATAAAATCCAAAGGGCTGTGCTCACCCAGTCAAGGAAAAAAGCTCTGCCTCAAGTGCCCAAACAGCCCAAATTGATCATTAGCACCTGAACATCAGTCTCTGTAGTGGCACAGGACCTTGACATAATCATCCAGTGAAACTTTGCAAGCCTACCCTCATGTATAGCACGTGCTCAGGTCACAGACACCCTTCTCCGAGGTGTAACTTAATGCTGTCATACAATCCCAGAATGGTGTGAGTTAGAAGACACTTTAAAGCTGATCTCGTTCCAACCCCCTGTCATGTGCAGGGAGGACACCTTCCACTAAACCAGGTTGCTCCAACCTGGCCTTGAACACTTCCAGGGATGGGGCAGCCACAGCTTCCACGGATTCCACCAGGGACCCACCAGCTGCCACCAGGCACAACTACAGTATAAACTTCATTACCACAAAACAAGGCTTTTGTAAGTCAATTAAGACCTAATAGATGCTAATTTCAGTTGATGAATATTCACCAGCGATGGGTTTACCACGGGTGAGCCGGAAGGCAAAATCTCATCTATTCATGAGGCAGAACTGCAGGAGCCAGGGGAGAAGGAGTGCTGGGAACAGCCTCGGGGTTTGGAGAGGCTTCCTGGGCAGACACCTCCCCTGGCACCGGTGCTCAGTGAGCTGGCCTGGGCCAGCTGGTGGGAAGGGGGCTCACAGGAGTGTTGGTGTCCAGCAGCAGGTGCTCTGGGCACACACAGACCACCAGATCCCTGCGAAATGTGAAAGCCTGGCCAAGCCACTGGCGCCACAGAGAGTGCTCCACCGGGGAGCTCCTTCTGCACCCTGAACTGCTCCAAGAAAACCACGGGGCAGAGGTGAACAGGTTTCTTTTTGATAACTACAAACCCTACAGACTGGGCTCTCCCTCGCACTGCCCAGCAGGAGCCTTTTGATTAGCAGAAAAGCACTGCCAGGGTCAGTTTTTGACTTTGGGCACCATTTTGCCACGCAATCAGCAATTGTGTTGGAGCCCCAGGAACAATGTCAGTGACACAGTGGCAGATTTCATTACGTTTGGGTCTGGGTCAGCAGAGAATCTTCATTCCCCACGGGAAACCATCAGTGTTCAGTGTGCCAGGAACCTGCATCTCCTGGCCTGGGGGATTTGCACAGCTCCCAACAGAGTAAATCTGCCTAGGATATGTCTCTTCACCCCAGATTTGGGTGCTGTCAGGGTGACAGGCAGAACCAAGAGGAAAAAAGAACTATTTCTCTGGGTTTAACAGTGAGAGGGAAGCACCTGCAGCAGCATCCACCCTGGAGGACACAGGGCTGGGCAAGGAGAGGAGCTGAGCCTGAGCCCGGCCATGACGCTGGCACAAACTGAGCATCACGCTCATTTAACCACTGAATTCATTAATTAATGTCTAAATGCTTTGAGATTCTTAGATAAAAGTGGCTAATTAATTCTGGCCTGGCTTTCCTGCCTTCCTCCCTGATCTCAGCACATTTTTCTCCCAGTGCCCTAATTATAATTATTACTATTAGAAGCTTCTGAAGCAGCAGCAAAGCCTCTGATGTATAATTGACACACAAACCATCACCCGCCCAGTTTTCCCCTTCTCTCCCTCTTTCCCAACATACTCACTGCAAGGAGGGAATGGGAAATCCCCATGCAGTGGACAGCTGCCATGAGAAAACAGGGGAGAAAGAATATCCCACTCTGCAGAGGAGTGGGATATAAACCAAGATTAGCACAGGACCTTCAAACTGAAGCCAACAAAGAGTTTTATGGTGAAAGAATGGCATTGACTCTACCTCAGCCAAGGCCAGCTCAGACATGGAGGTATTTGAATTTGGAAATGCTGAGCCTGGGATGAACAGCCCAACACAGATGGTCCTGGGGGTCTCAAGACAGTGCTCCCCCATCCCTCTGCCCACGCCCACACCCCTGAGCTGGTGGTGACCCCCTGAGAGCAGGAGAGCTCCAGAAACACCTTGAGTTGTCAGTAAGTGCCCCAAAGCCCAGTTCCACAGCAGGCTGGGACATCTCCTCCTCCACTCTGAGGGACTTTGAGAAGGAGGTTTTTGAGTTAGTTCATCCAGAAAAAGGCTAACAGAGAATTTCTAACTAATCAAATGTAAATGCCACCCATAGGTAACTTCCAACCAAATCCTGTTTGACCAAGTACCTGCACTCTGTTCTGGGTCTGGCCCCAGATTCAGCCTCTCCCTGTCCCCAGCACTGAATCCCCCTACATTTAACCCCAAACAAATTATCCAGCTGCTGCACTGGATAGAAATCATCCCCCTCCACTCTCCAGGTCCAGCTGGGAGCACAGCCAAATATATGACACCTCTGACAGGCCCACGAGGAAGGGTTCAACACTTCTTTGGAATTTTTTCACTGTTAAAACCTGCTGTCTTGAAACTGAAATATTCTAAAGGAGGACAGTGACTTTGATGGCATTTACAGTGGGATTGTGCTCAGTCAGATCATATCAACATTTCCTTGCATTTTAACATCTGTGTTACAACTTTAATATCACACCACATATAGTTAATTTTCTGCTACAAGTGTTCAGACCTATAGAAATACAACATTGTGATATTTAAGAACAAATATTACAAACTGCCATTTTACAGGAAATTTCAATATTTTGGGGTTTTTGCCTACTGAATTTGGCCTAGAAGTCCCTAGTGTGGGAGAATATGCAATGGAATGAAGGCTGTGTTCTCCCACAACTCTGATCTCACAGGCAGATGAGCTTATTTTCAGAGTTATATTCCTTTTATCCAGTTTCTGCAGTTTTCACAACCCTTTCTCCTGAGGTCTGTGTCCTGTTCCAGGAATGGTGTCACACCATCCCAGGCGTGTCCTGCAGGAGTCATGGCTGGTAAAAGACAATGTCACCAGGCAGGACATGAAGCTCAGGCACTGTCTGATGCTGGATTTTGAGGCAGGCAGGGATATTTTCAGTGTTCAGCCCCTCATTACCTCTATGTGTGGCTCTATCGAACTTCCAGTCTGTGACCATCATTTAAGCCATTTCCATCCTGTTCTCAATCCTCTCTGGTTCATTTATGTTGTCCTTTCACCTTTTATTCTTCTTCCTGCTTCTTCTTCTTTAGGGCTTTGTTGTTGGTTTTGATTTTTTATTTCTGTTTCACATTCCTTTTCTCCTTCCCTGTCCCATGACCTCTACCTCTCCACTGTTCTGGGGCTTTGCTGTCTCCTCCACACTTCATTCCTTCCGCAGGGATGCTGCAGCACCTGATCCCCATTTGGGCAGTAATTAATCACACTGCCCGGGCAGTACCACCAGCAGGTGGGCACAGGATTGTCCCCAGCCTATGGGGGCACCTTCTGGCCAGCTCTCTATCCCACCTGGGTCCCATAGCCTGTGTGTGTAAGGGGGCCAGTGCCTTTACTTCTGTGCTCTTCTTTGTTCCCAGCCTTGTGAAGGCAGTGTTCACCTTTCAATGCCAAAAAATGAAGTGTGGAAGCTTTTAAAATGTCACCCATTATTCATATGGTAAATGAAAACTGGATTGCCTCTGGGGCTGAGGAGAAGGGAATGTTGGTGAGGTGACAATTTGATTTAGATCACGCACTCATGCGAGCCCAACACCTCCAATGGGTTTGCATCCATGCAGGAATTAAAGGTGGTGTGATTGATGAGAAACCAAGTTCTAATTGGTGTTTTAATAAATACATTCTGACTTGGTAATCGAGCCAGATTTATCAGCAGAAAATGCCCCTGTCTAAATAAAATTGCCAAGGTAAAGCTGAGGAACAATGACAAATGCAGTAACGGGCTCGGGGATCCATGCTGGCAGCAGGACAGACACGCTGTGGATTTATTTACATTTAGGATCAAGTATCTTCAGTAAAATTTCAGTGAGAAAAAAAAGTCAGGGAAGGATTTGGCTGTAACGTCATTGGTTTGAACCTTCCCATATGTTCAAAGCCAGGACTGGGGAGGAGGAAGGGGAGAGACACAAGAGACCAAGGGGAGGAAGGGAACCAGCAGAATCCGTGGCTTTTATAGCCCTCTTAGCAAGCTCATAGAATTTTTTACCCTTCTTGGGGGCAGCTGTGGTGCTGCCATGGACTTCAGCTGCTTCCTGTGAATTCCCAGTTCCTTCCTAACCCAGTCAACAAATTTCAATTTTTTATTTCACAGCTTTTTCCATTTAAATGTTCTGAACTTGCCAACCCAATATAAACTCCAGAATTGTTCATCCATGGCCTCTCTTTTTTGTGTAAAGAGAATTTCAGCCAGTCCCCAGCAGCTCATGCACTTCCATCAGGAGCCTTGCAGCACATTGTCATCTTAGCAGCACTCCCATGATCTTTCCTAAAAATCTCAACTCAGGAAATGAACTTCTGTAAGAGTATCAAATTTGTTTGGAAATAAAAATAACGTCCCCAAATGGTGGAGAAAAATAAGCAACCTACTGTTAAAATACCAGAAAGCATATTAAATGAGCCAAAATATTTATATATGGCTCTTTCTCAAAGTAACATGTGATGAAGTTAAAATTCGGAGCGGAAAGAGAAGCCCAAAGTGTGAGCAGCAGTATGGTGAGAAACAGAAAGTGTTGGGAGAAACTGGTCAATGTGGTCATGGACGTTGTCAGACTGTTTCTGAAAGCTGTGGTATACCCCAAGTCATACAGATGACTCCTTGCACTTCATAGCAAAAGACCTTTAGAGGAGAAAGCTCCTTCCATGGTCATTTTATTCTTTTGATCATCACTTTGCTGTTCAATGAACATTTTTTACTCTACTGGCATGCCCTGGAGACCCAGCCTGGACCTGAGCTACTCAGCACTTGCCTAAAGCAGCCAATGTGTCCTGAGAGGACCCTCCAGCTTCAAGAGTCTCCCACCTGAGCAGGCAGGTGGTGACAGCAGCTGCAGGAACAGCCTGGCCTTACCCGCACCCTTCCCAGGGAATGCTGTGGCTGTCCTGCTCTGCACCCTCCAACCAGCACGACACATGGAGCAGCCTCAGCCCAGAGGGGCTCCAGAAAGCCTCTGAGGCAAGTCTGATGGGGCCTGTGCAGATTTTGGGGTCAGGGGACAGCAGGAGATCCCACGGCTCAGCATGTCTCACCCCTGAGTGAGTCACTGCCATGTTCAGGAAACTCTGTTCTGCCTCTTATTACAAAGATGTGTGGTGATACCTCAGAAAATGTCTTCGTCACAAATTCAGGTCATCTGTCAACTTTACATTGTTTCTGATTACAGTGTCTTCAAATCAATTCTTTTTTTAAAGCTCTTTATCAGCCTGACCATAGTTGTCTGCTTAATCAAATCCTTCTCTTTGAGAAACCACTTTGGCCAGCACAGCCCAGACCCATCCACACAGCCCAGATCTACCTGCACAGCCCAGACCCATCTACACAACCCAGATCTGCCTTCCTGCATCTTAGTCCTCATCCACTAAGGAAATCTGTGGCCAGGGTAAAGCACAGGCAGAGCTGAGCAATGCTCTTCCAATTCTCCCTGGTACTTTCACTTGATGGTCTAGAAAGGACTTTAACTGAAGACCAGTAAAATGACCAGATTGGTTTATAGGAAAGGCTGAAGAGGTCTGAGCATTCAGCATTCCAATACAGGAAGTAGTAATTAAAGGAGTAATTAATTGCTGCTCTATTGCTTTGTGCTCCCCTTTCCCAGCACTGTGACTGGAAACAATATCTGGCCATCAGGACTGAGGCATTTAAGCGTATTTTCCTCTGGGAAAATGACACTGGTATGAAAACCTGACACCCAAGCTTTCTCCTGCCCATAGTGTTTGCTCTTTGTGTCCTGCCAAACACATCTAGCTTGTGTAAGTTCAGTTCACAGAGAATTAACAGCTGCCACTACTGGTACCTTCCTTCTTTAATCCAGCCTTGTCCCCTCAAATTTAAGACTCTTCTGAATATTTTTTGATTTCTTAATGTTGTATTATCTTAATGCAGTACCTTATATCAATAGTCTTTCACCCTCTCTTACTTAAACTTTATGCTCAAGAACTTGAAAGTGAAGTTGGATGAAACTAAATTGGTCTGGATTAAGGGCCAGGGTTTTCCTTGTTGTCTCTGGACAACCCTTTGGACTGACCCATGGTGTGGATCAAGAGCTGCACACCAAAAGGCAAGAAATCCTCTGGTCAGACAGCAAATTGACAGTCAGAATCCAAGGAAGAGATGTAGATGTATCATTGATTGAGGCCCCTCTGCTGTTTTTTACTGAGGTATTCTCAATATTTATTAATTATAATTAAATATTATTAAGTAAGAAATTCCAGTCATACATTAATTAAAGCACAGGTACAACCAAATTAGTCTGAATAATCAGAAAACATGTGTCCTTGCAAAGCCCTAATTTTGGCATTACCCAATGAGCATTGCTGAAGGCTCCTTGGCTGTGAGAGCCAAGAAATTCAGCACAACATGAGACGAGTGTCAGTAAAGTTTGAACACACAAACACAAAGCCAGAGCAGCTTCCCCAGCCTGGCCACCCCAAGGTGTTGTGTCCATGACTGCACAGAGTTCTGAGCTAGTAGGAAGGGCCTTGAGAGATATATATATATAATCACAGAATTATAGAATCACAGACTGGTTTGCATTGGAAGGGACCTTAAAACTCTCCTCTTCCACCCCCATGGCACAGGCAGGAGCACCTTCCACTAGACCAGGTTGCTCCAAACCCAGTTCAACCTGGTCTTGAACTTCCGTGGATGGGGAGTCCACAATCTCTCTGGGGAATATATAGGTATTTCCATGCTTTTAAGTAAACTCCCCAGTTTACATTAAACTTGAGCCCCATTTTGGACACCTGTTTTAATTAGCAAAGCCAAAGTGTGGATTGCTTCTCCTCAAAGATCTGTATTTTAAACTGCTGACAGATGGTAGTGCTAAGGTGGGAGCCACAGTTTTTGAATTTTTGAAAATTAGAGCTCATGAAGTCAAAAATGCTCTGGAGATCCAAGTTATCATGTCAGCCTGTGTTGTTCCAATTAACTGCAATCAATGGCTAATTGAGAGCTATTTTAAGACTTGTCATTACTCTGAACATAATATAGAATAAATTGTGTGTTCCCCTTTACCCCCACCACAAATTACATCAGTACAAAGAAATCTCAGGAACAGAGTAAAAAAGAGTAGTGGGAACTTGTTTCCTGATTTCCTTCTGCCTCTCTGGTAGGCACAATAAAACCAGGACCTAAAGATAAAAAGAGTTAAGGGCTGAGACAAGAAATCTCAGGGACTTCTTGGGGCTCAACCTCTAAAACTTTGCCAAAATGGCAGCTCCGATATAACTCACATTTTAACAAGTTGGAACAAGATGATCTTTAAGATCCCCTCCAACTTAAGCCATTCTCTGATTCTGTGACTTTCTGATTCTATGATATATACCCCTGGGGACAGGAAGCACCATTTGGAATGGCTCCACAGGGGAGTAATAGTTGTTTTGGCTTTAGCTTGACTGGCTTTACAGCAATGGCCCAAATCCTGGCAGAGCTACTTTGACATAAAAATCAAATTACCTAAATAACTGTACAGTGTTCAGCAACAGGCTGGATGCTTCCTGCAAAGCTGGTGGAGCAGGCAAATCCAGCAGGGATTGAACTCTCAGAGGCACCAGGCACTGATGAGACCAGCGCTCAAAGACAGCGAGTCTGTCACTCAACATCGATGCTCAGACGTGCACCAACTTGACAAGCTATTTCGTGATGTCAAGTAGAAAAATCCCCAGGCAGAGAGATAAGTAATTCTTAAATGAGGAGTTTCTGCTAACAGTGCTTGTTTCAACCACTGACTAAGATATTTTTTAAATCTATCTACAGTTCTGCTGTCTTTTCATGGCATTTTATTATGGTTACAGTTGGAGCGAACACAGGTCTCCTTTTAAAAGACCCAGGTTTGACTTTTTCTCCTGATTATTTAATCACATACTCTCTTCCCATGTATTTCCCACCTAGTCCTCATACATAAATATATACTATATATAAATCTATCTCTCCTTGGATCTTCTCAGTGGCCTCTGTGTGCAATTACCCTTGCCATCATCACATGGACAAACTCACCCTTTCCACCTCTCATTTGTTCCGTTCTTGCAGTTGCTCCAGTTTCTTCCCTCTCATCTTTTACTCTCCCTATCAAGTGATTTGCTATTCTTGGAGTATCCCCCCCTTGTCTCTTTGTCTCTGCTCCAGTGCTGTTCCCAAAAGTCACCCTTCCCAGGAGGTGTTCATGGGGGACTCCTCAGTCAGCTCTCCCCTGGGTTCTGCAGTCCAGTTCTCTTTCTCCTTGGGGATTCCAACTTGTCTCTTTACCAGTCCTTTCCCTTCACTTCCCACACTCACAGTAGGGGGGGTTATAATGCTATCAACCAATAATTAAGCTGTATTACAGGGCTATAAATCAATAATTAAGCTGTCTAGCAGCCAGGGAGCTGTTATAATGCACAACTGAAGGGATGCTATTGAAAAGGAGTGGTGATGGGAGGAGATTCTTTGAATTTAAACCAAAGATTACTAAAGGTGAGTTAATACCGTCCTCCTGCTCACCCTCACAGTTCACAGGATGGCTGAACAGTCTCCCAGAGAGGAGGGCATCAGCTGTCAGCCCCTGCTGTCTCCTGGCAGAGAAGCCCCCAAGGAGGGGTCTTCAGACTCTCCCCATTCCTGCTACACCCACACAGTGTGCTGGCAAAGCTCAATGCCCATGTGGGATGTGAAGGCTGGGAGATGGAGGAAGCCAGCTCTTCCACAGTGGCTTCTGCAGTTCTGCCAGCAGCAACCGAGGACCTGGAGGGGAGTCACTCCCATTCAGACCAGTTGAAGCCACGGGTGAAGCACCACTGAGAACACCTGCACAGGTAATGGAGACACTGCAGGAGCAGCCTGGAGTCATCAGCCCACAATGAGTTTATTAGTGGCATTTCTTCTCTGCCTCGTTTAGCCCTGTGTGCCAGTGTTGTCCCCCAGGCCTTGCTGGCACTGGCAGAGCTGAGAGGAACAGCTGCTTTCTGGATGGGGAACAGTGACATGATGAATGTTGTTATTATGGAGGGAGATGGACCATGGCTGGTGCACCTGGACAGAGACAGGCACAGAGAGAGGGGTGAGAGCAGCAAAGCAGTCAAAGATGGTTCTGCTGAGACATTCAGATGAAAAAGTTTCTTATGAACACAATTACTTTGGAAATAATTTTCTTCCTTCCTGCTTAAAGCCATTACTGGTCTCCTAATTAGGAGGTTGTAGCAAGGTGAGGGTCAGCCTCTTCTTACAGGCGATGAGAGACAGAACAAGGGAAAACAGCCTCAAGCTGCACCAGGGGAGGTTCAGATTGCATATTAGGGAAAATTCCTGTATTGAAAGAGTGCTTAAGCATTGGAACACGCTGTCCAGGGAAGTGGTGGAGTCACCATCCTTGGAAATATTCAAAACCAAAGTAGATGTGGCATTTCCTGATGGTTTAGTGGACATGGTGATGATTAGTCAAACGTTGTACTTGATGCTCTTGGAGATCTTTTCCAACCTTAATGATTCCATGTGATTCTAACCACCATTTTATGATTTTAAGTGATCTAAGGACCTTCTCTTATGCTCTGTTGTTGTACAAAATGGTCACTTGTGGCTCCAGTAGGGACACCAGTGGCACTGCCAGGAGCTGCTGGTGGCTGAGGCACCCCAGCCCATATGGGTTGCATGCTGAGAGGATTTCCTGGGAGACCCAAGACACTGTTCCTCCATACTAAGGATTCATGCCCGAATGAAGGTGCATATCACTTCCCTAGTCACCAGAAATTAGCTGCTCCATCCCTGGAAATGTTCAAGGCCAGGTTGAATGAGGCTTGGAACAATCTAGTCTAGCAGAAGATGTCCCTGCCCATGGCAGGGTTTGGGACAAGATGAGCTTTAAGGTCTCTTCCAAACCAAACCATCCCATGATTCTGTGATTCCATAAGCACAGTTGGTCACAGAAGCTGCCCAGTGGTGCTGCAGGACATTCCATACATTTTTTATCACTTGAGAGGATGGCAACATTTCACCCCGAACACAGACACTAACCCACAACTCAGGCTCTTTGCTGTAACCATGCATTTGCACCAGTCCTGCACTAGGTGCATCTTCACAAACACCTTCTGAGGAAGAGCTTCATGTGCCACTGGTAGACCCAGCAACAGGTCATGGTGTGGGGCAGCAGTGCCAGGCCAGAGTCACGACATGGAGCAGTGTCTGTGGGGTGGTGGCCCATCACCCACCCAGGCTGCACATCCTCACCAGCTCCTGCTCCCACCAGTGCAAGAGAACATCACAGCTACCTGGAAAACCAGAAAGTCAGTGGCTGTTGGTTATTAACTATTTGAAGCATGACCAGGGCAGCTGCTGCCAGAAGAAAGGAGGGGTGGTCTGACCTCACAGCAGGAGCACAAATGGCACTGAAGTTTTGTGTCAGAGTTGTCACATTCCTGGGACTATCAGATATCTCTTTCCATAGGGGCAGATGCTTGTTTTTTTATGAGCTATTTAAGACACTCTCTCTGGAAGTTTTCTTTTTTTTTTTTTTCTCTGTCTGAACCTCATAAACTGGGCTTCTGCTCCACAGAGATAAATGTGATTTATGTGAGAAACATTCCCTGGCACAGTGGGCTTTGCCTTAAACCCTGTATCTCGATGTTCAGTTTTGCTGTGGCTTAGCTTGGTTTATTTTCTATCCTCTAAGTGGTGAATTGAACTTTCAGAAATGAATGGTTTGGTTTATCTGATTTAGCATCTAGAGCGAAGCACTTTTGCATCAAATAAATGCAGGAAGTGGGAGACCCTCCAGACACTATTTTATTCCAAACATTTTCAGCATCAGTTTCAAGACCAATTAAGTTACCTATGCCAGGCCAATCCTAAATGCTCAAAGATCACAAGTTTTTCCCTTCCATGGAGGGTTTTGAAGGGGTGAGGAGAGTGCTGAGCAGGGACAGCACCATCATGGCTGGGCTGCTCCTCTGTCACACTCGGGGCTCTGGAGGGCACCTGGCTCTGAGCACTCTCATCTCATGTAGCATCAATGAAACACCCATCTCGTTCTATTTTTGCAATGTCTAAAAAGAATAAAAGTAGAAACCAGCCAAAGCCTAACATGTCCCATCACTTCCAACTTCATGGAAGGCGCTGTGGGAAGAGGAACCAGCCATTCCTGAAGATGAATCAGAACATTGGCCAACTGCCTCTGCAGGAGTTAAATCCAAATGAAGTCTGTAATGAGTGACATTTAGAGATGGGAAACACACAAAATAACCATGCTCAGTGACAGAGGGAATGTGTGGAACACAGTAGACCAGATAAATCTCTCTCTGCAAAGCGAGAGGGAGGTGGGCACAGACAGACTGTTGGGAATGTGGGATTCTGGGCTGTCCCCAGCCTTGGGACCACCCAACCAGCCCTGCAGCAGTACCAAACACCAACAATGCACATATGTCCTGTGGGGAGAGTTTCCTACCAGGTCCTGAAAGACTTTTCCCTAATGAGTCTAGAGGATAACTTTGTTTTTTTGAGGTGGCCACACTGGATTGCCCTTTTGTCCCTACTGAGCACTGGGTTGGATAGATTTGGGGAAAATAAACTAGACTGGTTTGGGTTAACTAATATACAGCTCTGCCCTGTAGCTACAGAAGAAGAAAATACTTTTTTTCCCCTGCCAAATCTAACAGATTATTTGATATTTTCTTCCCTATTTTTATAAAGGAGGATGCAAAAAGTCTGTAGAGATATTAGAGGTTCCTATTAAACTTCTCCAGAGGAATGCAGAAAATCTCAATGATTATGAGCCCAGCACCTCTGTGGTATTCACAGAAAGTCTCAGAGCATTACAAATGTATTCAAAGTTATAATAATGAAAGGAGTTTTCTACATGCTGTAATGCGGGAATGCATCAAACATGGAAAAAATGGAGTAACTGTCCTTTGACCTAGAAGAAATGTTGAAAATTTAAGTAAGCTCTCAGCTATGTACAGACGTGATCCTAATCCCTCTGGAAATAATGTGAACATTTCTGCTGACTGGAAAAGACTTCAAAAGAGCCCACCAGCTGCAGCTGCAGCCTCACGCTCCTCACCTCACACACACTTCATTGCTTCAGAAATCACCGCGTCTCACAGCTACCCCAGAGCTAATGAGGCAGGTTGTAAAGGCTGGCTGAACCTAAAGAAAACTTCAGAGGGGGGAAAAACTATATATACAGAGTTAATTTGAGGGTTGGAATGTCGGGCTTCCCCAACTGGTGTGGCAATTCCTCCTCTATACAGCCCTGAGTAGTGATAGAGCAGGAACAGGCCATGGGGAGCAGCGACCTGGCTCTGGCCCCTTGGGCAGCTGCTCTGTTGGCACCACAGACTTGTGAGTGCTGCAGAGGAAACTTCCATCTGCAGCAAATAGAATGTGGACAGGGACACAAGACACCATCAGGCATACACGACAGTCACTTCACCCCCATGACACTGAAATCAGGGGATGGAGGTTCCAGAGCAGCCCTGGAAGAGCAGCCAGAGTTGCCTTCATCAGCCTGAAGTGGTGGAGCTGAGGAGGAATTGAACATCCAGTTTGTGTTTTCCTGAATTCTGTTGCTCTTTTTCTGTTCCATCAGAAGAGCTTGTTAATGCATTTCTGGAGTGACTGAATGCAGAGCTTCCAGCACTTCCTAGGCAGATGAGACGTAGCCAAGGGGCAGCAGTGGCAGACATGAGACCCTTTACCCTGGCACCCTGGCTGTAGCCTCACCAACCCCATGAGGTACCACCTGCAAAATCATTCAGGAAGAATTTCAGGAAGAATTTTCTCCTAGAAGGGGTTGTCAGGCATTTGAAGGGGCTGTCCAGGGAGGTGGTGGAGTCCCCATCCCTGGAGGTGTTCAAGGATTGACTGGACATGGCACTCAGTGCTCTGGTCCTTTGGTAAGATGGGGATTTGGTACAGGTTGGGCTCAATGATCCTGGAGGTCTTTCCCAACCTAAATAATTCTGTGATTTGCTCATATAAAATTAAAAGTAATTATAAAAGGTGGACACATGGGTGGCATGACCTCCCAAGGTCTTTCTTGCTACTCACAGTGAAGCCATTGTACTGGGGTCACACCATGCCCAGGTCTGCCTTCTCCAGGAATGACTCCCAGTCCCCTGTCCACGTACCTCTCTGCTGCTGCAGCCCTTACACAACAAAAGCCTCCCAAGGAAACAGCACAGTTTTAGGGAAGCAGAGTGTTCAGCTGCTCTAATCACTCTAATTACTTGAGACGTTTCCTCTCTCCCTTCCCTCCTGCACCCTCCTGGGCCCTTTTGCCTTCAAATCAGCTACAGAAACAAAATAATTTGATAGCGGAAGAGGTTTTTTAATGCATGAGGCAGCTCAGCAGCACAAGAAAACAGAACCCAACACGACCCTTCCACCCCATGTCCCGGCAGACCAAGCATCCCCAGCATGGCAGAGGGTCTTTTTTCTGCTGGGGAGAGGGAGGAAACCTCAGCAGCCCACTGTTTGAAAGACCTCCCTCAGTCTTCTCTTTTTCAGTTCAATTCCCAGCCATAAGGAAATAGTCTGGAGCTCATTTCTGGGAGTCATTTCTTTCTGCATCCAGCACTGATGCTGACACAGAGACCTATTGCTTTATTTCAGCCTTATCCGATGAAAACCAAATGCTCCAGGCCAGTTCTGTTGCCCAGAAAAGATAAATTACAATCTAAATGCATGCCTGACCTGCTGGTCAAGAGGCTTGTTTTAGTGTTTTATGGTCATTATTTATTGACCAGCTGTGAGATCCAAATCTGGTCCTCAGATCTCTGTGAGCTGTGCCGGAGCTCACGGGAGCTCCGGCTCGGACACGGACACGGTGCAGCCGTGGGGCTGAGGAGTCTGGACCCCAGGAACTGCACCAGCCTCACTGCAGCATCACTCCTCAGCCAAAACCATGAATCTAGGCTCCATGTGGTGCAGACAAACAGGAATATGATGGATAAACTGAGAGAAAAGGTCAAAACTACAATTTAAAGAGTCTAAATGTTTCCCTTTCAGCTCAACACCTGATGGTGTGAGAAGAGCTTCTGCTTACACCCTCCTCAGTTTCCTGAGAGCTGCTCAGGCCTGAGTCAGCACAGGACTCCATCCTGACTGCCCCTGGTGGCTTTGCACCCTTATAAAGCTGCTGCCAAGCAGCCTGAATCCAGACAAAGGCATCTCCTGCTTCTCGGGGGAGCTAACGTTCCTGACAGTTTTGCTGCCCAGCCAATAGAAGAAGCTGCAGATTCAGTGAGTAATTCCTAACAGGAGCTGTTGGACCTGAATTAATGTGGAATGTACTGCACACACATCACAGTGCCACACTCTTGGCTCATCCCAGCCAGCATCCAGACAGGGCTTGGACCCAGGAGGAGCAGGAGGGCGGCAGGAGTGGCACAGGGCAGTCCCAGGAGTGGGGGAACAGGAGCAGGAGCAGACTCCTGTGGGGAGCCAGGACTGACCCACTGAGGTGCAGTGGGTACAGCTGAGCCCTTTGAAAGGAGGGAAATGCTCAACAGCTCTGTGCCAGGAGGAAGACCCTTTCCCACCCAGCAAGGCACAGGCTCGCAGTGTCTGGGATTCTCACAGATGAGTGCTCAGCTTAGCGCGATTTATTCACTCTCTGGGGCTTAATATTATATTTCACTCTCAAAGTTCAACCTATTGCCCTCAAAAGAGAAAACAAACTCTTATTCAACGTGGGAGATTAATCTGTAACACAAAATATTTAATTAATCCAGTGAAATTTCATTTCATGGGTACTTGCATTTGTGCTGTGATAAGCAGTAGCTGGAGATCAGTGATTCACCAACTACTGCCGATGACAAAGGAATCGTTCGTCTACATCGCAGTCAAGCATAGCAAATATCCAAGTTGTATTTTGGCATGGTCTGTAATGTTTGCTGTATTAGTCCTGTACGTGAATAATTTACAGCTAAAGGTCTGTCTCATTGCCATCACCAAATCAAAAGCCATTTGCTCTAGTTATGATATCACACTGACAGCTTGGCTCAGATAGTTTTCACTCTGCCAGCCTATGGATTTCACTGAGTTTAATGGAATTCTCTTACATATTAAGCAAAAACAAAATTAAAAGAAGCATTACCAGTATCTGGGACAGAAGCTCATGTTTGATTATAGTTCAGTCATGGTTCAATGACCAAAGGATGAGCTGAACTGAGACACCTCATCACTATGAGAGCAGCCCTCCCAGCACAGCTGCTGGGACTGGGGTCACCCCGTGGTGGGTAATGGGTGCCTGAGAGGGCTGGGGCAGGGACAGGACAGGGACAGTGGCAGAGAGGACCCCAGGACCCTGACAGCCTATGGGACAGGGCAGGCAGCTGCTTCACCATAGCATATGCTGCCTCTGGCCACATTCTCACTTATTGCAGGGAGTTTGTCATTGGGAAAGTATCACAAATCCCAAACCAGTGAAGTCAGATCCTCATTTACACATTAAGCCTTTTTATATCTCTCTTGCTGCATATGAGGGCCATAAAACAAGCAGCAAAGTGATTTACTTGCGTTTCAAGGCCCCTTTACAGAGCCAAAAATGATTTATGGGGCCCTCATGCACATGACCAAGAGGCCCTTAATATTTAACAGCTGTAAAAATCCTGTATGAACGTTGCACATTCCCGAGGCAGCTCTGGCCCACAAACAGATTAAGGTAACTCTGCATACACTGCGCCTGGTCAAATATTAATCATTGAATAATTTATCCTGTGAATTTATTTTGTTTTTTAAAAAAATCATTCAACAGATAAATTTGCCTGCTCCAGTGCAAATACATATTTATGATATGGTTATTGGTCTAATGTATGTTTTCTGCTATCCTTATTTCAGGATATACATAATAGAAGTCAAATCCATCCCTAGGAAAAGGAAGGGTGGAGAGCCCAGAAGAAGCTTTCTATGCAGGGCTACGCTCGGCTGAACGGTGCTGCCTGCACCAGGGAGCTCTGGAAATGAGCACTTGCAGTCCTTTTAAATATTGATGGCTTGGCTGGAACTGTTACGAAAGCACTGGGGAGAGTGCTGGGGCTGATGGAAAAGCCCCAACACGTGGAGTAGAGCACACAGGAATCCCAGCAGAGCTGGTTGGTAGGTGTTGCCCTCAGCACTCGCTGCTCCCCACCCTAAATGAGCCACCATCGCCACAAATGAGCCTGCACACATTGAATGAGCCTCTGCACCCCAAACAAGCCCCAGTGCCCTTCAGCTCCGCTTTGGAGTATACAAAACAGTGATGTGAAAGCTATCACAGAGGATGCTAAATGGATTTGTCTCCCAGCATCTCCCAGCCTCCCAGGAGGACAGGGACCTGATGGCATAAGGCACAGCCAGCCCCGGCCCCAGGGAGCCCCTCAGGGATGCTCCTCAGCCTGGCCAGGTCTCATCCAAAGACATATAGTCAACATGTTCCCACCACACAGCCTGATGACTGCCCAGGCTTTTAGGGGAGAAGCGCTCAGACCAGAAGTGCACTGCTCCCTTCCTGAGTCCTCACTTGGGAAGCCCCACGTAAAACATTTTTACGGTGAACTGAAGGAAAAGCTGTGAGATTTTGGCACTTGTTAAAATCCTGGGAATAGCAGAGTCAGCTCAGAGTCTGTGCTGGAGAGTAAGTACCTACAGGATCCTGTAGCACATCTGAAATGTCACATAGATGAGCCGAAAGGGACCAGTGCTCAGGCTTTTCCTGGAAACGGCTTGTGCAGGCAGCCAAAAGCAGATAATGCCTGCACTGTGAGATGCACACTGCCATGGGAGTCTGAAAGCACAAACCTGGGGGCCTTTTAGGGGAAGAAAATTCATATGGGAAGCAGGTCCTGAGCTCAGGCTGGGCTTCCTGCTCCCTGCATCCCAGCACCACCCCACTGCCTTACAATAATTACCTGTGGAATCCTGCTTTATAATGGTACAGTGTGCACTACAGAGGATTAAAGAAGGCAACACGACCGACATTGCCTGATTAACCTTAGCCAGGTGCTGAATTCAGATTGTCAGAAGCTCCTCACTAATGGATGAGAGCTGGGCTGTCACGTTTCTGAGCCCTCCTGTGGCCCATCACTTGAAGGTTTTCACTGGAGACTCCAGGGTGGGCACTATGGCCACGCACTGTGGGGGCAGGTCAGCTCACCCAGCCAAGGAATGGCTGAGGATCTTGGCCAGCAGGTCAGATTTTCCACCTGTTCTTCGCCACGAAGAGGCACCAGCATCACCAGAAATACCCTGCTTCAAGCTGTGAGCATTAGATATAGAGCAGTCACTTAATGACATGGCACATCCACCGTGGGCACTGTGATTGCACCACTTGAGCAGCTGAGGGGAGGTATTTCCAGCACCTCTCTCGTTAGCTCACCACGTCACAGCTGCAGCTCCTGCCCAGCTTCGGGTTGTGTGGGAGACAAAAACTCTATCAAATATATCAAACAGGAAAAGTAAGACTGAGGCCTTAACCAGGACTGCCACTGTGATGCCTGCATCCTCTGCATCCCATTCAGACCCTGATTCCAGCCCAAAAGCCAAGGACAAATCCAGCAGCCATGTGAATGTATCATCATATCTGAGCTCCCTGCTTGCTCTGAGCCAGCCAGCTCTGTCACTCCGGATCGATTGCCTGAAAACCCCTGTCTGAATCCTGACATCTCCTCTGTGAACCTCCAGACGGGATCGGATCCATAGCCAAGGGCAACTTTTACAGAGTTTTAAAAGTTGCCTTTGATTTTTAAATCAGAGCAACTGATCATTGAATCAAAGCCCCCAACCCCAGGTGGTTCAGCTGTCCTGGTCTCCCCATGACAGCCTACAGTAGGACGTTCCCAATTATTTGGGGTCTGATGCCTCACTCCCCTTTCCTCCACGCTGCTGATGGACACTGCCCCTCACACCTATAGGTTGCCCTTCAACCTCCGTCCCCCAGCACACCCCATTTTGCAGCCATTGGTAGCACTGCCCAGCACGAGCACTTTATCCACATTCAAACTGGACAAAACCCAGCACAAACAGCTTCCCCTTGCTCCCGTGGCACCAAAACTCCCACAGTAATAGTTGGTTAACTTACTTTCATATCTTCATCATGAGTTGGTTGGCAACACTGAGATTTTCACTTGGAGTAAAATTTCTCTCTCAGGTTCACCCTACACTCATTAGACCTGTCTGTAAAATCCCCCAGTGATTCTTCACACAGGAGCCTAGTCACTGAATATTGACATCATTCTGCAGGAATGGGAGATTTAAGCCATGCTCAAAACAGAAAGGTCAGAGAGGTCCCTCATCAGAGCAAAACATAACCTGAAAGTGGGTCCCAACTCCATATTAGCAGCCTGAGCTGCTTTGGAATTTAGATCAGTTGGGATTTGTGGTATGAGAACTGGATGCCACCTTGTCCTTCAGCTCAGGTGAGACCCTGCTCTGCCCCTCTCCAAAAAGCCCAGACAGCAGGAGCTGGACTTCCCAGCTACAGAGAAAGAAGTTTAAATTTCTAGTAAAGTGAGAGGGCTCCTTCATCACAGCAACAAGCCTGACATTCTTTTAGGAGAACATAAACTGAATTTTAAAACATCTGGGAAATTCCGTTAAGCGATTTATCCTGTAACTGATGAAACTGCAATTTACTTCAAAGCCCCAACCAGCATTAGAGCCAGTCTCGTGAGCTCAACAGTACAATATTTGACACTGAAAATTATTGTAACAGCAAACAGTGTCAGTCTCCAATTAGCCTGATGTGGTAGATCTTGGTATGGGCGAGCAACACGGCTGATGCTCTGGGATGGGCATGCTCAGGTCATCACAAACAGCCTTTAAGTGAGGTGAGAGGAGTGATGCAGGCACAGTCAGCAGGTCCCAGGTGAACCAGCACCATCCTGCTCCATCCCTCACCTCCCCACAACCTTCTCCTCAGAGCACAGAGCTAAATATAGCGATCTGTCACCTGCATCCCCTCGGCACTCCCCTCTGCGGCACTGCAGGGGGCAGGAGGACTGTGCTGGGATTAAGGTCGGGAAAAGAACCCACTGTGCTGCAGGAGCTGCTCTGTGCTGCTGGCCCAGCTGCAGCCCTGGGCAAGTCCTGGGCTCCAGGGAATCCAGGGCAGGAGAAGTGTCAGTGCCCAGCTAGCACGTGCCTAATTAGTGTCCAACTGTCTCTTGCAGTAAATGGTGACTAAGATCCATATTGATCTAATTAGCAGCAAGAGATGAAAATTCTGCTTTTTTGTTGTGTTGGGGATTTTTGTTTCTGTTTTTTTAAAGCCTGTTGGCCAATTCCAACTCCCAGCCGGAGCTCCAATAACTCAGTTGTGGCATGTGGGCTGCAGGACAAGCTGGCCCCAGATCCCAGCATCCAGATCCATCAGATGCTGGTGCCCTGGGCAGAGCTCAGCACCACACACAGCCCCGGGATGGGCAGAGCACACGGGATGTGCCCAAACAGAGCAGTCCCGAGTGAGGAGAACGGGAACCGGCTCCTCCTGCAGGAATGGCTTCAGTGAACAGCTCCAGTTTCAGGCTGTGACCAAGCTGGATAGAGCCAGAGGAGAAACAAAGATTTACACTCACTCTGTGTTTCCTCCCTTTATGCTCAAACAATGCTGGGGGCTGCTCCAATTTATGCAGCCCCCCCACCCCAGGCTTCCCACTCCTTAGAGTAATCCTGGTGTGCAAAGAGCAGGAGGAGACCAGCAAGGGGATCTGCTGGACCCATCCCAACACTCCCACTCTGTGCTACGCCCCAGGCGTTCGTGTCCAGCAAGGAATGCTAAACAGATGAAACATACCACTGACTGGAAATGTTTAGTTTGAAAAAGCGATGAATGGAGGAGGAAAGGAAGAAGAAATATGGTGGTGTGTGGTGTTTATTTATCTTCTGAAAGGAAACAAAGACTTCCCAGGACTGAATAGCTCAATTAAGCGCTTTCTGGAGTGACAGATTTACTGCTTGCTCAACAAATACATCTCAAACCAGAAACAGAATGAGAGAAGTAAGAAAGAGATCAGGAGTGCCTCAGATAACCCAAGATAGGATCCACCACCCTGCACAGGAACCAGGAACTCCTACAGAGTCAGGTCAGATGATTTGTTCTCGTCTCTGTGTCCATGGGAAGGAGGAATAGCCCTGAGGAGATGACACAGCTCCACAACCCCTGCTCAGCTGGGCAGTCCCCCGTGAACCTCCACAGCCCTGAGCAGGCTGGGGATCCACCACAATGGGATTTCAGCCAAGGCTTGTTCCATCAGGTTAAAGGTTCATCTCCAGCTGCTCTCATGGAGATCTCCTGAAAACACTGACAAAGCAATTACTTACTGGTTTCCTTTTCGTTGGCACTCTTTACTCTTAGCCTGAGGAAGAGGCTGTAATCAAGCACATGATGTCCTTGTCTCTCCAGTCACATATGGGGCAGATCCCAGCCCCATAAAGCCCCTGCAGCTACACCTTCATGAATACTCAGGTAGTTACTTAAACCTCAAAAATTGGGTGCAATCCTCAGTTTAATAGGAAGCACTGGATTGTGTGTCCCTTCAGGAGAATCAGGGACTGTATTTTTCTTCTGGGGTCTCTGCTGAGCAACAGTCAGCTCCATCAAGGAGGGTTTTGATGAAAGCACACAGAGGATCACCTACACTAGTTAAGGTGAAGCTGTTCCAAGCCAGGCTTTCTGGCAGGCAGGTTTTGTTTCAGCCAACCAGTAGCAATGGCAGGAATTCAAGATTTGCAGGTGCCCAGATAGAAGATGAAACCCTCGTGATACCAAACCTTCCTGCAATTATGGCAGACAAATTGCTATCCCTCCCTCAGTGTCCAGACTGAGAGGATTCATGGGTTTTCCATTTCAGGAAGATTTTGGAAGGCACAAAAGCCCATTGTGTGTGAAACTCCCGGTGATAATAAATGACAGTTGGGTCCTCATCAATCATTATGTACTCAGAAATCTTCATTTTTGTGATTAACATATTGTTTCTTTGGCTCTCCTCTTGATTAACAGGAATCACAGAGAAATATTCACACATCCTATCATTACTGGCTCAGGGAGCTCTGCAATTACAGATTTTAATTAACATCCTGGTTCATTTCAGGGAAACTCTGATTTTAAGTCTACTTTTTGGATGACCAAATAGCAGCCATGGCATGGATTGAGAGCTTTCCTCCCACTGCCTGGGGAAAGGGCAAATGAGAAAGAACATCACTCAGGAAAACTTTTCTTTTCCAAACAAAAGGCCTGAATTTAACCCAGGCCAAGTAGTGATATATTTCTTTGCAAAAAGAAATATTGCAAAAGGCTCTTTTTCTGCAGCACAACAAACCTCTATGTGCAGTTTTTAGGGAGGTCACCATGACAACTCTCCAAAATCACTCTTCTAAGACATCATCAGTAAACCACTGCTCTACCATCACCACCATCACCCCACACCACTGAGCATGTTTTAACCTTGTTTTCAGTTATGTGGCATATGAGTCACAGAATCACAAAATCACTGAGGTTGGAGAAGACCTCCCAAGGTCAGAGTCCAACCTGTGACCAATCCTTACCTTGTCAACCAGACCAGAGCACTGAATGTGATGTCCAATAATTCCTTGAACACCTCCAGGCACGGGGACTCCACCAAGAAGTGGATCAAGGTGGATCTGTGTGGATCTGGGACCCAGTCTGGGCCTTGACCAAATGTAGTGTGGCATTAATCTGGCTGCACGTGAGTTTCTCTCAATGTGAGTTTCTCTCAATGTGGGTTTTAAAGCTGAGCCCAGCCAGGACCTGGGTGATGCCACAGCTCTCACACCTGTAAGGACCACCATCTTTTCCCTACCTGGACCATTCCCTTTTTTTCCTCATGTTTTCTCTTCATCTCTGCTTTCCATAGTTGACTTTTCTCTTCAGCCTATTCCTTTTCTGATGGAAAAGGGAAGTCATGACCAGGAGCTCTGCCCACAGCTGGCCTCATGCTCGGATTGCTCCCAGGGCTGTCAGGGGGTGCCTGCAGCCACCACTGAGCACAGAATCCTCCTCTGAGCCACACGATGCAGCTCAGCTGTTCTGCAACCTGCTCAATATTCTGATTGCACCCAGATGCCATGAAAGGAACAATCTCACAAAGCCCATCGTGCACCGGAGTGCAAATCACAAACAGGAATTTTCCTGCCATTAGAAAAAAAAAAAACAGTGCTGGAACGTACTTTGGAAGAGGCTCATGCAGGCAGAAATAAGGCAAGACAGGAACTATTTTATTTTTAAAATAGGGGAACATTTCTGTGGGGAAATATGATATTATTTCAATCCTGAAATGCTCTTTGTTTTATTGGCCAAGTCTTCCTAATGAAAAATGATGGACAGCCCTATCTCTGCACAGTCTCCTGGCTGTACAGGTGAAAATTACCTGGCACCCATTGCCAAGTTCCAAACTGAGGGTTGTCAGTGCTTTGGATCCAATTTGTCCTGTTAGAAAATATGGATCATGAAAGTTGTATTTTAGGGACTCCTGAGATTTGGAGAGAGATTTTTATCCTAAACAAGAAATAAGTCAGGCAGCCACTGAAGCTACAAGTGACTTGATACAAGAATCCACTTTACCATCAGCCCGCAGGTATTTCCCCTAACCACGTGCCTTTGCCTTGGGAAACAGCAGGAGCTCCCTCTTTGGCGGCTGCTGCTGCTCTTCTTCCCCTCAGCACCCAAGGGTGGCTGTGACAGAGGAGCCCATTCACCCACCTGAGCCCTCCCTGCATGCCAGGGCTGCTCCCCTCAGTGCCATCTGCAGCCAGTGGCAACCCCACAAACACTGGATGTGCCACCCAAAATCACAGTGAAAAAGCCAAGAGCAATTACTTAACTGCTTTGATCTGTGCTCTGGTGAGATACACGGAGCATAATTATATTCTTGCTTTAAAAAGAGTGAAGGAAAAAAAAAGGTTTTATTTTGATGTTTTAGTGTTTGCTTCATAGCAATATGTGCTTAAAGGGAACTATGGTAATTTATCTTTCCAATGCCTGCTTTCTACAACTGAAAAACAGGAATAGCTGCTGTACATTTGCATCTCATTTTTAGCACAAGCTTCTCGACAAGGATTCAGCCAAATGTATCGGCGCAGTTTGCAGCGAGAGCAGCTCAAGGAAATAAAACCTCCAGGGATGCTGACAAAAACAGGCATTAAAATCAGGATCTGTTCTTCCATGGGGAAAGGAACCCGGCACTTGAAGCAGGATCTGAAGTTCACTGCAGTGCTTCCATCAGCTCCGCAGGCTCTGGATAAGCTCCCAAAGACCCAGTGATCGACTGCAGCCCCTGCGGCTGAACAGGCTGGGGCCAAATCCGTATCGGGACCCGAGGCCAGGCTCTCCATGGCACAGGAGGTGAGCACAAGCCCTTGGACCGCCCTGTGGCATCCCCACTCCCACCACAGCTCCAGGCACAGCAGAGGGCAAGCACCGCCGAAGGGGTCTGGGAGCAGCCGAGTCCCCCGAGACCCCCGCGTTTATTCTGAGTGGCTCTTTCAAAGTTCCACCTGAGAGCATCCAAAAGTCTGCATTTTCAGTTCACTCCAAAAAAAAAAAAAAAAAAAAAAAAAAAAGGTAGGAATATTGGCCAGCTGCACTTTTTACAGGGAAGTTACGAGCACTCATCTTGGAGAGCTGGAAAACACGCACCCGTTTTGCATAACAATTAACTTTGATGTTTTTCAAGAGGGCTGTTCCCCTTGCTGTCTCTGCGCCCCGGACCAAACCCTCTCCCCGTCTCATCCGCTGAGGCTCCGCTGCTTCCAGGCACGGCGATTTCCCCAAACTGAGGTTTTACTCTTTGTTTTAACCCTGCCTTTGTGTGAAGGTCAGTGAGGCTCGGAGGGAGAGGTTTCAGACGCGGGGAGGGCTCAGCTGGCTCTAATCCCCGGCTCCCAGGGAAGCAGAGGCTGTTAATGCTGCGCTTTCAAACCCTTCCCGCAGCCCACTTTATCTGGAAGTGCAGCAGTCGCAGAGGCTGAAAGCAGAGGTGGGGCTGATCCCGGCACTGTGGGAACCTAACAGACCAGTTTAATTAGTAAGACTGAGCCGAGATAGAAGCTTTCATCTTTTGATACAGCAAAGAGGACAGAGGAGCAACGAACGATCTAAAAGGTGCCCATTGCCCCGGGCTGGCTTTCACTGGGCACCGCTCCCTTTGTTGCTTAGTCCTTTTGGTCTGGTGAATTCAGTCAGTCACAATGGATTGCTTATTGCATTTGAAAGAGTGGGAGGAAAAACTACTCTCAGGAACGCGGCTTCAGTCAGGGTAAAACAGTTGGAGTAGCTCCCAGGCTCTCCACTGCTTTTTTCAATCAAGGATGTTCAAAACTCTCATTTGGGACAGCTTGGCCAGGCAAAGTCAGGGGGAAAGTCATCCCCACAGGTTTTATTCTAGGACAAAACAGCAACAGGCGTCGTGCTAAGAGTCTCCATTCACCACCTGGATATCTAGGGCACAGATGGTTTTCCTCCAGCACCGCGCATTGCCCTAACCCACTGCAGCAGCACTCGGGTCCCAGCTGGTATTGACAGGGTCAGGCTCTTATTGTCATTTTACAAAGCACATTTAAACTCAGCAGTTTCTGATCTCTTGGCAGCAAAGCCTGAGTATTTTGCAGGGTGTCGTCACCACAGCATCTCCAAGAACCCACATGGAAATAGTGAGTTTGGCACTGGGATCTGACTGGCCCCAGTGCCTGGCTGGGAGCACCAGGCTGGTGTAGCTCAGTGGGCTGCTGACCCTGGTCACCTGGGGATACAAGAGGGTGTCATAGCAAGATTTCTCCTCCAGACCATTGCAGATCAAAGAATCACAGAACAGTTTGTGTTGGAAGGGAGTTTAAGGCTCATCTCACTACACTTATCGGCCGTGGGCAGGGACACCTTCCACTAAACCAATGTTGCTCCAAGTCCCATCCAACCTGGCCTTGAAAATATGGATGTAAAGTGTTCCTTGCAAACCCCTCACACTCAGAACAATGTCATCAATTTTATGTTATTGTACAGCATCAAGTCTAGAGAATATTCCAGGAGATGACTGGGAAGGTTTGTGACATTTCTAGTTTATCCAGGCCATGCAGGAGCTGTGTATCAGCATCACTTCCAATTCACCCTTCTTGCAGATGGAATTTTGCCAGTTTTTAAACAGAAAGGTAAAACAACCCAAGCACTTAGTTTTACTAAGAAAAGGTTCAGACAAAAAAAAAAAAAAGAAAATCTGTTTTCCTTGGAACCATCTTAGTTGTTTCTCCAGAACAAGATGAGTCAAGTGACACAAGCAGCTAAAAATTATTCTTTTCTGACAGCACCTGTATGGCCATTTTTATCTGAGACATGAGGAATAAGAGGCCTCAGACACACAGTATTTTTGGTGAAACATCTCTGGAGCACTTTGAGCTGGAAATGACTACACTGTCTCCCCTCTAGCAACAGATTGCTTTCTAATTCACAGAATGCAAATGCAGATGCTGTTCTTGGCACTTAACCAAATTATTGCACAACACATTTGTTTCTAGAGGTGCAGCATTTAATACAGCAGCATTAAAGGGGAAAATAATACCTGACATCACCTGCATTTGCCTGGGTTTGTTATTTCTGCATGAGACACAGTGAAGATCCTAAACTGACAACAACCATCAGCCCTGGAGAGATCTTGAGCTGCCTGTCCTATGAACAATGAAAAAGGAGGAAATTTAACAAGTATTTCTGTGATGTCCAAGCCTTTAGCACTATGCTCATCCTAGGGGTCACTTTACAGGGCGGGGTCACCCAACACAAGCCCTGCTTGGCTCCTGCAGCTCAGCTGGGAGGCAGAATGGTTAAATTCAAAGAAATGTTATCAGAGCCAAGGGTTCAGAGTCTCTCTCACTTCAAAATATTTGGCTCAAGATCAAAAGAAAGACTATTAATCTGCATTAGCAACCCAAGACCCATTCTCTGGGATTCAGTTCTGACATATATTACAAATATGGGTTTTGGATCAGGGTTGGCTGCACCAGCTGGGTCACAGCCCCGTGCCCAAAGCCACCCAGGGGGATCCAGGACAGTGGCAGAGAGCCCTTCCACACAGCTTTTTACAGACCAGGAACTTCTTCTGCTGCCAAAGAAAGAGAATTAGGAGAGAAAAAAAATCCACATCTTCTCTTTGCCAGAATGACTAACAAGAACCAGAACACACTTGCAAACAAGGAATTTAAGTGAGGGCAAAGAAAAAGGAAGGAGAGATGTTGTAATTTTCCTGACGTTTTCTCTCTCTTCCCACTTGGTTCTGCTGATGTGGCTCTCCATGGCCCCACGAGGGTGGGGAGTACCCAGAAACCTGCCTGGGGCAGCCCAAACCCTTCTGCACCCCCTGCAGTGACCCAGCAGGCTCAGGAGGGTGAAAACACCTTCCCAAAGCAGAAGCTCCTGCCTCCAGGGAGCTGAGGGCAAATGATCCTACATCCCCTTACATTTCCAACCAATTGAGAGGATAAGGTTCTTAATGCAAGGATCACATTAAGCTGTAATATTTCCTTGCTTGAAACAAGCCCATTTCTCCCCCCAGGTTTCATCAACAGCCTCCATCCACTGCCACGTTCCCTGTAAAATGCCATTGGAACACGAGGGATTACTGACTTGCCAACTCCTCACACAAATTGCATCTTATCAAAGAGGCATTGAAGTACATAATATCATTACTCAAAGAACAGTTTTCTAGTGGCAGAGCCAGTATTTTATATCCACCACTGAATTTATGGTCAAAGACTGAACACTGTCAGTGAGCACTGATCTGATACATGTCCCTCCTTGGGGCTTTTTCTTCCTCCCTCTTTCTTCTTTCAGCCCAAGCCACAGACTAATGTGTGGCTGGAGTTAATGACAGGCTCATGACTCCTTCAGAGATAAACAGGAGCCCTGGCAGCAGTCACAGTCACACCAGTGCACCAAAACCAGCTCCTGCTTCCCAGTACAGGCAGGAGCCAGTGCAGTGTGATCTAAACACTAAATTTCACCATCTCTCCTGTAAATCACAGAATCATTTAGGTTGGAAAAGACCCACAAGGTCATCAAGTCCAACCTTTGTCTGAATACCACCTTGTCAGGACTGAAGTGCCATGTGCAGTTGCTTCTTGAACACCCTAAACATCTTGAACATCTTAAATGCGTCAGGCTGAGAGAGAACAAAGCAGTGCACAGGACAGCAGAAGCACCATCAGGTACTTCAAAACCATTTACATGATATAACATGTATTTTATGCATATTTTATATAGACACATAAATAGGCATCTGCAGAACTGGCAGATATCCTGCATTGCTGAAGACTGGTGACTGTTTGGTGCTTCTGTTCACCACACCAACCTGACCTTTTGAATTCCTGAGGTCTGTTTTACAACCAGGACCCTTGCAACTGGATATGCCTCTTTTCAGGTGACCATGAGAGCAGCTTCCTGTCCTGGGGATGTGCTGGAAGCTCAGTGTAATCACAATTCTCGTCACACAGCTCAGGACAGGCAGCCTCACCTTCCACATCTCACTGTTGGTTAATTATAAACATAACATCTAGATTTTATTCTGTTTATCCAGATTTCTGGACGTACAACCTTATTTATCCAGACAGAGTGGTGTGGGTGCCAGTAAGCAAATACTTGATGAGCATTATCTGAACCTTAAATGTTATTCCTAATAAAAATGTCAGCTTGAAAATCAATTAAGTCCCATGGAACCAGACTCGCAGCAGAGATGAATCGTTTTATTTCTGGGAAAGTCAATGAAGTTAAACTAATTTACACAGCTGCTAACGCCACCCTGACTCCTGAACAACAATAAATAGTCCCCCTATTTAAGCAAAAACGCATTACTCGTTTAAAAAGAAAAAGCTTTGCTGAAACAGTTACTGAAAGAGATGCTGTCTTTTTTTTTCTTTTTTTTTTTTTTAACCAAACAAGCCAAAACTGCTTTTTGAATTCTTTGCCTTATCAACTGCACTCACAGAGTCCTCATGCTTGAAAAAGACTTCTCAGATCACCAAGTCCAACTCTCAACCCTGCCCCACCATGCTCACCACTAACCCATGTCCTCAAGTGCCACCCCCACATGTTTTTTGAATGCTTCCAGGGATGGTGATTTCCATTGCCCCAGGAAGACTGTGTCAGGACTGGAGAACCTTTTCTATGCAGAATTTTTTCCTAATAGCCAATCTAAACTTGCCCTGGTGCAACTTGAAGCCCTTTCCTCTCATCCTGTCACTTTTTCAAGATGCCCCCTGTTTTAAACTAATTTGTGGAGTCTGAGACAGGAACCCGAGCTACAGAAATCTCTTCTGTAGACCTGTGGTGAGCTTGCCAGCCAGGGTTCTGCAAGGAGAGTCTGACAAAACTAGTTCTCACCACTAATTAAATCTAACTAAACCTCCTGAATTTTATGGCCCCATGAGGTCTCCCACAGAAGTATTTGGTGCCAATTTTATGAGCCTGACTTTCAAATACTGACAACGTGATTTAGGAGGACATGGTAAATACTCCCTTCTTCTGAGGAGCAGTGCACAGCCTGGCAGAAGGCATTAACTGAAGAGGGGTCACAGGGCCTGGGCAGGCAAGTGCTGGGTGAGCAATCACTGCTGCTCATGTTCCCCTGGCCCAGCTGGTCCCAGGCTCACTCTGGGTCAGAGCCCCCAGTTTGACAGTGGGTATTGGATGTAGCAGAACCAAGAGCTGACAAACACCAACACCCTTGTGGGGCACAAACCCAGTGTTACACCCATCTCAACTCCTGTATCAACCCAATTCTCCATCTCCTGAGATGTATTTCCTTCCTGCTGCCAATGTTGTACAGAAGTGGGGATGTACTGTACCATAAATATGTAATTACAGGTAGCTAATGAAAACACTGAAGTTAATCAAAAGCTCAAGGTAACGTGCACAAATACAGCAAGGGAGTTTTTTACATGTAAATGAAAAAATAAGACAGGAAACACTCTGGGTAAAACTCTCAATGCTGCTTAACTAAATTCATTCAGGTTAATTAAATCCTTTACAAATCATTATTTGTTTTGTGTTTGTTACAGAACACATCACAAAGCAAGTCCCCCCACTGCTCTGTATGCAGCAATTACACAGCCTGTTCCATGACTGTTCTCTCTCCTATGTTGTGTTTGATTGAGTCGTCATAAACTCTTGCAGAATAGAGTTTAAGTGTTTCCATATGTCTCTCTCAGAAGCTGAAATACTGACCTTGGTTTATAAGAAGAAGAGCAAATGTCAAAAAGAAAACATACAGAAGTACAAAAATTTAAGTTCAGTGAGAGACTGAAGCAGTTTTCCCTGGAATCCACCCTTCCTACGGGGCTGGCACAGCCAGGCATCACCACAGCCAAGAGTGGCTGCAACAACATTTTACCATTCCTGCATTTGGGAAACTTGATAAACAAGGGATTTAGAGGTATAAAATGAGCACATAAAATTCCATGTTTCAGCACATAAAAGAGTTTCAAATAGACACTATTCCCTGTGAATAGCCAATTCCAGAGTTATTTATGGAGAAGACAATGACTTGCATTTACCTCAGTGCCATCAGCATTTCTGGCCCAGAAGCATCTAGCATCTCTCCTGCACTTTCCCCATCATTAAGAAAATTGTTTTTCTTCCTGCAAAATGTTTTTCTCCCAATGGCATTTTCTTTAAAATTTGAATTGATCTCAGCAGTTATGGAAATTCACAGTGTTTGCTAACTAGAAGATCTGAGAATAAATTTAATATAAACCACAGTGACATTGATTTATCCAGTTCTAGTGACGCAGTGTCAGGGCCAGGAGGGAGCCTCGGGTCTCCCCTGCTGTGTCCATGCTACATCCACAAAAGGTTCATCACCATAATTTTAAGAGACAAAAGAAACTGGATTATTGTATTTCAGAGTTGGGAAGTTCAGAATGAGTCTAATTAGGGGAAAGAGTAATTAGGCATTTGCAGAGGAGTCTAGAGGGAGTGGAGATGAGGAATTTATCCTCCTCCTCATACCTAGACATCACCTCTGCTATGGAAACAGGAACTTTAATCTCAGTTTAAATTCTCCAGTACAGGTTAATGACAGCTTATTTCATAAGGTGATACATATTATTTGTGATTTTTAAACTATTTAAAATTATTTCTTGAACTTTGTGGCACTCGATGCTATGGTTTAGTTGCCAAGGTGGTGCTTGGTCAAAGGTTGTATCTTGGAGATCTTTTCCAATCTCAATGATTTCATGATTCTATTCTATAACAATATGAAGTGATTATCAACACACAGAACCAGAATAATTAGCACATCATTACTAATAAAATGGGGTTATCAAATAAAAGATACAAGATAATTGTATTACATAACCCCACAGCTGGAAAAGCATGGGAATACATGGGAAAGCAGTTAAGCCCAAGGAGTGATTAGGCTGAGTGGGACTGTGATGATGTAGTTTCAGTAAAAGAAAGCAAACGTCCCTGTCCTTCCTTGGTGGCAGCAGGAAGGTCTCTCATTGTAATTGGACTCTGTCAGGGAAGGAGCAGCCCCTGATCCCTGTTATCCACTCTCTGGCATGACCTGCTGCTCTCCCAGCCCATCATTCACCAAATGCATGTGGAAAATGAATAGACGAGGACATTAATAATTACCAGCTTCTAAGCAAATTCCCTCAACATGCAATTATTTCACCCCGAAACACTCCTGAGCAATCAAAGACAAGATGGAGAACAAAGCGTTTAGCAAAAAATTGTGTAATCAAATAATTATTTATACTGTAATTGGCACTGAAAAAAAAACGTGTGCAGGGCAAGACCGGCTGCACAGTAACTCCAGTGCTGCAGAGACCAGCAGCCACACGAGCCTGACTGCAGCCACCCCCCAGGGTCACTCAGCCCCCTCCCATACCATCCCTCCTCCACACAGACTGTGCCCACATCCCATTTGTTTTGCTCATTAGGGAGCAGTCAAGCGGAGCCAGCGGGAGCCGGGCTGGGATCAGCAGCGCCAGGCAGAAAGGATTGCTGCTATCTTAGGATATGCTTCACTGGAGCCTCTTCAGAAAGGGAACTTCACCAAAGAAGAAGATAAATCACTCCTGAGAGCAGGAGTGACGGGTGGATGGATATTCCCTGCATCCCTTGCAGGGCAGCGCCCACCTGGGAGCAGCCCCCAGGGAGCAGGCAAGCACTGCTGTGTGCCCATGGACAGCTCAGCAAGCTTGCCTTGGATACAAGGCTGACTTGAGTCAATGGAGAATTCAGCCCCTGAAACTGTGCCAAATGATGTGGAACATCCAAAAGCATTAGATTTGTGATGTGCCTTCAAACACAAGCACTAACCCTGAAATCCCACTGTTGCAGCTCTCCAGGGAGAGCAGGAGTACAGCCCTGTCACGCTGGCTCACCTTGGATTGGGGGGGGAAAGAAAAAAAGGAAGGAAGAATTAAACATTGCCTTTAGCAGGTTTGCATCTGCATTTCCCCCATCTCGCATGGCTTGTTGCACTGTCATCTCCTGCTACCTCACCAAGTCAGGGCTTCCAGAGAATGGCTGAGTTTGAAGCAGCTCACAAGCTCATGGCTACACTGCTCTCACACAGCCTCCCCCTCCCAGTTCCTCAGCTCCTGATTCTCAATGCTCAAATGTTTGTAAATGGACCATCTTGGTTTTACTCCAAAAAGAATCTGGAGTCAAAGTACTGGGACTTTGGATGCCCTGGGCAATGCTGATGGGAAGTGACTCAGAGCCCCAGCAGCAGAGAGCTCACTGCTGGTAGGGGTGTCTGATCACACAAATCCAGCTGGATGCAGCTTTTAAAGTACTGGTGATTTTACCTGCACCAGTGTAAATCCATATCAACCTTTCTGCAGATGCAAGCAAATTCCTCTGTTGCAGAGGAACAGGTGGGTGGATGAAAGCAATGAATGGCTGCAGATCACAAATACAATACCTGTTCTTTCTAAAAGGCAGTTTCACTGGGGTTTGTTGGCCTGTAGAGCCACTTGTGCAACTCAGCCATTCCCTCAGCTTCCTGATCCAACCACTCCTCTGCTCACAACATGCTCCAAGCAGCAGATGCAGCCTTGGATGCTGCTTGTCATTCCCCTGTCACTCCAGCCCCTCTCACATGTCTTTTCTTTGTGGTGAAAAGAGAAATAAAGTAGAGCAAGGAGATGCAGAAAACCCCTCAATCCTCTATTCTTTCCCTAAAAAGAGCATTCCCCCCCCATAAGTACGAAGGTATCAGCATCTATAAAATGGAAACACTAAAAGTCTGGTGGAAATTGGGAGATATATGATTGCAGACATGCTGGAAATGTCTTCATGTGCAGATCTGCAGCATCCAAAGCAGCTGGGTCCAGGAGTCAGATAAATCACAGGCTGAGAGATGAGCTCAGGGAAGTGACTCTATGGACACAAGGCAGGCAGAGGAGACAGCCCATGGCAAACAGAGGAGACGCCACACCAAGAGCAGAGGAGATGTCCTGTGAGGCTCAGGGATACAGGGGATCTAAGGGGTATGGGAAGAGCAGCATAACAAACAACACATCCCTCATCCCACAGCAAAGGGTGCTTAGCAGAGCCCAGAATCCCATCATGTGCATGTACCTGCATTATCCTGGGATGGATTACACTTGTCAAAGTGCATTTCTACATCTCTTTGGCTCCCTTCAGCCCTCACACACAGCTCCCAGCCATCACCCACGATGCTTCCCACGAGCAACATATTGCTCTTATCATTCATGCTTTGCACTGATGCCACAAGCACGAACAAGAAGCAAATCACCCCATTTAAACAGAAAATAAGTTTAAGAAAATCTGTTTTCATTTTAGGGCTAGGTCATCACTGCTCTCTGAACAGAGTTTATGTATGCAATTATGGCAGCCATAAACATCAGTGCAGTAACTTCAGATAGTAACAAGCTCATCTGTCCAGAGGGGCAGCTCCAGGCACAGCAGTGAGACAGTCAGGAACTGGGGACCAGTGGTAGGTTCAGAACCCACAGTGACCTTGAGAATGTGCCAGGGACACATGTGAGTGCATTGCACTGTGCCTGTGTAACCTTCCATTCAGGTCAGATTGGTCTCTCATCCACCCAAGTCTGAATCCAAAATCATTTCCCTTTGAAGACTTTAGTGGAATTTATCCAAAATCTGATTCTAGATTTGGAAAGGCCATTCCTGCCACTGGCCAGCTCAGCCTCACCAACAGCCATGGACCTTCCCCAGGGTCCAGCACTACATCTGAAAAGAAGCACTCAGGTCTCAGAAACTCTGCACTCCCCTGTTTTTCAGGTCATCTGTTCCACTCTTTTCCCCATGTTACACCTGCACTTGCTCAGGTCTCCTCACTGAACTGTATGAAAACCATTTGTTCTGAACTGTATGAAAAAGTAAGTGCTAAAATAGTTTATTTTTCACTACCATTACTATCTTGTTTCAGAGGAGTGTATTCATATAGTTATTAAAATTATTATTCCATTTTAAATCTTATGTACAACCCAGGGCTAGAAGAGGGTTGGTGTTGGGGGAGGTGAATGGAGCACACCCTTCCATCCTCTGACACCAGGGCAAGGTGCCCATTGACACTTCAGAAGCAACTGATCAGTGGGACTGAGGGAAGAGGCAGCACCCATGTGGTGGAGCTGGAGCTGGCTGCAAACACCAGCTGCTGTTTCTGGGTGTGACTCTGCACCACCACCATGGTTCCAGTCCCTGTTTTCTGAACCCAATGTGTCAGCACCTCCCTGGCACCAGTTTCTGTGGGTGAGTGTTGAGTCAGGGCACGGGGATGGCAGGACTCACAGCACACCCAGCCCTGTTGGGTGTGAGAAGGGGACTGTTCATGCAAAAAGCAAGCCTCAAATTTAAGGGGCATTATTACAAATCTGTTGATGTCCTCAAGGCCTTTTTAAGCATTAGAGCTACTGTGCTGCTTGTGGCCTTTACAGAATACCATCTAACAGGCATTGATTTCTGGGTTTAGATCCATTTGCCCTGAACACTTGCTTGGGTTATAAATGCAAATAAAAACAGAAGTGAAAAGGAAGACAGTTCCATGGCCGCTGAACAGGGGACATGTTCACCTTCCTTGTATTGACCTGGGCTTGTCTGAGATACTGAGTCTGAGTCGAGGTGTAACACAACACCCACAGTCACTCCCTGGTGACACTACACCAGGGACCGTATCCCAGGGCTGCCCCAGCCCAGGTGAGACCAGGAACAGACACTGCTGTTGCCACTGCACAATCCCTGAGGAAAACAGGGACCCCGAGTTCCATCTGTCACAGACTGGACCTGCTGTCCTGCCCCACACTGACTCTCAGGAAGCAAAGGGACTGAAAAAGATAAAAAATAAATCAGTCATCCAGGTTGGAAAAGACCTCCAATGTCATTGAGACCAACCTGAGACCAAACCCCACCTTGTGAACCCGACTAGAGCACTGAGTGCCACGTCCTGTCATTCCTTGAATCCCTTTGAACTGGGAACTCTACCACCTCCCTGGGCAGCTCCTTCTAATGCCTGACTATCCTTCCCATGAAAAGCTTTTCCTGATGTCAAATCTACTCAATACCTCCATAGAGCCCCGGAGCAGACAAAACACACTTGTACCAGCTCAGCATCATCCCTTAACATATTCACTATCCAGTCAGAGACAACAGGGCTGCAACAGGAGGTTTCTTCATACCAGAGATCTCCCACTGCCACACTCCCTCTCCCAATAGCCCAGGGGGAATGGTGGGAAATTAAGATCTGGTGACTGATGCTGTGGGTCCTGTTCCAGGCATGGAGTTGTGGGAGCTGAGGTAAAGGGAAGAAATAGATACCATAATTGGAAGGTGCCAGGGAGTTGTCAGCATTATCAGCAGAAAGGCAATTACTGTTTGAAAATTAATCTTTTTTTTTTTTTGTTACCCTATTGTTATTCCCTTTTTAAGGTCAGAATAAGCAAAACAGGAGATTACCTGGTGATGTTCTCCCTTCAGGGAAAATGCAGTTTAAATGGAAATGAGCTCTGGGCTGGCAGCACCCACCTTGGCCAAGGGAAAGGCATCCTGTACCAACTCAGTGATCAGGCTGAAGCCCTCCACTCAAACTCCTCTGCCACCTCTTATGTTTTTACCATTTCCAAATACAGATCCGCTTCTCCACTACCGCCAGACTAGCGCCCCACAAACCCACTGTTCAGGGAACCATATCCTTGCCACCCTACACACCTCTTGTCTGCTTCTCCACTGTCCCTGTTTTCCCCAAGGTCATTAAACGCTCATCTTACAGATGGTGTCTCAAATGTGAGGTGTTCACTTCCACCCCAAAGTATCAGCCTGAGTTCAGTCCACCACACTCTGCTAACCCTCAAGGTACCCACAGGAGAGGGCCCATCTGTCAGCCCTTCCGACACAGGGGTTCAGACAGCTCCTGGCCTCCAAATAAAATCCCTCCTGCAGCCAATCATTTGGAGAACAGCTTCGTTAGCTTTCTATGCAGTTCTCAAACTGTCCTGTTTGTCTTTGCTTCTGATGTGTTTTTATGTAATTTCATCCCCCAACACATCTTTAATTAACAGTTCTGTGTTGATGACTCACAGATGCACCTTTCAGCTCCAGACACATCTCCTTTGGCTCAAACCCCAGATTCCACCCTCCCAGTCCTGGGGAGGTCTGTCCTCCAGGTCTGGGGACACCAAAGGTATACAGGTTCTTTCCAGTTTCACCACACACTTCTCTCCATCACAGGGGTCAGCACCTTGATCATACAAATAACTCAGCCTCATAGTTTGGGATCATCCTCTGCTTGGATGTCCTGGCTACATTCACACCTTGCCAGTTCTTTGGTCCATGGATGGCTGATGCCATCTCTCTCTAATTTCCATGTAAACAAAATTCCACCTCCATAATTTTGAAATTCTTCTTTCTGACTGTTTCACCTTCCTGCCATTCACATGATGGCAGAAGATCCCAGGAAAGATTACATCCCCAGGTGTTACTTCAGTGTCTCCTTGCAAACCCTTTCTCCGTCTCTTCTTCCTCACAATCATAAGATGGTCCTTTCCCTCCCTCCTCTCTTCTGCAACAGGGTTTGTGGTTATCACAGAATTCCAGACTGGTCTGGGTTGAAAGACACCTTAAAGCCTGTCTCACTCCAACCCCCCACCATGGGCAGGGACACCTTCCACTAGACTAGATTGCTCCAAGCCTCATCCAACCTGGCTTTAGACACTGCCAGCTATGGGGCATCCTCGGTTGTCTCCCTGGAAGCCCTTGCAGGAAGTGTGACGTCTCCAAGGTTTCTGGGGAACAGCCTCTCATCCTGACACCTCAAGCAGTGACCCAAGTGGGAAAGGAGCTCCAAGCCCACATTCATCCCTGTGAGTACCAGCCTGCCAGCCTTCAGGAGTCTGGCTCTGGGGACCAAGTTATCTGATAATTCTTGCTGTCACTATTCATAGGGAGCATCAGAGACAAGTCACAGGCTTCAAGGCAACTCACTTACTACTCAAAAAATTGTGTGTGTGGGTGGTGGGGGTGGTTTGAATTCACATTTATCCTATGCAAGTAAAAGGAAAACTAAGCTTTGGCTTCCTAAGCAAATCATGAATTCAGAGACCAGCATCCAAAACCAAATAGAAGAAAATATGTTCTTGATGCAGCAAAGAAGGCTGGTATGGAAAGAAGAGATGCCAGAAAACACAGGAGGAGATGATAAACTGCACTGGCTGGCTGAGCAGACTAGAAAGGAAAAGGAAGGAAAACTGAGAATGGCAAAAGAGACTCATGAATGATGCCTGTTTCTTGTAAAAATAAAGGATAAAAAAAAAAATCATCACTTCCAACACTCGGTGCTGTAAACAGGCTCAGGAACACACCAGATGCCTTTTCCTGCAGTGCCCCGCCTCAGCAGGAGCCTGAAACCCACTGGGACCAGCACTGCCATGAACAAATGATGGGAGAACAGATTGCCTGGTGCCAGCCTTCACCTTTCTCCAAGACTGAAACAATCAGGGACATTTGATAGCTAGGGTGAGAAAACCATTAATGATGTGCTGATGAACCCAGAGTTAATTTTCTGATACATTTCCTACAAACTGTTTCTTTAGGAACTCTCCTCGGAGCCCAGAAAGCAGCTTGAAAGAGCTACTGTTAAATATTGACTGCTGCTCTGGGATCATTATGGAAAAAGTGTTTTGATAGTGTATTCCGGGGTATGCCAAGGAGGCTGGGCACATTGTATCGGGAGAAATGCCTTTCCTAACGCAGGAGAGAGGAGGGGGAAGTGGGACACACTGAACTGGTCACTGTTTGCTTGTTGTTGCATTTTTCCTCCCCCAGAACGCTCCAATACAGCCCAGGGGCAGCAGTTTCCTAAGCTGGGCCAAGCAGAGTGGAAATTCAATAGCAAAATGGAAATATCTTTCACTGCACCATGGGGGCAAGCAAGAGCAAAGCAATTGGGAGTGGAGATGGACACGGGGAGAGGTGACTTTGGGACAAAAAAGCTCAGAGGAAGAGGAGAGGAAGGAAAAAAAGAATCCAGTAGGGTATGCAGCAGTGGTGTCCAGGAGAGCAGCCACTGCCTGGCTTTCCAGGACCCTCAGTGGCAATAGGAAAGCCCTGGGCTGCCACGGCCCTGAGCTGGGAGCATCGGGGCACTGGTTGGTGCTTACAGCATCACTCCACAGCGAGTGAGCACAACTGAGCACATGGAATGGCTGGAGCTTCAGCCGCACTTAAAAAGGAGCATTAGAAGCGTAGTCTGAGAGGATGAGAAATTGAATTTTAAGCCCATAAAGCAGCACCCGGCCGTATCCATGACGGAGCCTCCGCAGCCCGCAGAGCTGTGCCCATTCCCAGCTGCTCTGTGTGGGTGGGTGCAGGTGGCTGGTGATGCTCAAGGGAGGGTGCTGAGCTGTTTCAGTGCCAGCACCCCAAAAGGTGACTGTTTCCAGGAATTTCTAAACATTCCCAGTATCAAAAAACATTTCCAGTGTTGATACAGAATTCAGGGATCTGAGCAGGAAGAACAGAGCTACGCCAGGCACTTGCAGTGGGAAGCAGATGTTCTCCACACAGATCCAAGCACCCACAGAAGAGGGTATTTTGCATTTCTGTATCCTTCTGAATGAGAAAGCACCAACTTAGCAACAAAACCCATGGACAAATAGCTCAAGAATAACGTGGTTTTCCACTATAATTTGTACTGTACACTGCAGCTAACGTGCATTATGCTGAGGGATTGACAATTCACTGATTTTTTCAGGCTTCTTAAGCCCATAATAAAGAGCACATGTCAGGGATTTCATCACCCGCAGGCAGTGGCAGAAGCTATTCTTCCTTGCTGGCTAATACAGTAAAAGCCACAGTTCTGCACTTGTGCAGTACATGTCACTGGGAAATACAGATCTGCACAGTAAACGACGGCCCACAGGGCAGTTCATCAGCTCAAGCCCAGCACCACAGAGAGAATGGCTTGATCCATCAAGTTACAGGAGGACGGTGCTGTCAGGCTCCTCTGCCCAGCTGTAGAGGAAGGGAGGGAGCTGTCCCTACACCCCCAAACCTCCTGCCAGAGAAGAGGGTGAGAAGCTGCAGAGGTTGGTACTTGGCTCCTTCACATCAGCCCCCGCAGCCCTGCTGCTTCTCCTCGTCCAGCTGTCCTGGGGTCAGCACCTCACAACCACGTGAAGTTACTTCAATTTCACATGTGAGAAATTCTGCACACACACTGACTTCACTCAGACATTGGCAGGGACTGCCCAGGGAGGTGAGGGAGTCCCACCCCTGGAGGTGTTCAGGGAATGATCAGATGTGGCACTCAGTGCTCTGGTCCAGTTGAAAAGGTGGGGTTCAGTCACAGGTTGGACTCTGTGATCTTGGAGGTGTTTTCCAATCTTAATGATTCTGTGATTCATTCCCTTTTCCCCACCCACTCACATACAAAATTAATTTTCTGTCATTTACAGTTCATGATCTGATCTTCAATGCTCCCCAACACAGAAATTATCACAATCAAGGTGGGGCAGAGACAAGTAACACATGAACATCACCGGCTGAAACGCTTTCCATTCTTCCCTTTTTCAAATACTGGTGGATACCAGCTACAGGACAGCCTGTCCTTGTATATCACTCACATTTACTTGGATGTGGCATTTATTTTCATATAAAAAAAGTATATGGAGAAGGGGTAACCACCAGATTAATTCTGTACTTTGGATTCAATTTTACCTAGAAGATTAACTAACATCACTATGGTTTTTCTTTCTTTTTTTTTTTTTTTTTTTTTAATAATCATATTTAAAGAATGAAAAAACCCTTACTTTTTCCTTTAAAATTAAAGCTCACTGATGATACACACTCAGCAGTAAAACAGCTTAATTTTGCTCATCATCATCAAGCAGCATTTGAGTGACAGAGAGAAGTTAAAAAGCCCTGATTAGCACATGAAATTACATAAAAGATCCAAACAAAAGCAGAGCTTCAGATCCCTCAAATACCCCAAATAAATAAAATGTTGGTGTTGGCAAAGTCTGTGGGATCTCCAACCTATGAGAGAAAAGAATCCCCCTTTTCTCTTGGAGAAGTCACAGATGTGACTACACATCAGCCAGCAATAAACACTGATATAACCCATTGAGAGAGGAGTGACCCTGCACTGTCCTTTCTCCCTTCAGCCTGCCCAGAGATGATAATGCAAATAATTCTGACTACTTGTGAATACACAGCTCAAGAGTCAACACAGGTCTCCTAGTGAAGACCCACAGTCCTCTGTCCCACAGCAGTCCCCAGCACACACACCCAGAGCTCTAAGCCCACAGTGCAGGCAGTGTTTTTCCCAGATACATTACTCCCAGATTCCAAATACACTTCAATATCATCAATGTCTTTCAAACAATATTGTCTTTTTTCTAAGATGCAATATTTTCAAACAAAACAGCTGTATTCTAAATCAACAGTCTAAGGACTGAGAGAAACCAGGAAAAAACAAACAAACAAACAAAAACAAAAATCAAACAAAAAGCAAACAAACAAACAAAAAAAAAACAAAAAAAAAGGAAAACAAAAAACAAAACAAAACAAAACAAACCAAAACAAACAAAAAACAAAAACAAAAACAAAAACAAAAACAAAAACCCAACAAAAAATAAACCCCAAAATCCCTCCCCTGACAGGGTGGACAGCACTTTGCAGTCACAGCACTGACTCCACCTCTGTGTCACACTGAGTGCTCTGAGTTACTGATTTCTGAGAGTTGAGCCTAAGGCGAAGCAGCTGAATAAATTCTGAGAAAGGGAAAAAAAAGAAAGAGTGGTGGAAAAGCACGTTTTGCTCCTCTTGAGTCTTTCTGCAGGAACTTCACATGCACGGCAAAGCAAAAGCAAAAAGGGCTTCATTCAGATTTAAAGGTAGTTAAAGCCCGTTGTTCCTAATGGGTTATCATGCTTTAAAATAAACCAGATCAGATGTGTTCAGCTGAGCTGCCTCCCCTGACACCCTGAGTTTTTAGAGCTGGCCTCAGCACATGCCCAGTAAACCTCCATCAATTACCAGCAATTTGGCTAGGGGCAGAACTTTAACCTCAGACTGCATCATTGGGGGGAAAATTCAAAATCTTGCTATGGCTTCTTATTTATTGAGGGGATTTTAGCAGTCTGAGCTGCTGCTTCACGTGCTCCAGTTTGCATCTCCTGGATACTGATGAGTCTGAACCTGCACGGGCAGAGCTCCAGTGCTCTGCCTTGGCTCCTCACGGATTTTCACATTGGTGACATCCATACTGGGCAAAGAGAGGACCTGATGCCATCAGGGATGCTTTATAATAAGTGCCAGCTGGGTTTTGTCATTCCGCCAGTCCAGGTTCATATCAGGAGCTTCGTCTCACAAAGATCCATCTGACGTTTTGCCATCCCCATGGTGGGACATGAATGCTCAGTGACTCTGGGACCTCATCCTGTCCCTCCTGCTCCCCAAAATGTCAAAGCAGCCCCATGCAAAGGAGCCTTCAGTGTGCCACTAAAAAGGCCACTGATTTTATGGAGACATAGAATGTGGTCCCATTTTAATTTCAGCTTGTGGATCAAGTAATTGTTTGGATTTTTATATTGAGTCTACTTTCCACTGATTTGCATTTAAATGTGTTGTCAGAGAACTTCCAGAAGTCTTTAATAAGAAGGCCAATTTGCATTTTAATATGCACTTAAAGAATTTGAAGAAGTCTTTTCATGTGTGCAGTGTTATCTGAGTAACATTCACACTGGAGGGGGAACGAGAGCTGCGAGTCTAACAAAACTACTTTTTTGAGACAGCCCAGCCTTGTTGGACTTTGTTTAGGGGGAAGAAAAAGTCTTATAGAAAGTGTGGTTTAAAGGCAGAGCTGGGAAGGCAGTGGGGAGTCTCTGGAAGGTGGTGGGGATGGTTGAGGAGGAGATCATAGGGTGGGGGAGCTCTCACCAGGACCAAATGCACAGAGAGAAAGCCTGAGCTTGGGGTCAGAGACCTGCAGAGGGGCCATGAGCTCTGCAGGACTGTTGGCTGGAGCTTTATAAATAAGTCAGCTGGGTAATGATGCCTCACACTGCCCTGCAAGGTAAGGAACCAGCGACTTCTGTTGGAAGGGATCTACAAGGATCACCAAGGTCCAGCTCCTGGATGTGCACGGGACAACCACAAAAATGCATCTTACATGTTTCCAGATTATTAAAACAGAAACCTGATCTAGTCTCTGCAAAAGAATTCTCAAGGTAGGTTTATCTTTAAAATAAACTATGTCAAAAATGTATGCACAAATACCCAAAGTAGCCGAGAAGCACATATTCCAACTAAGAGTAGAGTTCCAGTCTTACCTTCACCCCAGCACAGCCTCACCAGTGCCCTGTCCTTTTCCCAGTACTCCCCCATCTCAGATAAAGGGCCTCATAGTCTCAAGCCCATAGCTGTGCTAAATAGAAAGAGCTGGGCTACAGGGACAGTAGGACGTGTTTCCAATAAATAGATGAAGACAGGCTTATCACCACCTGCAAGTGTTGGAACTTAGAGATGATCAGAAGATTAAAATCAGCTCCTTTGGGCCCCAGAAGCTCCTTGCTTCCTTGCTTCCAACAGTGCCAGGGGGACACAGGAGCTCCGTCCTGATGCTGAACAAATACATGGCTGAACCATTCATCAAAAATAAATGACTTAGGGAAGCAAAGATATTTATTTTTAGAAGATGAATCCTTCCCTGACAAGGCTCTGTTCAGTTCACATAACTTCACTGCACCCAGTGACTCAGGATGCCACCCCCCCACCCCTGATACCACCAGTGCTGCAAGAGAGAACTGAGCTGGGAGAGGAACTGCAGAGCTCAGGTCCAGCCTCCACACCCTCCCTCCCAGTCCGAGCTTGGGTAAATCTGACAACAGTCCTATGCTGTGCTCAACAGCTGTAATTCAAATTATAGAATCAGTAAGGTTGGAAAAGAACTCTGAGATCATCAAGGCCAATGATAAATGTATACTTATATGTATATAAATAAATGTATACCCATATCTATACATTGCTCTCAACCACAGCTGCCCCGCCTCCAGGGCTCTCACCGTGCAGCTTTGCAGACCACATGATATTCCACAGTGCAATCCAAAGTTTAAAAAACGCAATTAGCCAAGTGGAGACATATGCAAGGAGGCAGCACAGTAATTAGTGTAAAGTAAACTGGGTACTACAGAGTTTCTATTCCATAACACATAATTTGTACATAAATGAGAGTGTTTGTTTGTTTTCTTGGTGCAGGGTCACCTACTGCTGTCACTGAACAAAGCTGTCACTGGTTTAGATGGAAGAGGCTTCTGCTGCATAAGCCAATTATTTTCTCACTAGAGATCAGAGCATCAATAAAAATGAACAAACAAGCCAGTTCTGATCAGCTGAAATATTGGTTATGTGGGATTTTTATCATATTCTTTATTGCAATAAACATAAATAGAGTTATCACATCTGCATGGGCACTGCCAGCTCCTGGGATGTTCCTGGGCCAAGATTTGTCCCCATTCACCAGCCTGGGGGGCTGAGGGGGTTTTAATGCCAGTACCAGGGCTTGCAGGAAGCACCTGTAAGTTATACCTGGGGACTGTGTTACCAGCAAGAGCTTTTCCATCATGTCAAAGACAACACATTTGCTTCCCAAGGCCCCAGTGTACAAGACCAGGCTCTTCACTGGGTTTGGTCCCAGAGAACAGCAAGGAGGGAAGGGCTGTCAGTCTTATCATGGGGTGTATTGCTCACTATTGACAGGAAACCCACACAGGTATCAGGTGGGAGTGGGCCTTCTGTGTTGTTTTAAAGATCTGCTAATCCATATTGTATTTCCTGTTTTGGAGCCAGCGATGCATTCTTAGGGAAGCAGCTGCATGGTCTTTAACATCCATTAGTGAGTTGTGGAGGAGAAAACACAGTGACAAGACAGATGTTGTGTTATCTTGTATTTAACCAATAGCACAAGGAGACCTTCCCTTCTTGTAGAGTTGGCTTTGTTCCTGGTGGATTTGGGAGGATCACAGTAATACATGTGTTATTTGGCATATTGTTGTCAGGGTGTGCAATACACACCAAATCAAACTTCAGCTATGAAGACTGAAAACAAGGTAAAGATCTCACTGAAATAATTTTAACCACTCTGGTGGATGGGCTCAACAATCCTGATCCTGCCATCACAGACAGGTTCATCCATTTTTACTCAGGACCTTGTGGTTAATACACATCAGCTCCAAGGACTGATGAGCAAGGGCTCATCACACGCATTCAGCCTCCTCTGGGGACATATGGGACGTGTCCCTGTCCTTGAGAAGGGGCCTGTTTTGTATAAGCTTATATCCAGGTGGACATGTTCAGAACAGCTCAGTAAAGATGTGACTCCTGTAAAACCAAACAGCTTTTGGCAAACTGTGTCATTATGAATTTATCAAACCTGACATGTCTCTCCGGAGTGGCCGTGTCACAGTGCTGGGTGAGTGCAGGGGAGGATGGACCTGACTGTGACAGGCAGAAACACAGACAAGCACTTCAGCACACACACAAACCTCCTTGGTTTGCATTTTCAGGTGGGAGGAAAAGATTTGGATTAAAAATGCAACATCTCCTGCCTCTCGCAACCCTGGCTCCCACACGGCCCTCCTAGGGAAAGGAGTGTAGGAATGTGTAGGTCAGGAAAACTGTTTTCAGCACTGACCTCCCACCCTGGTCCCATGGAGAGGACTGAGTGGGAACAGCCTTTCCAGAAAGGCTCTTGGAATATTCCTGACTTGGGTGTTATTTCTGCATTTGGGCCAAGACCATGGCAGAAAAGGGATCCCCACGGTCTGCTTACATCAGCAGGAACAAATACAGTCCAATGCCTCATAACCTTACACAAAGCCTTTTTAAAGAAAATATGATTTTCCCCAATGAAATATTCTTTAAGGTTTAACTTAATCTGTTCTCTTCAGTCACTGCATCCCTTGGGAATAAGCACATTAAACCGCTGATGATCTGTACAAGCAAGGAAAGGCATTACAGTGCCATTATCAATACAAACCAATTTTAAATCCTTCCAATATTTGGAGAAGAGCTACAGCACAGTTGCAAACAAAATCTCTGATCACTTTTTCAAACAATATTTAATCTGTACTATAGTCATGGTCTGTAGAAGCTGCGTCTGCAAAGAAAAAATAGCAAGGAACCGAGGTTCTCAGCAAACCCTTTCTAGATAATATTTTACTTATTATTCCATTTACTCAGCATACAAAAACATATGTATTATTACTCCTGGGAGTAGAGAAGCCTGGCAGAGTCATGTGCAGGACATTTGGGTGTAGAAAAATCTCTCTGTCTCCAAGGTGATCCATCATTCCTGTCACCAAACAGCATGGTGGACACTTGGAACATGACACTGGAATTCAAGTTTGGGTTTTCTGACAGATGACTGGTTCCAGGCCAGGTTTGATTTCAAGCTATCAAGATGTAGATGTGGCGACATGTGGGAAGAGCTGCGTGGGTCGATGATCCCACAGAAATGACTGGAGGGAGCTGGCAGGAGGGTGGTGGGTGTGCAGAGGATAAGGGACACGATTAGAGAGGGTGGAGCAGCCCATGCCAGACTGTGCCAGGCTGTGCCAGCTACAAAACATCTCACCCACAGGGAGCAGAATCCTCCCAGGGCAGAGCAGCCACCGACGCTCAGCCCTACAGGGATGTGTCATGGAGCCACAATTCCCAGCACTGCCAGCAGGGAAAATGAAGAGTGTAAAGCTGTGACCTGTTCCCTGTAGCCAGGGCCCAGCCAGCAGTGAGCAGACCAAGACTCCACCAGCCTGGGGATCTCTGTTGGGGAGGGCGAGGCAGGATCATTGCTGCCTTGAACTCTGGGGCCAGAGGGTGACCCCTTTCCATGCCACAGATCAGAGGGCCTGTGGGTTTGATCACAATGTTTTAAAGACAGTGTAAAGTGCAAGAAGTTACTATTTCAGAGCTCATTAATCCCCTCCTGCAGAAGCAGAAACACAAACTCTCCAATATTTATGCTTGTGAGGGAGAAGGTGGCAGCAGGGGTGGGAGCACCGTGTGTTCCTGTCACCGCCGTGCTCCACCAGGTAAACAGAGTCAAAACACACTGTCTAAAGCAAGGAGGCAGCTGCCAGGATGTGATGGAGTCAGTTGCTCTCACATGCAGTGTTGTAATGTTTCCCCATGAAATATTCATTACTCATCCCCACTCAGCCCATCCCCATTAGTACTTGAGTAGAGCAGCAGTGACACGTCCCCTCAGTGGCAGCACTGCCTGCTCTTCCTGGGTACTCCCAGGGAAACCAAATTAGCTCAAACACCTCTGGCTATGGCACGGGCATCTCGGTCAATGTCATCTTATCTGGGATAATTATGGAAAATACTAATTACCAGAAATAGGTGGGAGGGTGATTTTTTGATCTCCAAGGGATCCCAAAAGCCCTTTCTGCATCAGCATGGCCAGCCCAGCAAGAGGGGACATGCCAACCCTGTGGGGTTGGGACATCTCATAGCCTTTGGAGTTGCGCATTTCTGAGCTGCTCTACTGATCTCAACCAGCCCCACTGCACCCTCCAAAACTCTTCATGTCCTCCACCAGGTTCTGAAGAAGCAGAAAAATTTGCAAGTGAGGGACCTGGGTGGGGGCCTGGGGCTCTGGGGTCCCTGGGTGCCAGGGCCCTGCCTCTGTACCCCCTTAAAGCTACTCACAGACCCACTACATTTGAAGGACGGGAACAGAGTCTTCTAAATCACTGTGGGCTTTAGCAGGGAGATTTGTGATTTGTACATTTGTATGCAAGAGGAATGAGTAATGGCAGCAGGCACGAGGGAGGAATAAATGAACCTGATTATACCCACACCTGCACTGCTGCCTTTGCCCTTGTTCCATATGTTTGCGTCGTCTTTCGTGGAACCCTTCCCTGCAGCTGGTACTCCAGGACATACATGTGAAATGCATCAAGGACAGGGAACAGACTAAGATTTATTTCTGCTGGCCTGGCCACTTGATCACAGTCAGGCCTCAGCAATGCATTCTCTTGTTAGGAGTAAGCTGGGCAGACACTTACTCAGTGGTTTAACCCTTGGGAAATGTTGTTTTCCCCAGTCTACAGATCTCAAACACCTACAGCTTGTTTCAAATGCAGGAGCTCTGGGACTCTCCTGCTTTTTGGATTGGGCTCTAAATTAAACACCGACACAAGCTGGCACAAGCTCCCCCTGACCAGCTGCACACAGCAAACATCATGGCAAGAGGCAGCTTGATGTGCCACGTCAAACCTCATCCCCCTGAGGAGATGCCACCAACTGCAGACCTGGCAGAGAAGGAGTCAAAGCAGAACTAAGGTTGGCACACAGGAGATGCTCACGGATCCCTCTCCCGAGCGTGTGACAGAGAGAGGAGGAACAGGACAGAACATGTGCACAGGTGCTTTGTGTGAAACACTGGTGTGTCTGCATGAAAATTAGTGCTATGTAGTGGGTGTAAAATATTCAGGTGGACATTAATAATTTGTAGCAGTAGATGTATTTTCTTTCTATAAAAGATTAATTAAGCTTGTGAATTATTACAAAAATATTACCCCATGTTCCATGGCAGGGTTAGACAATCAGATCCTTATTGGCATAAAAGTGAGGTCAGTCTGGGTTTATTCCAGTGCAACCAAGACCAGAAACCTGCCTCGACATCTTGAGTCCTACCAGGATTGCAAGCCCTGCCTCAAGGTTCAGAGTCACGGGAGGTTTGGGAGCAAGTGGCTGCCTCCCTCTGAGCCTGGTGCAGGACCTGCTCACCCTGGGGACAGGGACACTTTCCCCAGAGGAGATTGGACTGAGCTCATGGCAGAGCTCTGGACTGCAACCCTACACCTCTCATGGAGAACAGCAACAGGCCTGAGGGGAAATGCAAAGGCCACTGGGAAGGAAGCTAAATATATAGAGAGATGAGTTTTAGGCAGAAATAGGGCTGTTTCAATCAAACTGTCCACAGAGAAGACTTCTGAGAAGACTTGAACTTGTGCACAGACGCACTGAAATGCACACATGCACAGGGAAAGAAAAAATGACAAGCAGAGCAGTAACAATAGTCAAAGAGTAATTTGTTCTTAACCTGTTCAAAATAAAAATAACTGGTGTACAAGTTCACTCCTTGGACCATCTGCATCTCATAAGCATAAGTTAAAATCCTGACACCATCTGTTCTATTGAAATTTTAATACTGCACCAATATGCCAAATCACAATCCTGCAGCAAGGACAGCAGCCCCCTCACTTCCCAACCAACCTGCTGGGGCTGGGCTCTAATGAGAGGGGAAAGAACTGAAGCCAGCTCCGAGGCAAATGGACCATGGGCTTCTGCTCCTAAGGTGGGAGAAGCAGGTCTGGGCCAGGAGTGCCACCCCAGGAGCCCTCATAGCCCTGACAGGAATTTGGGTGAGGCATCTGAAGACTAAAATACAAACAGAAAAACATCCTCTGGATTCTCATGGAATATATTTTGTTCTCAACAAGAGCATCCTTTGCCATTCTGCAGAGCCAACAGCCCCATGAAGCCCTTCCAGAGGAGGGCTCCATCTCTGCCATGACAAGGGTCAAGTCTCCTGGCATCACCTGGTGCCCTGTGTTGGCCATGGAGATGGCTGTGACTGTCTGGTCCTTCTGCACCTCTGCCAGGCACCAGCCATGGGCACCTCCCTGACGCCTGCTTGTGATGACAAACAGACACTGAGATCCCACCAGACCCACTGTGACTGGTATCGTGAATTCAGGGATAAGCTAGGACTCAATGGCAAAAAAAGCATCTTGTGAAGTGTCTAAAAAAACCTGTCTTGCTAAATTAGCCTAGCAAGATTTGTCCCATCTTTTAATTAATCATTACTAGAGAGGTTGTTGAAAATCTTTGCATACTTTTATTGGTTCTAGTGAGAAAAAAAATCCATTTTAAAATGGAAATTAATATAATATCTGCACAGCCTTCTTCAGTGACTTTTTTTTTTGGCTTAGCAATATTGTAGAGTTACAAACCATATATCATGTCCTGTGCTACTTCAGAATCAATTTTTTCAAGGAAGAAAACCAGAAATGGGTTCCCTTACCGCTGCAGGATGTAAAGTGAATGAAGCCAAGGGAGGGGAGGAAGGCAAAACACGGCCAAGCAAGTAAATCTTACAGATGTAGCACATATCCATTTTTTCCCAATCAATGGAACTATGTAGGCATGTTCACAAAATTTAATTAAGTTCTGTTCCTCCAGAAATCTATGTGCAATGTTTCCTTTCAATAATTTATTTACTATCTGCCATGTAACTTCTAGCTTTCCTCCAGAGAATGACGGGTTTCCACTGCGTTTCCATCAGCAGGAGCACAGCAGAGACTGCTTCCAATCGGTTTGGGGGAAGATTTTCTCTTCCCTCACTGTCTGTAGGTTGACTGTCTCCTCAAAGAAAAAAAATCTATTAATGTCTTCAGACGTGCTTAAGTATCACAGAATCATAGAACCATAAATGGTTTGTGTTGGAAGGGACCTTAAAGCTCATCTCATTCCACCCACTGCCACGGACAGGGACACCTTCCATGATCCCAGCTTGCTCCAAGCCCCGTCCAACGTGGCCTTGGACACTTCCAGGGATGGGGCAGCCACAGCTTCTCTGGGTAACCTGTGCCAGGGCCTGCCCACCCTCATAGTGAAAAATCTTTTTTCTAATATCTAAGCTAAACCTACTCTATTGTACTGACACTCCAGGACTTTGTAAATAGTCTCCCTCCACCTTTCTTTTAGGCTCCTTTCAGGTACAGGAAGGCCACAATTAGGTCACCCCAAAGCCTTCTCTTCTCCAGGCTGAAGTTATGATGGTGTTTGTACCAAAGCCATGAGCAAAAGCTGGAAAAGCAATTTTCAAGGGAAGCAAAAGCCATTCTGCTGCCAGCAGTCATGGATGCCTTGGGAGCAGGGGCTTTTGCCTGTTCACATCCAGACTTGGTCTGATCCCAAGCCTGTTGTTGTTGGATTGTGACTACACAAACTCAAACATCTGTGCTACTGCAGCGAATTTATTTGGACACAGCACAACGTGCAACAGCCAGTGTCAGGGATGGGAACTGTCCCATGGCAGGGAATAGCCCAGTCTCAGCCAGGTCTGAATCCCTTGGTTTATCTGTTGGAACAGGGAGAGGTTGGCAAATCTGCCATCCTGCCCACGTGAGCAGGGCCTGGCTGCCGACATGCCACCTGTCCTGTTCCAGCCTGACAGGGGCATGTGGGCTGCTGGTAGAGAGGAAGGGATACAATTATTGAAAGTGTCAAATGGATCATCTCCAGTACTTTGAGTGTCAGCACAAGAAAGGTTTTCAGACTTTTTAAAACCATAAAACTTGAATAAAGTGAACACTGATGCTTCCTAGCTACAAGTCAAGTGTTTTGAAGATTTATAAATGGAAGTAAGTTAGAGCAGGGTTCAATCTTCCCCATCAGTGACCTCCACTGGGTCCTGGGCTCTCCCCAGGACTGGAGTTGTCACTGAATTTTGGAAATTCTTCCCACAGACCAAACTTAGATGAACTTTTCAATCCCCCTGGAAGAAATGGTACCTCTTGACTTCTGCCTTCTTTCAGAGGACTTTAAAACAGGAGATTTTTTTAATGAAGTCTTTACCAGTGAAAGCATTTTTATCAACATTCTCATTTAAATATTCTCTGTCTGTGCAAGGTAAGACATAGCAACTTTCTATCTGCAGACTCTGCACGGAGGGAAGGGAATGATTTAATCCTCACTTACTATTAAATGCATTGACTTGAGAGAATTGAGGGTTTGTTCTCTTGAATGCTCACAAATGAATGAAATCAAGAATACCTGGAAAATGCTCCTCTCCCATCTAGAAAACAGAAGTTTTGTTTCCTGGTAATTGTGGCTTCACCAGGGAAAGTGAAGTTGGGCTGCACGTGGTTTGGGTTTTAAACAGCAACCAAAGGAATTAGAGAATTTATTCGAGCCATGGATACAAAACCTCTGTAACTACAAGTCTGTGGTTCAAAAGGTGATGGCAGGATTAGAAAAAGCATTCTATCCAGTCATGGCAGGAATGGCAGAGAGGTAACTCAGCCAGAGAAGAGCACACAGGTTATAGAATGTCACGGTCAAACTCATGAGCCAGTAGGAGCCCAACTTCCAGAAGTTGTCAGCAACATTTCTAACTGTGACCTCTCAAGAAAACACAGCTGTACTTAAATAATGTACATTAAACATATTTTCTATGTCACACAATGGGATATCTTCCATGGCAAGCCTTCCTCATTAGCCAGTCCCCACGGGAGCACACACTGCCAGGGTAAGCAGCAGCACAGCTGCAGAAATGCTTGGCCAAATCTGCTGGGCTCAGCTTCTGTCCTCAACCTGAGCTCTTCATGGCTACTCTTCTGCCTATAAATATAGCATTAATGATAAAGATCATAAATAATGTAATAAATAGCATTATTTATGCATAAAAAATGTATTACCACTGACCATGATTGGACCATTAATTCAGAAACAGAATTCCTTCTGTAATTTCTCAGGAGGACAGTGGTCATTTTTTTCCCCAATTATGCTGCAACATTGAACCCAAGGAAAAAGCATCAGGCATCCTCTTGAGGACCAGCTCCCTGCACTGATGATCATCTACTAGGAGAGTAAGCTAAAGAAAACCAAAGCCAACATACTTTTAAAACAATCAGCAACTGCTCAAATTAGTCCTTATTGATTTTGGCATGTTAGAACAAGGAGGTTTAGATCTTCAGTGAAGCATCTCAATGTTTTCAGAGGCCCCAGGCTTCTGCTCTGGTGCCTACGCTCACTTGCCATGTGACAGCACACCAAGGCAACAGCACTGCAAGAGAAAATTCTGTTCAAATTGTACTTTATGGATGCCGGTGAAGTATTTAGTGTAGCTGGTGGTCAAGAATCACATTTTCATAGGAGCATGCAAAGAGCAAATTTTCAAGAAGCCATGTTCAGCTCCCTGCCCCAGGATCAGCTTCTGCAATCTCTCTGGTCCTTCATGGAACCAATGCTGGACTTGCCTACACTACCAGTGAAACCTTTGAGCTGGGAAAAACCCAGTGAAACTCCCTTCATAGGAGCACACTTTTCCAAGCTCTTCTCTGCTTTTTGCTCACTCAAGCTTTGCTCAGAGTTTTTGGCTTTGAGAATATTGAAAGTGCAAAATTCAGTCAAAATCAGCATGTTCCACTGGGTTCTATTTCAGCCTGATTTAATTCCGCTGTAAAAATACATTCGGATTCAGTTTGATGGAAATTCAATCTGAAGTCTTGAAATAAGTCTCCTCCAAAATATGCAGAGAGAGAGCTTTTTCTTTAAATTTGGCTCTCAGGCCCTGGCCAAAGCCTTAAGCTCAGAGAACAGCACCAAGCAGTTCCCAGCTGCAGTCCCAGCTCAGAGCGAGGATGAGAATGTCATCCAGCTGCTATTCCCTCCAGACTAGTTCTGCTCTTCTAGGAATGCACACTAAAGCTCAGGATCATTTTCCTGCTTGGAATTAAATGTTTGAGGATGTTACAGTCACTTTCCAACACACGCCAGAGCCCTGTGCTGGAGCACAGCTGTGGAGATTTTCACAGGCAAAGTTAAAGGAGCTTGTTTTCAAGGTTTTCATAGAATCATAGAATACTTTGAGTTGGAAGGGACCCGCAAAGATCATCAAAGTCCAACTCCTGGCCATGCAGAGGAAAACCTCGAGAATCCCACCATGTGCCAGAAATGGAGGAAAGTGTAAGGGAAAAAAATCAAACCAAACCAAACCAACCAACCAACCAAAAAACAACAACAACAAAAAAAACCAAAACCAAAATCAAACAAAACCAAAAACTCAAACAAAACAAAACAAAACAACCAAAACCAAGCAAAACCAAAAACCCAAACAAAACAAAACAACAACAAAAAAAAACACACAAAAAAAACCAAAAACCAACCAAACAAACAAACAAAAAACCACAAACACACAAAATCAAGCAAGTGCCTTCTATAGAACTGATCCAAACATCCAAGATGCAATTTTCCTTTAAACATGGTGCCCTATCAAAGCCAAAAAGTTTCACTAACACGCAGGATAACCCACAAAATTTGTGAGCAGGAATTATGTGTGTCCAATCATCTCAGAAAAAGAAAACTGAGAGACATGAGTGATTTAAGGGAGAAAGTTAAAGCTGCTGGATCCAACCTGCTGCTGCTGCGAAGCAGCCTCAGCGCCAAGTGGCATCACAGCAGCGGGATTTTCAGGATGGATTGCAACCCAGGATGGCCGCACTGTATTTTTGGTAGAGGAATTATTTAGCTGCCTTAGCAGCTAATCAATGAGCTCCTAGAAATCATTAATCACTTTGTTAGTAGATCCAGAGGCAGTGCTGGAAAATTTTTAATGCTAGTGATGTATGAGCCTGCTCATGGACTGAAAGGACATGAATGAGAGTCGATACAAAGGGGTTACCAGGATCACACTCCAATTGACCAGTTTATATTTATGGGTATTTCAACAAAGCTTGTACCAGCTATTGAAATATAAAAACTATTCTCACAGTTCCAGACTTTTCCCTTAAACATTATTGGACAACTAATTTAAGAAGCTAATTTGGTATAACTACAGAAAACAGCCCCCACAGTTCTCTGGTGTCATTCCCTAATTTTATTTATTCATATCCTACTATCAGGGATACAGCCAAGGGACACAAAAAGAGTCACAGAATCATAGAATCTCAGAGTAGTTTGGGTTGAAAGAGACCTTAAAGCTCTTTCCACCACTCTTCCACTATCCCAGGTTGCTCCAGGCCCCATCCAACCTGGCCTTGGACACTTCCAGGGATGGGGCAGCCACAGCTCCTCTGGACAATCTGTGCCAGGGCCTCCCCACCCTCACAGGGAAGTAGTTTTGCCTAATATCTACCACCAGGCTCCTTCACTGAGCCAGGGAAGGACAACATCACCTTAGGCACTGAGCTTTTAAATGGCACATTAGTCATCAGACTTCATGAACCCAAGAGGTATTCCAGGTGTTCAGCACTTCCCAAACCATTCCAATACCATATTTCTTTGCACCATCAGATTTGGAGCTTGAGCCCCACTGTTCTTTAAACACTTAGGTTAATGTTAGGAAGTCCAATAACAGTAGCAATGTTTGACAGTATTCCAGGACTGACAAGTACATCTGAAAGTAGCAGGGGAATCACTCCTGCAGGATTCTTTGACTTGGCCAGCTCAGTCAGCATTACACCTTAGTGACAAGTAAAGCAATTCCACCAAGTCTAACTCACTTCAGTCTATTTTCTTCCTCTGCAAAAAATACAATTTTGAGTAAGTTTCAAGAAAAAAAGGGTTACTCTTGCTGCTTGCAAAGAAATAATTTAGATTTTTGTCTCCATATTTATAGTATGTTAGCCTTGAACTTGAAAAGCTGAAAAAAAAACCAAAGGAGGCAAAACTGAGAAAATATTGTGGTTATGAAATTAAACAAATGCAGGATGGCTGGACAGAAAAAAAACCCAACCTGCTGCAAGGAAGTATTTGTCTGTGTCTACAATATGTTGCTGGTATTTACTGAATGACAAATATCTGAGTTATGTTTTCTTATTTACATTCCTTTGCTCTTTCTGATTCTGTTTTCCTAAGAAACACATCTACATTTTAGCAAATTTTGGAAAAGGCCAGACCTTATCAGGCTGAAGGAAGCTGTAGAAAGTGGCTGGTGGGAGCCATTCCTTGCCACTCCACAGCCCAGGGATGCTGGGCCACTTCCACCTGAGATTCTGCTGCCCCAGGGCAGAAAACCAGTCATTCCCTATTTCCACACCTCCCTCTCTCTGGCACACATCTACTTTTATTACAGCAAACCCCTCCTCTGAAATGGTGCTGTGGGACCTCATGCATGCTGTTCCTGGCCAAGAGTCAGCTCAAGACTGCAGTTTAAAATACACTGATTTTTTTTTTCTGCTAAATGCCACCCCAACTTGGTTAATCCTTTAGCCATTACAGTCTTTTTCTGGACCACAGAGCAGCAGCAGCAGTGAAGTGCCACAGGGGAGACTGTCTCCAGTCCCACCCACTGGTCCTGCAGAGCAGTGGTGGTGGCTGGAGGTGGCCAGGACATGCCCACAGACTGTCCCTATGGCCAGGCCCTCACTCCACCCAACCCTGGGGGAGTATTCCCACTGCCCCCCAGCACACGGCCCTCCTGACAGATTGGAAAGAGTGGGAAGACACAAACACCAGATCAGAGACCACTCAACAGCTCTTTGGACTCTGCATTCACAAAGCCCCTTCCACCACAGAGACCTCCACGGACATGGGACGGAGCGATAAGGATTGTCCTTGGCAAGGAACCTGCCTGGCTGCTGTGCAGGTGTTGGGACAGAGGGAGGATTCCTATCACTCAAGAGGTGCTTTGGAGCAGGAGGGAACAGCTCTGTACAATCTTGCCAAAGTCTATCTCAAGCATTCCAGTCAATGCCAATCACATCCAAAGGGTCAGGAGATAACCAGCTGTGGCATGAATGCTGTGTAGAGACAAAAGTAGGACCCAAGTCATTCTTGCTGTTTCCTCAAGTCCACTTTTCATACACTGTTAGAATGAACTCCAAGTCCTACGTCTAATCAACCCTTTTACCAAATTTTGCTTCAATTTCCCATTGAGCTGAAGATCGTGGGCATAATCTGACAACCAAATTTGACACTAGTGGTTTCCAATAGGTAACAGAATGTTTCTTCCATGTAATAACTCTAATCAGAAACTCCACATGATAAATTGGGAAAAAAATCTACTCGAGTCTGACCAAAAAAGCTTGGAGCAAGGTCCTTCTGACATGGATATACTAACAGACTTGGCTGGCTACAACCCCCCCACCTGCAGATGATCATCCGTGTGAGAGTTTGGTTTGGCAAGAGGGACCAGAGGCATTGATGGTGACAATAATTACCTGGAAACAGAAACACCTCCTGTCAGTGGGGAAGAATCTTGTATTATTCATTGGATTTGACTCCATTTTGCTTGCTTTTGGGTCATTTTGATCTTCACTGATTTAGAACCAGACAGAGGCAACTACTAGATCATATGACAGTATCAGTTTAAAGAGAGGGGAAATGAGTGATGTTCCTTTCCCACATCTAATCCATCTGACAGCACAGCTGTGGGTGTCACTGTGTAAGAGCATTCCATTTTGTTAGTCAAATTTCTGCCACGCAATGAATTTATGAGTCAGTGGTAGGCACATCAGTATGGGATCCATTAATTCTCTTCACACATGCACACTGACAGGTCCCAGCTTGCTGCAGTAATCCCAAATGGATCATCTTGTCTAAGAGACACCAGGAATATCCCAGAGATACATGTCTAACAGAGCATTCATAGAGGGTATTGTTTGGCATTTCTCCTTCCTCCTGCACATTCCCACCCAAGAGGATTCATTTTCCAGGATATTCTGAAACCTACTTCAGACACACCTCTGCACATCAGCCTCCTACCAGCAGCTGCAAAGCACACACAGCCACCACCTTCTTCACAGAGCAAGGCGAGGCACCAACATTTACAGCTGCCCCTGGAGCAAGTGGAGCCAGTACACATCCTTTAGGAGCAAGACCATCATTATTTTTGGCTTTCTGAGCTACAGTGCCAGAACACCTCACAGTTTCCTTTGCACATCTGCAGGTGCTTGAGCTGTTCCCTATGTGCAGGTGTGAAGTGGATGGTGCAAGGCAGGGCTTCACTGATCAGGTCAATTGTCCTGATTTTCTCATGTCTGCTCAGATTTTGAAGTACAGCCCTAGGAAGCACAAGGGCAGTTGTCTGTCTGCATCCCTGTATTTCTTGCTGCTCAGGAACTTGAAGGAGCTTTTGAAAACCCCTCTCCACCTGCTCATTGCAGGAAAACATTTGGGTTATACTGAGGGCTGATATATCTAACACCTTCCTGCTCACTATGTCTGGGTGTCCTTGACCATACTCTCATCTTGTCCCTTTTCTTTCTCTCCAGATTGTGTGTGAATTTTCTCTCCTTTGCCTCCATCTGTACTCCGTTTGTATCTGCTCCTGTGCCCAGCAGACTCCCCTCCCTGGCTTTGTCATCCCAACTGAGCAGGGGCCAGGCTGCTCCCATGGTGCCACCCATGTTCCATGTCCATGAGACCCACAGTTGTGCACAGAGCCACCAGAGCAAAGATCTGCCCTCTGTACTGTGAGCTGCTCAGAAAGCCTGTTGCAGCCTCAGGGAGAGAAGGAGCATGTCATTAGGGTGTAGAAGCAATAGCCATGTGCAGATGGGACTGCCACACAGTTTTTCCCTATGCCATGCCATGCCACCTCATCCCATCCCTCTGCTGTGTAACTTGGTCCCAGCTGCTCCATAGACAAACATACACAGCCCATCAGAAGCTGCTGTCAGAAGCTCCGGCCTTCTGTCTTTCCCACTTGTTATATTGCTCTCCTGGCAAACCCAGCACCCACGTGCAGGACTGTCATCCCCATTACTGGCAGGGCTGCAAGATTGGAAGGAGGCAAGAAGAGTTGGTTTGTGGGTTATAGTGGAAAGGAGAGTGATGCTGCTGCAGGAACAGGGCCAGGCTACAAGGGTCTGAGCCAGCCCGTATGCGCTAACAACCCCTGTCCCCACCACCACATTCACCAGATATTCAAGTGCACACTTTTGGTTCATCCCACTGTAAGGGCTGAAAACAGGTAAAAAATGAAGATCCAAGAACAAGTTATTCACCCTCTTCAAAAATGAGACAGTTGGAGATGAAGTTTTACTTTAAGGTCATAAAAACAACAGCTGGGGGGAATCCACAAAATGGCTCAGGTCAGAAATCCAGCAAGTATAAAATTTAAGGAAACATCTTTACCATAAAAGAAACTGGAGGGGGAAAATACACAAGCAGACCCTCAGCTCCTTCCCTCCACTCATCTGCCCTGCAAGCACGAGCCCAGCTGTGCCTCCTGCCCACCCACCCACAGAAGCTGAGCATCAGAGAACTATTCAGTGACAGCTCTAAAGGACCATCCCAGCCTGTCTCCAAACCTTCTTGCGCCTCTGCCTAGCTGGAGCTGGAGTGGAGCCCAACTGTGCCACGAGGACTGCACCGTCATCCCCAGCACCACTCCGAGCCCATCCTGCCACCCCTCAGCAAACAGCTGTAGGGTAGCTGTGCTGGACACCTTCTGCAGGCCCTGCATTTCGGGAAAACCTCCTCCACAGGGAACAGGCATCTCCCAGTAGCCTTAATAGTACCTAAATTTGAACACTAGGAGAAAACATAATGCAATATTAATAGTGCAGTACTTCAACTGCACATGCTGTACATGTGTGAGAGGCTGCTCAGCTCACACCCTTGTCTGGTCAATCTAAGCTACTTTCAGATGGATTTGCACACGAAGAACATTCAACCACAGTCATTTAACTTCTGAGTGGTGTTTGGAGCATACAATGTATGTGGTGTATCAAAAAAATATTCCTTCCTCTATTCTTTTTTCTTTTGAACTAGTCATCCTTTCCTGACTGGGAGAGTCCCTTTCACAGGAGCTACTGAGTGGCTCTGCAAAGAGCACCTCTGTCTCTGCCTCTCCAGTTGTGTTAGACACCTCCCAGCTTTAGGCCCATTAACCTGATCACAACATCCTGATGAATTAATGCTCATACAGACACAGTTGGCAGCTTCTAAATAAATAATTACAGCTAAGCAGCTGCAGAGGAGATGTCACATTCCGCTGGAAAGCCAGATGTCAATTTTACCGGTCCTCAAAATTTCAAATGAAATGGTTTCAGGAAATTTGGAATGAAATTATTTTGGGAAATTTGTCAAGGGTGTTCTTTTGCTCCAGGTGAATTCTGTGCCTTCTCTCAGGGGGACCAGCTGCATCACAGCAGCAAATGGTGCAGAGTGTAAGAGAATCATTTGGGCCAAGACAAGAGAGACTGATTTGGAATCACAGCCACGGCTTTAGATTTTACCTAGGGAAGGACCCTTTGAAGCTCTATCAGTATCAAAAATCCACAAAACTGATAGGAGCCAAATGCAAAACCTGTTGAACTGGGTAAGAATCTTTCCAGGAATTTTATTTGGATTGAGCTTTTCCTGCACTGGTGAGAGAAGATTTTGTGATTCCTGCTATAGACTTTCACTCACTGAAATTTCTAAGGTACTTCTCATCTCAGTCCCTAACCATGGCTGTAGTGGAAGCAGTGAGCAACCCTTGAAGGTAAAACTTTGAGTAACATGAAAATCAGGAGTCTGTGTTTGCTAATTCAGGCAAAACCCATGTTCATCCTCTCTTCAATTAGCAAAAACCAATTGTGCCTATAAGGAACTTATATTTTTTCTCTGATTTTAAGTATAAATGCAACTACAATTTATTATAATCCATTCCTTTAACTACACTAATTCTCCTTCTGGAACTTGTATGAGTTTCAAGCAGAAGCTGCCTAATAACACAAATCATCCATCCCTCTTGGAATATAAGTGGATCCATGACCTTAGAACAATTTTGCTAAGAAATCCAGCTAGAAAACTAATTTTAAGTAAATCTACGGATGTCAAAAACCCAGATGGCTTTTCAGGATGCTAACTTAAGCTTCATTACATAAGCAGATTAGGGCTGCCTGTTGAGCCCCACACAAGAGTGGATGGTGCTGAATCCACGGAATTACATCCAAACTGTTCACTTCCTGATACATCTTACATCTAAAACTTTTGTCAGCTCCCCATGCCTCGAGCCTGTTAACTGTGAGCACCACACCCAGCACGTCAACTCTGCCAGCCAAGCGTTATCCCTCTATCCCTCTCCCAAGGCCACTGGCCAAAGCAGCAGCTGCATAAAGCCCATTTCTACCGAGAGTCTGGGGAATTGCTCCATTCTTCACCCTCCTTAAATGAAAATGAAGGAAAACAGCCTCATGAACTGCTTGAATGTTTAAGCACAGCAGTTGTGAAATGATTTTCTGATACAGACTTACAGAATCAAAATTACCCTCATGTTACCAATGGTAACCAGCCTCTACCTGAGTATCAGCTTAGGAAGTTAATGAGCCCGGCAGCGCTACCAGCTCAAATCAGCACAGCAGAGTGTGATCTGATATGATTGTGGGAAGGAGGGCACACACTCCTCATGGTGAGGACAGTTGGTTTTCCACAGGCACGTTGCATAACAAGGCACAGCACCCTGCCCCTCTCTGCTCTGAGCCCCCATTTCAGAGCACCGCAGCTGGCTCCAAGAAGGACCCGTTGAAACATGGCCAGAGGGATGGGATTGTGTTTTCTCTTCCCTGCATGGAAGTGTGTCAGGTCTGCTGACAGATGGCTTGGCTGACTGTGCTTGACAATTATCAATCTGCTATTACCTTTGTAAAATGAATTCCATTTGATAATTTTCTGTAATTAATTCCGCAGTGTGTTTGCAAAGCTCATCTTATGTCCCACACATCCCGGGAAGTGTGTAGGGCACTCAGCTGGCTGATTTACGCAGCCAGAGGCACCAAATCCTCCAGGCACGGGGACAGAGTGCTTTTGGCAGTCTGTGCTGCCACCTAGCCAAGGCCAACTCGCTGAGTTCAGCCTTGCTTTACATTTTCAAAGCTTAAACCGAAATGTATCCCCCCAGATCTAAATAAAGCCTTAGTCTGCAGCAGACACAAGGAAACCAGCACTCTCTGTGCTTTTGGAATTGTACGATCAACAGAAGAGAGAAGCTTAAAGCAGGGAGTTACATTTCCCTCTGGAACATCTTGTACTTACGGTAGAAGACATATTCGGTGTAGCTGGACCAGACCTTGTCGTCTGTGTACTGGTTGACGAAGGAAGCTGTCACTGAGGAGTTACAGGCCACCATGTGGAATCCACACTCGGACAACATGTCAAAAGCCCTCTCCAGGTGCTTGAACTTGAGATAAAATCTGGAGGTGTACCTTTCTGGAGCCCTGTCTGGGTCTCTGCTTTCATTCAAACTTTCTCCAAATACCTCTTTGACCAGAGCAATCCTTCCACAAACCAAAATCCTTGGGACTCTCCTGAATTTGGCATCTGCTTGGCTCTCCCTGCCAATAGTGCACGAACCCCGGTACCCGATGGTAATGAATCCCCACTTCCGATCTGATGGTAAGAGCGATGAGGGTGGGCATATTCTCGTGTCACTGCCTTGGGACACCTCTTCATAGTCACTGTGGCAATAATCATCAGGGCTTTGCTTGTTGTCATCAGGACTCAGGAGTTTGACCAAGTCTGGGAGCTGGAAGTACTCAGCCTCCCTCTTGAGCCTTCCCTTCTCTGGGAAGTGGTCAGGCAGAACTACTTGTTTGTCCCTGAGATAGTCCAGAATATAGCGGAAAAGGAAACCATCTCTGTCAATGAAGAATCTTCCCTTGGAGTCCTTGGCCAGATCATTGGCTGTGTCCCTCTTTGGGGTGAACATTTTCCACAGCAGGGAGTGAGGGGTGCCAACCAAGGTGGAGTGGCGAGTGAAGTAAACCTGGCCACCCACATTGAGCTCCACTACCTCTGGGAAGGAGTGCAGCCCAGTCCCCTGCTCCCGAGAAGGAAGGTAAGTCCTGCAGTTGCCACTCAGAGCCATTGTACTTAAAACCAGAAATCAGCAGCACGAATAAGCAGGACTATCAATCACATCAGAGAGAAGAATAAGGCTCCCAACATTAACAAGAAACAGCGGAGAAAGTAGAAGTGAGAAACTAATAATAGCCAAAAGGTTTGTTAAAAAAAAATTCTGAATTGTCCATGAGTGACAGTGTGGCAGAAGAGGTTTGTACCCTGAGCCACAGAGGCTGGAGAGCAATCACCTCATGAAATGCAATCACATCATTAGATCTTCCAACAAAGCCATCAAAATCAAGGTCAAGCCAAGCCTATGGCCATCACAGGTCTGCCAAAAGGGAAAACAAAATAAGGCACAAATTATTCTTCTAAGCATCACAGCAGCTGCAACAGAGCAAAGCCGAGCAGTCTGTAGAGCCAAGCTAGATTTCCTGCTAAATAGGTCTCTTTTTTTGCAAGTTCTATGCTTCCTTTTCACAAGGAAGCATTCCTTGTGAACATTGAACATTCATCATTGAGGAGGAGGGACCAGGAGGCGCAGTTTAGAAGAAAATGCATACTGCATCTTTCAAGAAACGTTTAAATTACACATGCACGTGAGGGAACAAGAACAGGGAGTCTTACCTTGGTTACAATTAATGCATAGCTCTTGTAAGGGAACCAAAATGTCAAGACACTCAGAACACACATACAGGCACACAGGGTCCGGGTAGTGTCAATCCGACCCCAGCAAGGGACAGCAAAGGCAAGAGAAGTGCTCTTAGCAACATCCACGTAGATCTCAAGAGTTAAACCGAGTCACAGGGAACTTAAAGGTGGCGGGTGACGAGGAAACCGGTACATACAGCACGGGGGAGGGAAAATGAAATAAAATAAATAAATAAACCTCAAAACCAAAAATGCCCGAGTGGATGCGCTGGGCTGGGAGTGGGGGAGCGGGAGGGCAGCGCGGGATGACTTGCAGAAAGCCCGCAGCCTGTGCTAGGCACTGCCCGGCTCCAGCGAGGCGGGCAGCGCGGCGGCGGCAGCGCCATGGCCCGCCGGGACCGCCGCGGCCGCCCCGCTCCGCCCCGCTCAACGGCACGGGGCCGGCAGCGAGGGGGGCNCTCCGTCCCCTCAGCCGGCAGCGCCCGTCCCTGCCCCTCCACAACGTGCCTTTCCTGGCTCCGCGCAGCCCCCCGGGGGTCTCAGCCGGCGATGCGGGCGGGCAGGGCGGCAGCGCCCGGCTTGGGGGTGCTCCCGGCGCCCGCGGCTGTCGGGCAGGACCGGGGTTTTATCCCCATCTCCCCAGCAGCGACTGGAGAGGGCAGGAGCCGGCAGGGACAAGAGCAGGAGGAGGAGGAGGAGGAGGAGGAGGGACCAGGAGGCGGCTCGGGCGGCGCGTATCCCGCACCCGCTCTAGTTGTGGGTCTGTAACGGGGGGAGCCGCGGCCGTGGCTCCGCGCCCGCTCCGCGTTGCCCGCGGCCGTGGGCCCGCCGGCACCGCCACCTCGTGTCTGTCCCCGCTACCTCGTGTCTGTCCCCACTGCAGGCAGGGAGAGCCGACCGCTCCGGGAGCTCCGGCGGGACACCAGGAGCCTCTGCTCACAGTGCACGGCCGGCGGGCAACGAGCCCGGCGCGGGGCCGAAATCCAGCGGCGGAGCTGCGGGAGCGGCTCCCGGACCGCGGGCACGCCGCGGGAACCGGGGGGCACGGCTCCGTGACAACACAAGCCAGTTCTGGGCAACAATATGCTACTAGGAATAAAAAACTAATGCGAACATACAGCCTTTTACTCAGACGTTGACCGAAAGCTTTAGAGTGAAATCTCTGTGTGATGGAGTCACTATGTGCAGGTAGATTTTGCTGACTGCACTTAAGTTGCAGATACTTCACTGGGATTCTTCTGAAAATTTATAACAAAATATTCAAGAAGTACAGTTTTCAAGGCTAAGGCAGAAAAATAATTATTTGAGTAATTACAGACCTTTCAAATTAAAATTGAGAGCTGAACAGTTAATCAAATCCTTGATTTTTACCTTAATTCATTAACCCTGAAGCAACTGCTGTGCTCCTGAACCAAGGGTCTGTCTCTTACTTCACGATCTGATTTCTAGTTTTCAAATCAGCAGAATCTGGTGCTTCTACACAGAATGCTTGTTGTGGCTCAGAGAAAAGCCCAAGTACTGCGCCCCTGCCCTGGCAGCTCTGCAGAGCAAATGAAGCAGTACAGGTCAAGTGCTCCATAACCCTTGCACAGATGATTTAAAGGCGGGATGTGAGATCGTGTTCACTTAAATGATTTGTTACTTTTTTAAGGGCCTGGTGCAGTCAGTGTAGATAGGATTTAACATCTGCATGACCAGCCAGAGGAAACAGCAGCTCCCTTTGAAGAGTGGAGCTCACCAGTGCTGCCCCTGTTCAAAGCAGGGAGTATTGCATCAGCATTCTCAAATATTTCAGTTGTCCATGCTAATTAATATGCTGTCATCATATTAAAATCCATTTTCATAAAGGTAGTGGTGCCATATTGGCCAGCCTTGAGGAATCAAGTCCCTATCCCCAGTAAAAACTGGTAGTATTCAAACCAGCACAGATCCAGACTCGCAAGATTGGGGGCAAAGTTAACCTGGGCAGACCCTTTGAGGGCCAAGACAACACGGTGATTCTGATGTGCAGGTGCTCAGTGAACAGTGGGTGACAAGAGACTTACAAAAACCTGTGATTCCTGACAAGCTCCACGAAGCATTCCAGCACGGATTCCATGTGATTAGCCAATACAGAGAGCTCTAAGTCTTTTTGAAACATTATCATCAGAATTGCCTTTTGAAAAGAACAAAACCTTAGAATTTTAATCACAACAGCTTTAGAAAGGCATCTGCACTTTTCAAATAATAATGAAAGCAATTCAGCACCTGCCTTTATTTCTTCACATGGGATGTTCCAATCATTTCACTGTAACACAATTTCCTTTGATGAAATGACTTCGGTAGTAAAAGCACCACATAACTCTTCCCAACTAAATACAAGCCATTGGCCAAGTCCATCAAAATGTAGCCTGAGAGAGAGAAATTTTAAAATCTGGGCCAAATACATGGTGACCTAAATGTAAAATATGTATCAGGACCATGCCAAGGAGCAGCTCAGTTCTGATGGAAAGAAAAGCAGCATCCATCAAAGGGGGGAGGATGAAACATGTCTCACTTCTAACAGATGTCTTTATAACCTTCAACACAGTCAGGGGAAAATTTAGCCTGAGCTTAAAGTGTATGATCCAAAAGTCCCAGCAGAGCTACGCTTAAACCCGATCCATGAGTGATGTGACATCATTCACAGGTTTGAGATTATTCTTTATGACAAAGTGCTAAATTAGCATTCCAGGGAAACATGGGACAACTGACTTCATTGAATTTGGTGGGTGCTAAAAAAGGTGCTTGAAAAGAAGCAGCAGTGAGTGCTAGAAAGAAAGGGTGGTGTTCAGCTGGGCTGTAGTGGCAGTGGCATGTGCACATATCATCTCCACACATCTCCAGTGTGAACACACAAACGACATTCAAATCAAGTCTCCCACCCGTAATGGGAAACATCGATGCTATTTAGCAGCAACAAACACCATGCAGAGCTTTGAGGTGCTCAGTGAAGGAGCAATTAAAAGTAGCAGAAACTGAAGGAGCAATTTTTGGGGGTGGGTGAATGGGGGGGAATATCTAAGTTGGATTTTGGACAGCAGATATCAGCTAAAAAGCCACATGAAAACCTTCATCATGCTGGGTGATTTTTACACACAATGGTTTCAATAAAAAGGGAAGAAAGAAGAACAGTACTTCCCGTTCTAGGCTTGTGCTTTTATTCAGGAACAACTTCAAGATGCCACCTAAGGATCCTTCAGCCCTGTTCCCTGTAATATTCTGTGCTACTCAACAGGCTCGTGTCTTAGTAGTGAGTCAAGGCAACATTTCCCAGGGCAGAACTCCATCAAGCCAGATGGAAAAAGGCAGTTTCTGAGAAGGTTGGCTTAGCAAAGGGATAAGGAAATGTCTGGATTTCGCTTACTGTGATGGCCAGTGGTTCACTGAGAGGCAGCAACTGTGTCCTGCACTAGTCTCCCATATAAGACTGTCGATCTGATCTCAAACCATGGCAAAAAACCAAAGCCTGGTAGGAATCAATTCCAGGCTCCTGCAGAGTTACAGACCTTTAGCTTAGACACCTCTCTAAAGGTGTGCACCCTTTCCATTACTCAGGTAGCTCCACAAACTGAGTCCCAAGAAGAGAGCCAGGACAGTACCAAGATAAAGTAAGAGATTATCCCATGCTCCAGCAGTGTGAATGACATACAGTGAGAGTCTCATCTGCCGAAATCCAGCAGCACATGGGAATGGGAAGCCCGAACAAATCTTTCACTTTGAAGAAAAAGCATAAAGCAACAGTAAATGGCAGAGTCTCCCTGAGAAAGGATCTTCTGGCAAAGAGCGTGAGTGCTGTGAAGTTGGGTTTATTCACAAATACAGAGTAAAGCATTACACAGATTTGCCCTTGATCTTTTATTCATAACTAAAATGCATAATGTATTTCCATCAAAAAACAGGCAAAAGGGAAGAGCAGCTTTCCCAGGACGTGCACAGTGCAAGGCAAACAACTCAACCTCAGACATGTGACAACGTTTCTTCCCACCATGTAACACACAGAGGAGTCACAGTTTCTGCAGATGAAACCGTTTGCTCCTTCTGGCAAACACCAAACCCACAGCACAAGCACAGCACAAGGTTCGAGGTTTTCAAAAACTGACATTAAGGGGGAATCACGTTCCACTGATTTTGATATCAATCACTATACAGCAGATAACATTTTGGAAAAGAATTGATATATCCAGCATTGACAACTCCTTTGGAATTCCATGGCCACTGTTCAACAAAGCAGTTCTGCAACACAAAGAGCCCTGACACTTGCAAGTGATCCAGCGTGTAGAGGCAGTCCTCATGGATTCACATCAGCAACTAAGGATTAAAATTAAACAAAAATTGCTGTTTTCAATCCCCCCTCTGTAAGGGACTTCCTTTCTCCCTTAAAAGTTCTGCCATAGCAAGGCCTACTTCAGCAGATTTCTTCCTCCTCTCCTTTTTCCCATCCTCCCATACTTTAAAAGATCTTTGAATAATGCTTTTATTTTCAGACTGGTGCAAATTATCCCATCATTAATACTGGTGTCATTATAGTGTGCTTTTTAATGCTACAGCTAAAACAAAGTTTGGTCCTCACTGGGTACCGTGATGATGATAATAATAAAATAATGAGAATGATAAGGATAACATGATCATCATCATCATCCTGTGTAACCCATGCACTAAGTTTATTAATATCTTTACTTTTCCCATCTTTGAGCCATTTCAAGGCCTCTTGCAAAACCAGATTCCATGTTCAGACAGTGTTCCAAGCCAGGTTGGATGGGGCTTGCAGTCACCTGGTCTAGTAGAAGGTGTCCCTGCATATAGCAGGGGGTGAAAACGGATGAGGTTTAAGGTCTCTTCCAACCCAAAGCATCCTGGGATTCTGTGATTCTACAACAGCCACCAGTGCAGCAGAGCTGATGCCTCAGGGAAGGGACAGTGCTTGGTGCCTCACCAGGTTGTAGCTCCAGGCTCAGCGAGCCAGGCAGTCCATGTACCGCCCTTCCCAAGTCATGCAGGAAGGAACAGCTGTGTAGCTGCAGTGTCTGCCCTCCCCTTGAACCCACAGCCTGCTCCAGAGGGTATGAATCCATCCTGCATAGCTGAAGCAGACAGTGCCCTAAAGCAGTGATGAGGTGCCTGGTGTGCAGAGAACTAATTAATGAAAGTTCAACCTAAACTGTCAGTAAAATCTAATAATCTAAGCAATCCCAAACAGATTTTTAGCCAAAGAGCGTTGCCCCAGCAGATTACAATTACACAGCCCACTGCCTGGGATTTGGGTCTCATTTCACTGCCCAGTGAACTGCAAGAAGTCACACAGTTCAATGAAGTGGCACTAAGGCACCACCATCAGATGCAGCCCACACACTATACAGTCTTCCATGAAAGCTGGGATCTTCTCAGCCTTCAAACTCTAATTTTCCTAAAGCATAGATTTGCAAGAAGCATCTTATACCACATTGCTGATCTCTGTTATCCATGGCTGCAATCCACCCCCTGCCCCTGTTATTCCATTTAGCTCTACAAACTGTCATATTTCCCAGGAGCCTGTTTTTGGGAGATATCATGGACACTACACTACAAGGTATGCTTGGCAGGAGAGGCTTGTAGCAGGGCTGTAATTTAAATACAGTAATCTCACTAGCAGAGGATTACATACATGGGTTTGTAACAAAATAACTGTAACCATGTCCTGAGTGAAAATGAATTTGAAAAAAAATAAATAAAATGTACACACACCTCAAACCAAGGGCTGGGCTTGTGGGAGCTCATGTGCCCAGCAGGCGTGTGAGAGGTCAGGGTACATCAAGCATGGGATTAAACTGTTTGTATGTGCACAGCTGGCGTGTTTCTGAACCTCACCACCATGTCACTGCTCAGTGACAATGATAAAGTAGCAATCACAACCCATTTGATCCTGAAATTCCAGCTAAACTTCATCAGCTGGGGTTTTCCCTGAGTGTCCACCTCAAAGCCTGCCCCAGCCAGCAAAGCACAGTCACTCCTCACTGAGCTCAGTACGGAGGCCTTGGAGAGTTAATAAAAACAAATACTAATTAAGAGTTCAAATACAGCCTTTTCCCCTGCATGAATAAAGGGAGCAAATTGATGAAACTAGAGGGATAAACAGTGAGTGACACAGGACTGTGAAGGAAAGGAGCTTCTTCACATGAAAGGTCTGCACAGCCCCAGTTATGTTTCCCTCAGTTCTCCAGTATTCCCAGCTCCTGAAGCTTATTTGTGAGGGATGGGCTAACAGCTGGTCTTTAATATAGACAAGAAGATTCATGGCTCTAGCAAAGCTTTTTTGTGGCCTCGGGAAATATTTCTTGTGGACGTATGAAAGGGTATGAAGGTCTGGTACTAAATAACAGCAATTACTGACTTCTCGCTCAGCAGCACCATCAGCTTCTCCATTTCCTCAGCACCTGCAAGGCCACCTAAACCCTCCCATCCACGCAGGGAGCAGGGCAAGCCTGTTCCCTTTGGGAGATGAGACAGGTCATGGGGCAGGGACTAAACCTGCAGGCAAACCCACTTCATGTCACTAAGCTGTGGCCTTGAGAAGAAAAACACACCTCAAATGAACATGATGCAAAACAGTATATCTAGGGCCAAGTTTATTCTTACTCTTTACTGATGGCCACAAGAATTCTGCCTGAATTATGGAAATGGCTCTTCATCTCTACTCTGCTCTGCTCCACGTTTACACAAAAGTTCCCAACACCATTTTATTTCATGGATAATAGGAGGGGGGAAACGCTTTAAAGAGATTTTGGACAAAAAAAAAAAAAAATCATGTTTTTTACACCATGACCACAGCAAGACCTGCCAGCTGGGTTTTCCAACAGAGGACAATACTGATGGAAGGATTTACAACCACAGTTAATTTCTTTTGCATGTCATTGGACCAGTAAAAGCAAAGAGCAATGAGTGGTGACACAGGTGGCTCCTGGACACACCCTACAGCAGGTAAATCAGTATTTGCTGTTCACTTCACAGCAAGCAGATGTGGGGGTGGCCTCTTCTCCCAGGGAACATGTGACAGGACAAGAGGACATAGCCTTAAACTGGACCAGGGAAGGTTCAGGTTGGACATCAGGAGGAATTTCTTCACAGAAAAGTTTGTCAGACATTTCCAGGGGCTGCCCAGGGAGGTGGGGGAGTCCCCATCCCTGGAGGTGTTCAAGGAACGGCTGGAGGTGGCACTCAAGTGCTCTGGTCTGGTTGACAAGGTGGGGAATCGGTCAGAGGTTGGACTTGATGATCTTGAAGGTCTTTTCCAGCCTCAAATATTTTGGGATCCCACTCCGCGCCCAGCGTGAGGCGCTGCGCTGAAGGGAAGCTCCGACTGCTGGTGCTCGAGCGCCCAGCGAAACGCACGCACAACTTCATTCCTCAAGTGCACTTAACGGTGAACGTTTCGCCTTTTTTTCAGATTTCAGGCAAAACAACGGGAGGCACCGACTGCATTTCCCAGCCTCGGCTGTATCCACGCAGGGAACCCTCCTCCCTCGCGGGGGCTGTGCCCGTCGCCCACAGACCGGAGCAGGGAGCCGAGGCGTGCCACGGGTCGGGCTGGAGGACGTCGAACAGCAGCGGGGCCGGGCCGGGCCGAACCCAACCGAGCCGAGCCGAGCCGAGCCGAGCCGAGCCGAGCCGAGCCGAGCCGAG
>VXAU01004838.1:551663-654216 GCA_013399695.1 Formicarius rufipectus
CCGGCGGGGGCGGCGCGAGGCGCGAGGGAGAGAGAGCGGAGGGCCCGCGACGGGGCCGAGCGACGGGAGCGCGCAGGGGAGGGGGCGGCGGGCAGAACCGCCCAGCCCCGCTCAGCGGAGGGTTCCGGACCCACCTCGGTGTTCTTTTGCAGAGGTGGCGATGTCCGGGTTCGACAGCTTCAACACTGAGTTCTTCCAGACCGGCTACAGCATCGAGGACCAGGCGCAGCCCTACGACTACAGCGGGCGGCAGTACAGCAAGTAATTCCCGGGTGTACTGCGTGTCCTGGGCACCCCCAGAGCTCCTTAGCCTCGTGGCATCACAGACGGCTTTGGTTGAGAGGGACATTAAAGCTCATCCATTGCCACCCCCTGCCATGGGCAGGGACACCTTTCACTGTCACAGGTTGCTCCAAGCCCCATCCAACCTGGCCTTGGACACTTCCAGGGATGGGGCAGCCACAGCTTCTCTGAGCAAGCAGTGCCAGGGCCTCACCATCCTCATTGGGAGGGATTCCTTCCCTATATCCCATGTAATCCTGCCCACTGTCAGTGTGAAGTCATTCCCCTTTGTCCTGTCCCTCCAGGCCCCAGTCCAAAGTCTCTCTCCATTCCTCCTGTAAGTTCCTTTAGGATGCTTCTGGGACAACCTGTGTATTTGGGAAAGGACTGGCATTTCACCCAGCTGCTGTTCCCTGTAAATGAATTCCTGTTGCTCTATTTGATCAGCACAGTGTGTAACTAGAGATATAAAGCTGTTGTGTGTTGAGTTCTTTGCCTGCTTGATTTTAGAGGGAGTATTAGAACATTGAAAGAAAGGTTATGTGAGTAATCTTAATTATCTGAGTAATCTGCTTCTCCTTGGGAAAAGATACTGTTCTGCAAGCCCATCTCCACTTGGGGACTTAAAATTAGTGTCACACAAGTGAGACAGCAATGTCATGGTGATTCCCAGGCTGCAGCAGGGAAGTGTGGTGGGTGTTCCTGGGTCAGGAGAGATCCTTAGACCCTTGTGTGAATATCCAACCTCAGGCTGAGAGGTTTGGTCACTTCCCTGTGAGGGATGGAGCAGGTTGATGCCTGTTTGTGACCTGAACAGGGTCACAGTGCTGTGCTGGGGCTGGACTCTGCTAACACAAGGAGACAGGCGACATGGAGTTCTGAATTTTCCTTCTTTATATTTCCACAGTTAAATATCTTGGAGACATTTACTGAAGCCTCTGTGGTCAGACTTGAGAGTGATTAGTGACCAGAATAACATTGGAGTTTGTTTAGGGCAGAGGATGTCTTTGATTGTGCTTTTTCATAAAGTATCTGAGCATGGTACCGTCTAATGGGACTTTAAGAAAGAATGAAGGATTTGCTGTGATTTATTTACTGAAGTAAGCTTTGCTTTAGCCAGAGTGTTTGAAATGCAGCTCTGTGTGTGTCCTAAGGTGGTGTTGTGCTTTGCAGGCACTATGGAGGCTACGAGTACCCTCAGCAGGGCGGGTTTGTCCCTCCCGACATGATGCAGCAGCAGCAACCCTACACAGGGCACATCTACCAGCCAACACAGACCTACACTCCTGCTTCAGCACAGTCTTTTTATGGAAGTAATTTTGAGGATGAGCCGCCACTGTTAGAAGGTATAACTTTATGTTATGGACCAAATCCAAAACTCTTCCCGGTTTGGGGATTAGTTGGTAGCAGTGTGTCGATTCCCTGCTGCTGGGAGTGCTCAGTGGATTTAAAATTGTCATAGGATTTATTTTTTTGGACGTGCATTTTGGTGTATGAAATACCTGTTATTGTGTGAACTTCTGCAGTTTTAAATTGTTGCTTTATTGCTTCACACCAGCTGCTCTGGGCAGATTTAATCAATTAACTGGAAAACCTGACTGCATGAAAAAACATTTAATAGTTCTTTTGTTGCAAATAATACTTGTAAATGCCCAGGAGCTGTGAAATAAAAGCTGCAGGTACTTTCAGATGATTCTTGGTTAGAACTGGAATGTTTCATTGCCAGCAAGGAATGCTAAACACTGCAGAAATGCCTGTATGGAATACAGTCTGTGCAGATGCCAGAGTGGATATTCGTTTACTGTCTGGGTTGATGGAATCAGCTTCCAGCCTATATCCATTATTTTTCAGTTTCAAACAACTGAATAAACCCTTATTGTTGCTGGGTAGAGAGGCAGGTTTCCACTACATCTGTCACTTGTACCCAGTTACAATACCTTCCCTCCTCTGGGCTTTTTTTCAAATTTTACGTTTTATTTTTTATTAATATTCAAAGTATTATTTACATAGATGCTTCCCAGAGCAGTGGGCAAGATGTAACTGCATCTTAACTGAGGTTTGGGACACAGCTCTGGGCAGACTGGATGGAGGGAGACTGAAAATCAAACTCTGTTGGAGGGAGGGGTTTTTTTTAGTGGGCTCTGTGGCTGGTTTGTGAAATAGAAATCCCCCAAAGCTAATTAACTATAGAGGAACTCCTTTGAATTAGAAATCCTTGAGGCAGCAGTAGTTGTAGACTTGGGGAAGCTTCGTGGTCTGTGCTGATACTCTGTGGTGCACCTGCTTTTGGTACAGCAACAGGGAAATGGGCTGACCCAGGACACTGGGCTCTTATGCTCTTACCTGGGCACTTCCCAGCATTTGAGACCAGGAATGTGTGGAGGCAACATGAAGAAAAATGGGATCACTCAGTTCTCTGCTCACCATTGGATGGCTCTGGAGGAGATGGAAGAGTGGAGAAGCAGGGAAAACCCAGAGTCAAGCAAATGGGGGTGACAGGAAAGGGAGGAATGAAATCAGTGTGCATCATTCTTTTCACTTGTAGAGCTGGGGATTAATTTTGACCACATCTGGCAGAAGACACTGACGGTGCTGCACCCCCTGAAAGTGGCCGACGGGAGCATCATGAACGAGACGGATTTGGCTGGACCCATGGTCTTCTGCTTGGCTTTTGGAGCCACATTACTGCTGGTGAGATACTGCCTGCAAAACATGACTGTGTGTGCATTTGTGTTCTTGAAAACATTGGGAAAAGAGTGGATTTATTTACTTGTGGGTTTACTGGAAGTGACTTATTGGCGTGGAGGCCAAAAAAGCACATCCTGGCCAAGGATTTCTTAGACTATTGCAAGTTGGAAGGGACCCCCAAAGATCATCAAAGATTATCCTGGCTCTGCGCAGCATAAAAATTTGTAGTTATTTGGAAGAGGCACTGGGGCCTCACACACCAGTGGAATCAATAAGTACTGACACCGGAGGTGTGACTTTCAGTGTCAGGTCACTCTGGTAATACACTTCTGAAACAAAACTGCTTTCACATTGTTTATTCTTCTTAATAGGTCAGTCAATGGTGAAGCCAATTGAGCTTAATTGGAATAACGTGGTGTTTTAATACCTCAGTGATGAGATGACAGAGTAGCAGCAGTGTTCCTTGGCATTGAAAGCTTCAGGGTTTTTAATCAGTTTTTATCTTTGAATGCTTTAGGCACTGCTTTTAATTTCTGCCTCTCGTGGCTGTGACAGTTAGAACACGTTTTGGTACCGAGGGGACTTCAAACCTACTTTATTAAGTAACCTTTTTTTATGGAAACTAGGCCAGTCAAATTAATGAACATGTTTATAATAGATATGTTTGATTTTTTTTTTTTCCCCTCAGAAATTACTAGTTTCTTCTGTGTGCTTTCTTTAAAAAAATCCATGGAATGTAGTGAAAGAAAGTGAGCTGAGCATGACACAGGTTGCAGCAGGTGTGATTGCTTCCTGCAGTACTTGAGGAAAAGGAGAGCAGGGTTTTAAGTCCATTTGTTTTGGAAGTTGTTGTGGGGGGGACACCCTGGAAGCGGCACCCTGGGATCTGCATGTCTCCATGTCCTCTTGGATATGCCTTGGGGCAGGGAGCCATCAGATTTGTCTTAGGTAAATCAGGTTATGACATAAGATACACTGAAATAATCCAGCCTTCTGCATGCTTGTTAACAAGCAAAGATTGATTTTTGATTTTTAAAAATCTACCTAAGTTAATCCTGAGTTCATACCCAGTGCTTTGCAGCTCAGCTTCAGCCATTCCTGGGAATTTTTAATAGTTTACCTTCTACCATAACCTTGTTCAGTCTGTCACCAACTAAAGGACTTCAGCTCTAGGTTTGTCAAAAAGTTCCTCAATAACATTTTTTTGGTCTGTATGTACTAGTTCTGTAAAGATTATAATGTCAAGTAATCATGAGCTGTTATTGATTAAACCTAAAGAGTTCATAGGCTGAGATCAGAGAATAACAATTTGATAGAAATCTTTTATTAAGATCCCTAGAGTCAGGAGAAATCCCAGCCTCCTAGGTGACTGGAGTGTCCTGGGGCTTAGGTAGGGGAGGTACTGCCAGTGGGATGTGGGGGTGAGGTGCAAGGGGGAATGAAGATACCTGTAACCATCCCTTTCTTGTCCCTGTAGCGGAGAACGGATGTCTATCCCTCCCATAACTAACCCACATCCCTCTGCTTGGCTTCCAGGCTGGGAAAATCCAGTTTGGTTACGTATATGGAATCAGTGCAATCGGCTGTGTGGGCATGTTTTGTCTCCTGAACCTGATGAGCATGACTGGGGTCTCCTTTGGCTGCGTGGCCAGTGTCCTGGGGTACTGCCTGCTTCCCATGATCCTGCTCTCCTCTTTTGCAATTGTATTTTCACTACAGTAAGTACTTAGACTCTATAATTTGATAATAGATTCCTCTCCTGATAAGGTAAAGGAAGTTATTAAAGGGAATTTTCATATGCAGTGATAAAGCTGTGCAGAATTTGAATATGACAAGAGTTTTTAGTAAGTATTAAAGCATGGTTATCAATAGTTTTCAGGTATTTACTGGCAGAAAGGTGGGTGAATGCTGGTTTTATCTCAAAGTCAATTGACAGCTTTTAAATAAATAAACTCCTAGAACAATCTCAGGTTTCTTTTCAGCTAGCGCTGAATCTGACAGATCTCAGTACCTGTAAAGTCTGAAAGGAAGTATTATTTAATATGCAAATTGGAATTTTACAAACAGGGGAAAAGGAGTGTGGTTCCTCGTAACTACGAAATTAGGGACTGAAAAGAAACAGCTTGCTGCACTTCACTCCTTTTATGTTGCATATGCATAAAGTTATTTTTGAAGGGATTTTATGCTGTTGTAGTTATCTAAAATTATTCTGAAGTTTCAGAATCACAGACTAGTTTGGGTTGGAAGGGACCTTAAAGCTCATCCAGTTCCGCCCCTCTGCTGTGGACAGGGACGCCTTCTACTAGACCAGGTTGCTCTAAGTCCTGTCCAACCTGGCCTTGAACACTTCCAGGGGTGGACAGTCCACAGTTTCTCTGGGCAACCTGTGCCAGTGCTTTACCAGTGCTTTTACTGGGACTGTTTCATTTCAATTCAAATATAAAAGCTAAAATTCATCATAGAATCTGTACAAGGTGTTGGATGAGTCCACTGTGACTCCTGTGTTTATACACAAGGATTACGTGAATTCTCTTTTCTGCATTTCCAGGGGAATGATGGGGATTATTCTCACAGCTGGAATTATTGGCTGGTGCAGCTTTTCTGCTTCCAAGATCTTTATCTCTGCCTTAGCCATGGATGGACAACAGCTCCTCGTAGCCTATCCCTGCGCGTTGTTGTACGGAGTCTTCGCCCTCATTTCGGTGTTTTGAACAGACTGTCCAAACTGGGGGACTCCAGTGGGCCAAAAGGAAAATCCCAATTTGGAACATGGAACTGGACCGGAAACAGCTGCAAACAACTGTCTCGTGTTGCTATCATGAAACTTAGACCCATTTGAATCACCTGGAACAATGGAAAAATGTCTTATGTTCACTTTTTTAGGACTTTGAATACTGTTTTCGATGACCTGGAGTGTCCAGAGCTTTAATACGTGTTCATGCTTATCAAGTTCCTGTGATTTCTTTCCCATTCCTAGATCTTTAGAAAAAGTAACTTTTGGTTGTTTATTTGAAGGTTGTGATTTTTGTTTGTTTGGTTTGTTTTTTTTAGGGGAGGGAGAAGGGTTGCAGTTGTACATTGGTAGATTTTTATCCAAAACAGTTAATGGAGCTGCCGTGGATTTGGGGGACTCTGGATAAATCTGCAGTAATGAGGAACCTGTTTCCCAACCTCTCTTACCAAAAGCAAAATGCACAAATGAACAAAAGGAATTAGAGTATTTCTTGTATCTTAACCAATAGCCTCTTAAGCTCTTAGGTCTCAATTATATGTTCATTTGCTGTGAGAGTATTTCAGGATTTAAGATACTGAAATTATGAAATTAGAAAACAGATGCTTCAAACTGAAAGGGATCTGTAATTCTGTCACACTTGAAACATGACCACATTTGGGTGTCTGAGTAGCTTTATGTTAGCTTGGATTTCTGAAGAGGACTTTGACAGAGGTTCTTTCCTTCATGGTGCACATACTGGTAGATGAAGAGGAATCTCTCTTGCAGTACTTCCAAGGAAAACACCATTTTGAAAACGTTATGCTTGTCAGTATTGTAGTTACTGTAAAATAATTTAAGGCATATTGATTAAATTTTCCTTAAATTTTGAAAAAGGTGTTTGATTTTCCTAATCTTTCTTTTTTAGTGTTCAGTTACTAAAATAGAAACTTCCATATTGAAGCAAAATCATAATTAAAATTGAATCCAGTGAGTGGATTTGGTATTTGCTTCAGTCACAAATAGTTAAACTTGATGAAAAGTATAACCTGGTTTGGGGTGTTAATCACAAAAATTCTTACAAGTGTGAGAAGTAGGAGAGCAGAAGTGGTTGTTCTTCACAGGAGCACTTGGTAATTTGTAAAATAAGCAAGAACAGGCTACAGGCATGTTTTATTTTCATACAGGGAAAGTTACCTACATAATAATTCCATTCCCCCACCTTGGAAATGCAAAAACTGGCAAAGTGCTAGATTACAACTCCCATTTTTTCAGCAATTTAACCCAAAGGATTTAATGTCATTGCAGTGACCTAGGTGATAATCTGGTGTCCCTCTGTCCTGCCCGTGGAATGAGCTATTCTGGAGTTGAATCAGTGCTCAGCCATGTTCTGTTATCACCTTCTGGTAAGACTCCACTTGGAATCCATCTTCCAGGGAAGCTTTCATCCCAGTGACAATTATTCCAAAAGCTCAGCACACGGTTTTGTTTGTTTTCCCTTAGTTCTGCACATTCTCCTTAAAATACCTTCCCTAGTGCCACTGGAAGTTACACTCCAAGTCCTTTGCTGGCCAGAGGCAGCTTCTGCTCGTGTCCCTGGAAGCTGTGGGAAGTGTCACACATGTTCTTGAAGGCTTAACATTCAACATGATGCACAAACCATTCTGACTTCATTGTGTGCTTGTAACAGGCTGGTACAGTGAATTTTGAAGTTCACACACAAAGCCCTGCACTTTCCTTCCAGAAATGAATTCAAGAGCCCAGATGATTTTCTCCTTTGATATGTTATTATAAATTACCATCCTGAATAAACCTGGTGGGTGGATTTTACTCTAGGTCTGATGTCTCTGAGACGGACCCCGCTCTGCTCTGGGGCACCAAGTTCTTTCAGAGAAGAACATGATGGAGCACCATGTCCTGTGTCTGTGCAAATAAATTGCAGTGATTACTAATGAGAACTAATTAAATACACAGTGGCTCTAGTACATAGAAAATCTCCCATACTTTGACCTCATCATCCTCTAATACTCCAATATTTTATTTTGGGAAGCAGCTCATTCAGCTTACCCTGTGTATTCCAGTGGGTCTTGAAGCTTGCAGTAATTCCATAGGTGCCTTCCAGGGTGATCACCTCATTGTTCAACTGTAGAAATAATATGTTTTTTCCCCACAGTATGAGCAAGCTTCAGTGCACAGGAAAAAAACCAAATTATCTTGTCTTACTGTAGCCCTGGCAATGCAGCTGCTGAGTTTGGAGACACCATAGGAGAAGGGATTTATTTAGATTTAGATGCTCACAAAGTCAGCAATAGAGGTTACTGAACATTCTACTTCAGCAGTGAGGTTTGACCTGGGAGTTTTCAGGTGTGTTTTGTGTTCCTTAGCACAGAATTTAGCAGTGGATTTCTAAGTGGTCTCTCAGGGCAGACAGAAGCACATGGGAGCAGAAGGTCAGACACTTGAATTCATGGAGGGCTTGATAAAAACACAGTGTTATGTCTAGATTGATTGTATTAAATATCCCAAATTTCTGGTACATTAATTAATGTGATTGCATTGACTCTGTATTGCCTTTCCAAAATCAAACCCATTGATTCTCTGTAATGAAGTTTTGTCCTAGTTCTTGCTTCAATTTTAGTTACATTTTAGATGATTCAATCTCTCCATCCTGTAGAATGTCAGGATTGGATACTGTAGCTCTGTACTCCCACTTATGTCTCTCATAGTTAGTAGGACTTTTTACTTTCCAAATCTGAACTCCCCCACATCTCTTCTTGTCAAGATTCTCACCTGGTTTTCAGGTGAAATACCAGCATCACTTTTTCCACCCTGCATCATCTCTTGACATTTTCATGTTACTCAGCTTAAACGATTCAAATGCAAATGGAGTTACTGTTTTAAACCCAATTTTACTATGCCACCCAACCTTGAAATCACCTCCTATCCTACAAGAGTTGAGAATTACCTTTTCCACTTTGTCCATTACTCATACCAATTTGTCAATGCTGTGGCAGTAGCTCTGTTTTTCAGTTCACTTGTTGTGATGTGAGGCAGCCAATGCTGCAATTCAGTCTAGTTCCATTTCTGTATCAGAAAATTATGGGGCACATCCTGTAGAAAAAGCATGTTTTTAATGTGCTTGTGTGCCTGTCACCCCTGTGCTGGTGCTGGGTCAGTGGTGGGTGAACTCCTGAGGAGTCAGCAGGGGCTGATGTGGGTTGCTGTGTGAGCCAGATGTTCCTCCACCCCTGCAGCAGGAGCGGAGCATCCTGGGGGTGTGTGGAACCACTTTGGGGTTTGAAATGCCTTCTCTCCAAAATTACCTTTTGTCCATGGGGTTGAGTGACCCACTGTGATACTGGAAACACCATTCCTTTGGGTCTGGAATAAGAAGCTGAGCCTGGAATAAGGCTTGACTCCAGTATCAGCACTGGGAAATTTTCATTGGGTTACATGTACCTGAAGGAACTGGGACTCTGGCTCTGATGCTGCAGTTGGGAACAGTCTCTGTGGTGTGAGGCTGGGCTGGGGCACAGCCGAGGCACTTGGTGGGAGAGGGTCATCACCTGATGAAAACCTCAGTTCCTGTCAACACCACCGTTCAAGAGTTAGTTTCTGTTTTTAGGAGCTGTGTTTGCTAAGAGAGTAGCCAGAGCTTAGCGTACAACACGCTGGTACACCACAGACCCGGGGTTTGCAGAAAGAGCACCTTTCCTTTGCCCGTGCATTTACCCGGCTCTGGCTTCACCGGGATGCTCTGCAGTGTCTGCACTCCCTGTCGTGCTGCATCCTAACAAAACCCGCAGGAACGGAGGAACCGGGACTTGCTGTTTCCTGCTTCTCCACTGGGTGGGCCTGCAGGACTCCTGATGTGCTACAGTGAACCTGATCAGAGAATCACAGAGTTATTGAGGCTGGAAAAGACCTCCAAGATCACTAAGTCCAACCTATGACCCATCACCACCTTGTCAATTAGACCAGAGCACTGACTGCCACGTCCAGTCGTTCCATGAACCTCTCCAGGAGCCGTCTCCTTGGGCAACCCCTTCCAATGCCTGACAACCCTTTCCATGAAGAAATTCCTTCTGATGTCCAACCTGAACCTCCTGGGGCGCAGCTTGAGGCCATTTCCTCTCCTCCTGTCACTCTCTGCCTAAGAGAAGATACTTTTACTTTTTGTTCAAATAACTTCATAGAAACTCTTGTTAGTCTTGTTTGCAGTGTTGTTTCCTCATCACTTACTGCTCTTCCTTTTACCTCATCACAGGTTTATATTCCTGCACCATCTTTACTAAAAGAAGATGCATTGAATTTTATTTGATGGCCTCACATACTGTCATCACCACTGGGAGGTTATTCAGAGAGAAGCTGCAATAATCAGACTGGAGTATCATAAAAATAGTCCTTTGCATTTTAACCTTCTCAAAGCCTTTCAGACACACAATTTACCACTGGATATTTTGGGTGTACTTCAGTCTTTAAGTACATGCAAAATGGTGACTTTGGTAGCTGGTGGGTTACGCAACTCATGAGAAATTGTTGAATCATTTGATTACATTTCATTTGAATACAGCCATGGTAGTTGTATTGTCCTTAAAAGCCAAACAAGGAAAAGGGATCTGTGAATATAATCTTATGTGGTAAAAGAATGCCCTGGGTATGGATGATTTGCTGCACTGGGCTTTAATGTTTTATCTGGCCATTTTATACTCTCCTGGAATTCTTATAGTCTGAATCCTTCTATCTAAACTAAATGTACTTAACGATGACGTCATAGTGGGTTTGACCTGGAGTTTGGGAATTCCAATGTCTGTATGTCAGTAACAGCTTGGAGAGACGCAGATGGTTCCCATGAACTTGATTTCAGTGTCTTCAGTCTGAACACATTAATGTATTCATGTATTTACACAATCAGGATGACAATTCTGACACCATGGGATAGTTTATTTCTGTTCATTTATTACATATTTAAATAACATTATCTTCTTTAGATATCAAGGTTTGTATGGGGGTTTTGTTGTTTTCTATTTGCACAGGCCTCTCCTCCTTATCTTACTCCTTCATCCCTGGTGATTTCCCTGTCATTGCTGGATACAGCATCAGAATTAAACTTCCAGTGTGAATATTGACAGAAGAGAAGATTATAATTACAAATGATTGATCTGTCCAAGCCCACATCATTGGATTAATTCTTCCCTCCTTCTCACCACTGTTAATTTGGAATAAATTTGCAGCAATCAAGAAATCTTCACTTGTGTGCTGATGATCATTATGTTCTGCTTGAGCTATAATTGAGCTTAAAAGGCCTCATTCTGCCTCAAATCTGTTCTTAGTTTTGTGTCAGACCTGAAAGTAGAGCCTAATTTTGAAAATGATCCTCCTGTCTACTTATTATCTCAGGATAGTTTTCCCACCCAGTCAGTGCTTCCGTGGAAGGCTCTGACTCCCGGGTGGAGTGGGAGGATGTGGGGTGGCTGTGCCAGGCTATTGCCAATCACTCCAGTGCCTGCAGGGATGGAATGGCATTGCATTCCACCCCTCACTTCTCCTAAGATTTATTGAAAACACGCAGTGATTTGTTTAGAGGATGCCAGGAGGAAATACAGCCACAAAAGGCCTCAGAGCCTCAGCATGAGGTCAGCATGAGGTGGTGATAAATTCAACAGCTGATCCTGCAAAATACATGAAAGAGAAAGAGGAAATACCCATTTGTAACTCTGAAGTTGTGTCTGAGTCAGGAGCACTGTTCAGACAGGAGGATCCTCTTCACTTTTCCCTGAGTAAATAAATCATCCCAGTGCACACAATGGATGTAGTGCCAAGCAGGGAGAGAATTCTACTCTGAAAGCCCCTCACCCTGCACTGCCCTCCCTGTCATGGTCCCAAGAACTGCATGATGTCAGACTGGAGTGCAACCCTGGCCATGGTGCATGGGATGCAGCCCTGGGATGCTCCTGAAGGATGCTCCCAGATGTGTGGCTGTTGGCAGGGTCAGGGCTGGCACAGGGGATTTGGGGGAGCCCCCGGCAATCCCAGGGCCCAGGAGAGCTGTGGGGTTCACCCACAACACAGAGCAGGTCTCCTGTTGGCAAGCAGCAAGGTTTGGCACTCAGCTCTCTCCCTGCTTCTACCTCAGCACATTTGTTGCCTTGTTTTTGGCCTGGATTGCTGAGCAGGTGATTGAATAACCACCGAGTCTTTCTTGTTCCTTCATTATTTTCAAAGCAAATACAAGAACAATTCTAGACCCTGGAGAAAAGACAGCAAGGCTAAATTTTGGACTTGTAAAGTGCTGGCAGCAGCCAGATAACGCTTATTAAAAACATCAAGCTGAAGCTCTGAAACCTCTCCTCAGTTTACACACCAATTTGTCTGGAAGGCTGTTCTATGGGAGCTTTTTCCATGGAAACCTGCAGTGTGATCCCCCAAACAACTCAGTCTGCTCTGATGTGCACGGGCTCGGTGTTTATATCCCACCCAGCTCTGTTAGTCTGGTTGTCACGGTCCTGTCCTTTCTTCATGCACCCTTTGATGGGTACAGGAGCCGTGTCAGGGAGCTGTAGGGCCGGGCTGTGACCGTGGGGAGTGCACCGGGCAGGGATGTGCTGCGAGGGGCAGGAACACTGTGAGTTCCTCCCAAGGATGTCTGGCAACATGAGCAGCCCCAGCCTGAGCTTATCCAGCATCTCCAGCCCCTTTGTGCACTGACATTTCCCACTGCAGACTTTTTCAGCCATCACTCCCACCCCGTCACTGGGAGTGGAGCTGGATGCCAGCCCAGGGGGCTGCCCGTGACCCCCAGCCTGGAGAACTGCCCCAAGTCCCAGCCCCAGCCCCTCAGAAGCTGAAGCTGATGTTCCTCACAACTTTTCACAAGAGCATCTAGTGACTGAACAAGTGGGAATGGTTTTAAATTGAAAGAGGTAGGTCTAGGTTAGATATTACTGTGGACGTGGTGAGGACCAAGCACAGGTTGCCCAGAGAAGCTAGGCTGACTAGATGGGGCCTGGAACAACCTGCTCTGGTGGAAGGTGTACCTGCCCATGGGAGTGGGAGTGGAACTGGATGACTTTAAGGTCAGTTCCAACTCAAATAATTTTGTGATTAACTTGCTGCAGTGTCTTGTGCAACACACAGCAGGCTCAACCTGAGGGTTCCCAAACCAAACCTCTGATGTCTTTACTCAGCTCAGCCCTTGCAGCTCTTTTCTCTTCAAGTCTCTGTTATTCACAGGCTGCAGTTCAGCACGGTGGCAGATCTACAGCTGACACATCTTGGCCTTTGAGCAAAACGGTCATCCACAAATCCAACACTTGCTGAAAGCCAGCGAAGCTTCATGGAGTGAAGTTCTGATCTGCTTTTCTCCTACTATAAAATGCCTTTTCCCTTTTTACCAGTTTCAGCCAATCCAGTTTACAGCAATGTTGGTTAATTATTATTGTAACTATATCACAGAGGAAGAAATTGAGACAGAGAAGGAGAATGTTCACTGGGAGGTCACTAAGCAGCATCCCAGCCTGGGCCCCCACCTCTGCTGGGGAAACAAAACCAGAACCAAAGTGTATCTTTACTTTTTGCTCATTAATCCCATTATCAACAACTTATCGGCACCATTCTCTGAACCACGAAGCTATTTTTGACTGCTGTCTTTATATTGCTGTGGTTCTTGACACTTCTCACTGTTTTCTGCCTTTATTTCAACACATCTACCATGGGATTCTCCTCATCAGGCACAGATCTGTAGTGCAGACATAGATAGATGAGTTACTCATCTGAGGCTTTACAGGAGGTGGAAATAAATTGGCTCCAGAAGGCCCCTTCCTTATCTTAGAGCCATAATGTCAGATGAGTCACCCCTTCCACTGAAAAGGGAAGCCCCAGTGAGTCAGACACCCCCACAAGACCTTGGTCAGTTGTGAGATGGATCCCTCCGGGGGCGGGAGAGGGGACATGGGGAGCTGGTGGGTGAGGCTGGCTCAGGTGGAGCACATGATCTGGGCACTGTGGTGGCACCTGGCAGGTGGGAATGTGCAGGACGCTCGTGCTTCTCACTGAAATCAAGGGGAACAGCAGTACCTGAACCCCAAGCTGAGTCCAAGCTGACTGCCTGAGCATTCCAAGTCCTGCAGGTCCCTGCACACTGGGCACACACAGGAGGGCTTGGACAGGGCCACTGGGGTTTCCCTAAACTCACTGGTGCAAAACGTGGGCACGGTCAGAGTGACCCTTACACTGAATCTGTGTTTGACCCAGGAGAAATAGCATCAACAATGAGCCTTCTTCCAGAGTCACTCCTTGGCCTTATTTCTAGCCAAAATATCCTGAAAATTTAAAATACAGGATTAATAAACAAAGAAAGAAAAGCAAATATAACTTGACACTGCTACAGGTGGGGGAGGACCAGCTCAGAGCAGCCTTGCAGGAACACTGACACACAGCAACCCCAGTCACCAAAACTGGAGTGACAAAAGTTCTGAACACCCATTTTTAAATGCCACTAGATGGCAATCTGTGTATTCCAATCGGCCCATTCCGAAGGTTCGTAGCTGCTGTCATGGGATCTGCTCAGGCTGCTGGGTCCCTTCTCCTGGGCCAACGCTGCCGGTGGGTGCCAGAGCCAGACCAGGGGCTCGGAATGGTGGACCAGGGAGTTGCACCTGCTAATGACTGGGTCTGTTTTAACTTCATCAGGTTAATTTTCAGCTGGAATCAGCTCCCTGCTGTCAGACTTGCGGCAGAGCCACGAATGATGCAGGGGGGGACAAGAAGGTGTGTGGGCAACAAGCCAGAGTCTCCTCCTCAGCAGTGCTGGGTGACAGCACAGCCCAACAAACAGAGCCAAAGCTGTGAGGCTATTTTAAGAATATACACTAGTGACATATTTAACAATATGTCAGAGCATAAGGAAAGAAATCCTCCCTTTGATTTGTGAATTACCCAAAGTTTCCATCAGGTGAAGGACGTGCATATTTAAGAAACACTCCATTTTTTTCTCCCAAAGGAGATGATTGCCTCTGTTTCCATGCTCTTTTTCTGTTGACTAAAGCTCAGGGATGTCTCCAGGTCCTATAAGAACCCAGTGGATCAGGGGGTCTGATTTCAGATCTTGCCACAAACCCTGTCTCACACTGGAGGGCACCCCTGGGGCACATGTGGGGTGTGTGCACTTGGCTCCTCATCCTCCCAGACAGAAGCTCCAAGTCCTGTGCAACAATGCTAAAATACCCAAAAATGGGAGGAGAGAACAATGATTTTTTGGCCAATTGCCACTTCCGTAAGCAGGGAAAAGTTACTGGCTGTTCTAGTGACCTCTATAGTCATTTAACCACTTACACTTAATTATGCTGAGTAATATAAAAATTTCATATGTTTTGTGAGGAAATTCCTCCTTGGTCAATGGAAAACAGAAACCAGAAGGGCAGGAAAATGCCTGCCTGACAGCATGGCCTTATAATCTATTTTTAACTGAATTTCTCCATCTTCTTTGTAAAGAAATAACACTTCTTTATTGCCTCTGGCTGTAATTAATGTGCCATAACTCAACTCCAAGAGACATATAAAACCAGACTTAAAACAGAGCACTAGCTTCCAAGCAGAGCAAATAATTTTGGAGAAGATCAGTATTTTCTATACTTAAAACTCTTTTCCCTGGTTTCTATTAAAGCCCTTCAGCTGCTAAAATACAGAACGTGCGTGCCGCAGCCCTGCACTGGTTTGAGTGTGTCCATCTCCACAGGACCGGGTGAGGAGCTGCTGTCGGTACAGCTTTTCCACAGGGATACAAAACATCAGGAGTGTCCGGGAGGGCTCACCCACTGGCACTACCTCTGGTTTATTTTGTTTGAAAATAATACTGTCGGATTTTGTTTAAGGAAAAAAAAAAAAAGACAGAAATACAGAAGAGAATAAATATTTGAAAATGTTTAAAACCTGTGGTTAGTAATCATTGGGCTGAGTCGGTTCCAACATCCAATTCCCTTCTTTCAGTGACCTGGGGACCATGAAGCTCCTGGGAAGCAAAGTCCTGTTTAAGCAGAAGAAATGCATTTCAGATAAAACAAGTTTTGAAGTAATAAAGAGCTTCTATACAGTACTAACCCCAAGGAGGCTCTGCCCACTGCCAGGAACCCTGGGGGTACCCGAGCCTGGCAGTAGCAGCCCCAATCCAACCCTCCTGCTGTCTCTGGATGGGGAACAAAGAACAGTGAGCAGGATACAGCTCTGCTCCTCCTCTCCCCTCTGCTTCCCCCTTCTCTGTACCCCTGGAGCTCTCTGGGACAAGTTTTAGCAAGACCCTTGATCCCCAGATGTGTGCAATCTGCACCACACAGGGGACTCTTGTCCCTCTTCCTTCCTTAGTCTTGGGTCATTGTGGCCACAACAACAACACTATTTACTAGCAAAAATATATATTCTAAAGGTCACATGCAATCAGAGCAGGGAAACGGGGTGGGGTGTGAAGCCCTGGGATCTGGAGCAGGACAGCAGCAAGGAGACCTATTACTGCCTGCTCCAGTCACCCATACTCAGCACCTGAACCATCGTCACGAGCCTTCAGCCAGTGCAGGCACTACTGTACCTGTCACAGAGCTCTGCCCTGGGGCAGCATGGAGCATCCTGATCCCTGCCAGGCTGGAGGTCTGGGCAGGGTATAAGCATAAATAGGGCAGAAGGGCTGCAGGTGTGCTCATCCACATAGGGGAATGGAACAGAATATTGCAGTTGGAAGGGACCTACAACAACCATCTCGTTGACCTGACAACTTAGATGTGCCCCATAATCAATCTGGGCCAGTGTAAGATGTCCTTGCCCATGGCAGGGGGTAGAACAAGATGATTTCTAAGGTCTCTTTCAACCCAAGCCATTCCATGAGTCTACTGACACAGGTGTTCCTCATGTGCCCAAGAGTTCCCCATCCACACAGGTGTTCCCTATTCACACAGGTGTTCCCCATCCACCTCAGTGTGCCCCACCCACTCAGCCCACCTTATCAATGCAGCCGTGGTGATAATTTTGGCTTTTTTTTTTGGTGGGTCAGTCTGCTTGCAGAGAGGGTGCTGGATGCAGGTAAGGGGTTCTCTGGGCAGCTGGAACTGCCTGAGGGGTGTTGGGGTGTGACAGAGGGGCTCTATGGGGACTGTGCAGAAGTTATTGAACTCAGAAAACAGCTGGTTGGTGCTGTTGGTCTGCTAGACTTGTTTTTCTGGCTGTTTTTACCCATGGGCCTGGAATGCTGTAGCTCTATTTGTGTTCCTGGGTTTGTTCTTGTGGGCCATGTGCAGCATGTAAGTGCTCTGTGCTGGGGGTGCCCTGGTGTGGTGGGCTTTCCTCTCCCTTGGGGCATGGTGGGTGGGCAGTGCTCTACTGTGCTTTAGAAGGAAGCCCAGGCTTATTTCAGTAAATACTATATGGTAAAATATGTTGTTATGGCAACTAACATTCTAAAAATAACCAAAGGAATGATGTACATAAAAATGACCACATTTTGTTTTAGTGAAGAGGACTTTCAGAATTCTTCATGTAGAAATAATTTTATGTTTACTTATAAGTTGTGCTTGTCTTTGTGCCTGGAAGGAGCTGGGCACTGCAGGGATGTTTCCAGAACTGCTGAGTAGCAGCTCTGGTGAGCCTTGGGCTGAGCAGCTGTGCTGTGGTGCAGCTGCTGTGATTGGGATATAACACAGACAAGCTCAGTTGTGTGGGGGCTCCTGCTAAGGAACTGAATGTGTAGTCATAGAAGTCACTTTGAGGGTAAAACTTCATTTCTGGGACAACTTAAAGGCCTTTCTGAGCAAACCCTGCAGCTGGACTCTGAATCCAACCAGAGCAGCAGGAGCTGTTCTATGACTGTACCTGTTTAGGTTGCCCAGAGAAGTTGTGACTGCCCCATCCCTGGAAGTGCTTGAGGACAGGTTGGAATGGGCTTGGAGCAACCTGATCTAGTGGCAGATACCTCTGCCCATGGAGAGTGTGGAATGAGATGAACTTAAAGGTCCCTTCCAACACAAACCAGTTTGTGATTATCTCTTTCTGTGGTCTGCAACCACTAGGGCAGGACACAGCTCTTGGCTGATAGTTGTAGGCAAAGAGTAACTGTTAATCATGTTTTGGCATTACAAGCCAGTGGCTTTATAGGGGGTCTTCATCCTGTTGCACCAATCTGTTTGTCCAGACCTGGCTGCCCTCCCTGTCCCTTGTCACCAGGTCAGGAGCTCTGTTGTCTTTGCTTTTCCCATTAGTTCTGTGTTGTGAAAGACAATTCTTGAAACAGAGTCTATTGTTTTCTCTTAATAACAAACAGCCTTGCTTTGGTGGGCTCACTAAATATAGTTAGTTTCATTGCAAAACCTTCAGGCTCTGCTTTATCCAAAGGAGAGTGGCTGCTCTGCCTGCTGGGGCTGCCTGGGAGCCACTGCTTGAGTTGTGGAGAACAGTGAACTTCAGTCATTCTTGGAAAGTCTGAAGAAATGAGGGGTTTATGTCAAAATCCAAGCTGCAATCCTTTTATTATTCTTAATTATGTTTTCCTGGAGTTGCCCATGACTCTGCTGTGCAGGCTGGGAGGGAGAGCCCTTGCTGTGAGGATGGGCTGCAGGGAGGGCACGTGGGGATGGAATTGGCAGAGCAGCAAATTCATGTGGCAGGAGGGGTTTCCCCAGCAGCCTGCAGTGCCCCCGATGGGGATGCTGGGGTTGGTGCAGTTCCTGATAGCTCTGCACTGCTCAGCTGCTTCCGAGCTGTGGCTGTGATAGGGTTAAGCCCTCTGTTCTGAGAGAAAACCATTTCATTTGCTTTACCTGCCTTACCTGGGGGTCCCTGTCCAGTAGATACCTTAGGACTGGAGGCAGCACCTTCCTTGGATGGCAAGGCCTCTCCTGGGCTCCCATCTGCACGTTTTTGGGGATTCAGCACCAAAAGGGTGACCTTCTGCTGATGTTTCTTGCCTTGCTGTCATCAGACACCCCCGTGGTCTCGTTGGTGTGGTGAGAGACAACCTTCCTAGGGTGGGGTTGTCCCCTCTAGAGCTGGGTTCCCACTCCAGCTTGTGAAACTCCCACGTGGAAGTCAGGAACACCTATGTCGTTCCTGCTGACAGCAAGTTGTGCAGAGGAAAAGCTGGGGACCACACTTGCCTGCGGAGAGTGGAGCTCAAGGGGAGGTTTTTGGGGTGCAGGGAGCTGCCTGCACCCCTCTGCTTGGTGCTGTGCCTGCAGTGGGAGCTGGCCAGGGGGCACACACAGCACTGCCCCTCTGCTGCCCTCATCCCCACCAAGCCCTGGGGCAGGAACACGCTCTGGCATGGCTGGGTGAGAGGGGATGGTTCTGGACACAGGGGGGTGAGGTAGAAGTGCTTCTCCTACAGCTGGATGAGTCCTGCATCCTCTGAAAGACAAACATCTGGAGAAGGGGGCCACAGAGAGGAAACTTTCTTTGATATAGAGGGAGAGCTGTGAGTGTCAGCTGTGTAGTATGTGTGTAAGAAAAGCAGCATTTAATTAAATAAAGATAATGTAAATAGAAATCTGCATCAGCTTGCTGTGCTCCACAGAGCTAAAGTGCTTCCAAGGAGCAGGGAGGGGAGAGGCAGGAGTTCCCTGCCTGGATCCTGCCAGCAGGAACAAATTAACTGCCAAGGCTGTGCTGTTTCTCTTTATATGTATAGACGCATAAATAGGGTGCATGTGTGTTTACTATGTGCTGTAATTTCTTAGGTGCTATAAATTTCATGCCTCTTCCAAATATTTGACCACTACTCTGACCTTCTAACCAAAACACACAAAGTAAACTGTATGAGATCTATATGTACAGTGGCTGTCGGTGAGCACTAACATTTACCCGGAGCTGGGGCTGTTTACATTGCAGCAGCATGAAAAATGGCAAATATGGAGGAGAGAGGCTGCTCCTGCTGGGAAGTGCTTTGAACCCAGGGAAAGGGTGGCCTTGGGAGTGGTGCTGTGCTGGCAGGAATTGGGCTTTTCCAGCATCTTTGAGCATTCTCTTTGCGTATCCTGTCCCACGAAGAAGCCCCTCCTGGACTGGGGCTCTGATTTGTGTTCTGACAGTGGATGTTTGGGCCATTGCTGATGCTATGTTGGTTCAATCATTCTTTTGAGACTGCAGCAAATGCTTGATGGTTGTCACAGGTGTGTCCCCCTCATTGTGAGGTGCGGCATTCTAGGGAAATAGATGATAAAGTGGCGATTTCTATGTGAGGTTCTGAAATCTTCTGCTGACGATGTCTCTGCATCTCTACATTGCTCTGTCTCTCTTCTGCTGCTGTTTTGGGAGCCCAGGGTGTATTGGAGTTCAGGGCTGTGGTGGGATGAGAGCAGCCCCTGGATGCCTGGGACTGCTGTGAACTAGGAAACCAAAACCCACGGAGTATTTAGGGTGTCCCAGCCTTATGCCACCAAACCCCTGTGTGCTCCCAGTGCTGGTTACTGGGGACAGCTCAGGGAAGGAGCAATCTGATTGTCCAGTGTAAAATCAGGGAATTATCCTTTCTTGTATTAAGTTAAAAAGAAAAGGTTGAAACAGAAGTTTTACATTTAATAAAATGCTGGTTCTGGCACATTTTGAGTTCCCCTCTTACCCACAGGTAGAGGTAGCTGTGTAGGAAACTGGTTCTTTATCCCTCTGCTCTTTCTGTAGTGAGAGCAAACTGTGGTTGATGTGGCTCTGTGGAAATCAAAGACATTACATCTGATTGAGAACACTTAATAGGCATTAAATGAAATGTTAGACATATAAAAAAGGGACACAACATGCATATCAACAGCTGTGGGGAGGAAAGAGGATCAGTTTTCCTACCACTGAGGAGGAGATTCCAGTCAGTCCAGTAGTATCCGTATGCTATACTGAAACCAGCGTTTGGAACATTATGGGCATTCCTACCCATACCTTGTTTTCCTTGGCCATTTCATTTGCCCAATTTCTACTAACCTTTGGATAAAATCCTGAGTTTTAAGGTAATTGAAGTTTGCATGTTCTTAGATGTTAGGTTTGCCCTTTTCTGTTGCAAGTTTTTCTTAACCATTTTTCTGGATTGTTACATTGCTGCAGGCTGGTGTTTGTAATCTTGCGTGTCTGTGCCCTGCAGATCTGACACGGGTAGGAACTGGTAATGAAATGTGACATTTTGGAAACTTGTTACCTTTTTTTTAACTTCCTCCTTTCTTCATTTTATTCCTGGTTCTCCTTTATTCCTTGTACCTCTGTGCCTGTTTAAATCAGATCCACGTGTTGAGTGAGGTGAGAAGCGCTTGTGGGTGGTAAAGAAAATGTTCACTGAGTGGTATCACACGTGTTACGCAGAGATCAGAGGTAACACAGCTGTTATTCTGGAGTCAATAGCACAGATGTTCTATACCTCCAGCTTGCAGATAACAAGAGGAGGATGAATTATTTTTAAGGAAATTAGAGACCTTAATTTTATTCCTCCCTTTGATAATATTGGGCATGAAATATCCATGCATCAGGAGGACTGCAGTTAATATGTAATGTGTTGCCAATATGCAAATGAAGTTGCTCTTTAGCAGTAATTGTAACCATTTCTGCATGTCTGACTGTCACTGGCTTGGCCCAGAATGTCCTGTGGTGCTGAGGCTGTGGCAGTAATGAGCTGTGTGCATTTCCTGGCCCTGTGCAGGTGTCACAGCTCTGGGGAACCTTGGCCAGGAAGGAGGTCACTGCCACCTGCACAGGCTTTGCTTATTAAAGTCCTGAGCATCTTGTTCCATTTGAGAGAAAGAAAACAAAAATGACTGTCTTTTCAGATGAAATGGAAGCTTTAAAGAATCCCATTGTGCACCTCCAAAGTTAAACCTGTTGGGAAAATGCACTGCCCTCCCTCTTCTGCCCAAAACAGGGAACAGCTGCTGCATGTAAGACAAGCTGTGGGTTAAAAGGTGACACCAGATAAGTAGTTTTGCTTCTGCTGGTTGTAAGCTTCTGATTAGTTACCCTGGAAATGCAGAGCAGGTGTTTCTAACCTGCCTCTGGAGAAGAAGCTGTGGGTAGTTTGGGAGCTGGAGAATGGAGTACACTTCTGGTGGGGAGGTTTTCTTGTGAGGATCTGAGCACAGAATGACCCAAGGCCATGCTCAGTTTTAGAGAGCTGGAGTCACACAGCAACAGCTGAACAAAAGCAGAAATTTCATGCTACAGAAACACAGTATTTGGGAGGCAAAGTTAATGCAGCCAAACTATAGAAATAGATCACAAGCAGTCTGAGGTTTACGCCAGCTAGGAGGGAAAGCTTTGGTCCTGGTCCATGAGCACTTTAAACTCTGGGGTGGCAGGGTTTGCCGATGCAAACACAAACCATTTGTTGGTGTTGGCAAAGGCCGTGTCCTTCAGAACCAGGGATATCTGCATGGATGCAGAGCTTCCAAACTGAACACAGAACAAGGAGATGTGGTAGCTGTAGACCCTTCTACAAGAATAGGGAGACTTTAAAATGGGAGAAAGGAAAAATGCCCCTTCCCTGTGCCAGCCTCGGGTGTGTGGGGAGGAGAGGGGATGAAGATGCTTCCTGCTGAGATTAGCTACAGCTGGAGGCTGAGACTCAGAATAGAATGTGACTGCAAAGGGAAAGGAATTAAACAGTTTGCTTTTGAGATCAGAGTCACAACTCTGCATTCTGTTTTACTTGCCTGACTTTCTAGAACTGTCCCGGAGTTATACCTGCCTCTGCTCAGGTCAGGCTGTGAAACTGCAGATGGAGCCTCCTTTCCGAACTAGGCAGAGACCAGGGAGGATCTGGGAACCAACATTGGAGTTACCAGGATGGTGTTTCTCTCCCCAAGCTGCTGCCACTGTGAGCTGATCATCTCCTGTCTGTTAGGAGAGGGCAGCAGGGGTAGTTTGTGGGATGGAGTATATTCCCACTACAGTGTGACTGAGCCTCTTGGCAGCAGTGCCCTGTGGGACCATCAGGGGCATCTTGTGTGGGAACTGGTCCTGGTCATGCTCTCCAGGAATGATTTGTTTTAAAACAAATGAAAACTGCAGCACTCATCTCTCACCTGGCACAGGCTGCTCTAGGACACGAAGTTCAGGGGAGTTCAGCAACTTAATCACCACCTTTCCAGCCTGAACACTGGTCTGTGATTTGTTGCATCAAGTTTGTCAGAGGGCTCAGGCAATGTATGGCTCAGAACATATTAGGTCAATGATGTGTAGAAATGCTGCCTTGGAACAGTGAGTGTGAGCCCATTTCAAATAGTTCAGTGAGTAACACATCAGATATCTCCTCTTGCCAGTTCACGGCACATATCTCAGCTGGTCCTTTTGGTGTTGAGTGGGCTGAGCTGCCAACTGGCTCTCAGTGGGTTGGGCAGAGGCTCTGGCTTTCCTCCTGGGCTCCTTTTGAGTACTTTGCAATCACACTTATAACAGTGATGTACCTTTCTTTCAGACTTCTTCCTTGCTTTACTTCTCTAATTTTGCCTGCTTTCCCCTCTCATTGTCTCTATTCCATTGCTGTTGTGTAGAACTTCACCCAAACCAGTTCAGCTCTCCCTTTTTCTCAGCCACTAATGAAGAATATCACCTTGTAAAGGCTGTTCTGCCTCCCCCAGCAGCCATACCCTTTCTGCAGCATTTTGTCTCCAATTTCCATTCCTCAAACATTGCCTATTTCTGTTTAGATTTTGTTCTGACCAGTTCCCACTGCACAATGTGCAAGGCTGTGCTTTTGCTTCCCTCACTTATCAGTTGTTCCTGGGCTTCCAAACATCACACACAGGAGGTAGGAAAGGGAGGGTTCTTCAGTCAGACTGCTGTCCTTGCTGTCTGGGAATCCTTTAAGCTTGCAATTTAAGGAGCACTCTCTATATATGTATCATGATAATTATTTGTAAGGAAAAATATACCATCCAACTTTCTTCTCCTACCTTGGACTAATGCCCTTTTTTGAGTTGTAAATTTTGTGTAGGCACACAGCTTTAGGGTGCTGTATGCAAAGCTGTTACCTTGTGTATTCTGTGACATGCCAGAGGAAAGCAAACCTACCTGAGAGAACACACCTGAGAAATGCTGCAGCTGTGGCAAGACGAGCTGTCAGGAGTGCTGGCCAGCACGGCAGGTTAAATTAATGACAAATATGCAGGAGTACATTTTGTGCATGTAGTGTCTGCTGATGACTCAATATTTTCAGCCAAACATATTTACCTGAATATTCATAGTCACTTAAAGGTGGCTGCATATTCTGAGCTCAGCTAATCATTTAAATTCTGTTAACTGCACTGCTTTGCTCCAGCCCGCAACATTGCTGCTTGCAACCCATTTGCTATGTACTCTTTAACTTCCAACAAAACAAACAAAAAAACCCAACTCAAACAAACCCCCAAACTTGAAAGAAAACAATCCTCCCTTAGGGACCTGAGCTCACTATGGTGGGAGAAGGGCTGACTGGGAGCAGCTAATCCACCCTGCTCCCCTCAGGGGACAAGATCTCTTGGCATCAAGAGAAAACTGCTTCCAGTTGTGCCAGGGGAGGTTTAGGTTTGATATTGGGAGACATTCCTTCACAGAAAAGGCTGTCCATCCCTGGCACGGGCTGCCCAGGACAGTGGTGGAGTCACCATCCCTGAAGGGATTTAAAAGCTGTGTAAATGTGGCACTTGGGGACATAGTGGTGGTGGCCTTGGCAGTGCTGGGGCAATGCTTGAACTCTATGCTCTTAAAGGACTTTTCCAACCTGAGTTGCTCCATGGTGCCCCCAGCCTGCTGCTGGGGGACTCAGCCAAAGCAGGTGATGGATGTGCATGGGTTGGTTTATGCTCTTTTAAAGAGATTGCATTCACCTTCCAGGTCAGTGGAAGGTATGGGGAGAACTGCTGGGCAGGGAGGGGTTCTGAAAGGAGACTGAGCCATGGCAGTGCCAACTGCCAGGCTGGAGGAAACAAACTGGGATTATTTTGAAATCATGAGAGAACAGTCACTGCTTGAGCATTTTCCCCCAAGAGCAAAGAAAAAAAAAATTTGAGGGTGTGTTCAGGTGAAGGTGTTTGTCACAGTCCAACCTGTGAAAGAGCCTGAGGTCACAATCCCAGAGCACAGCTCCTCCCAGAGCACTGGAATGGCAAATCCCCATTCAGCTGATCCAAATGGTGTGTGGAAAACCCAAGGGAGATGCAGGGTTCTACTGAGGCTGCAATCACCTGACAAAGGCCCAGCACCCTGGGTGACATGCCCCTTTCCCAGTGGAAGCAACAAATCCCATTCGATGCCTGGGGGTCTCAGGGGCAGGAGTGCCTGGCAGCAGGAACTTGGCACAAAGCACTGAGGTCACAGAGCTGGTTACTGCAGTTTTCCCTCTGGGAGGTTTTTACCAGGGAACAGATGGTGCTGAGGTGCTGTTGAATCTCAATGTCACCTTAGCTAATCCTCTGTGAAGTTTTGAGGTTTCTCTGAAAGCTGTGGCTGCCAACTCAGCCCAGCTCTGGCAGGAGGACCTGGGATCAGAGAGCCAGGAGTCAGTGTGGGACTCTACAACAACAGACATCAGCCCTGAGGGCTGTCTGGAATGTTTTGAATTTGAAAGGGAACTAAAGTTCTTCAAAAAGAAAGAAGTGAAGTTAGAAATGAGAAACAAAAAAGACAAAAGCAAAACCCCTATATTGAGCTTTTCCTTTTGTTGGATTAAGGAATTTTAGGATGAGGTTGTAGCCAGGTGGGGTTGGCCTTTTCTCACAGGTGACAAGTGATAGGGCAAGGAGAAATGGCCTCAAGGAGTGCTGGGGGAGGTTCAGGTTGCACAGCAGGAGGAATTTTTTAACTGAAAGAGTTATGAGATATTGAAAGGGTCTGCCCAGGGAGGTGGTGGCATCACCATTCCTGGTGGTGTCCAAGAAATGACTGGTTGTGGCACTAAGTGCTCTGGTCTGGTTGACAAGGTGGGGATGGGTCACAGGTTGGACTCAGTCTTGGAGGTCTTTTCCTACTTCAGTGATTCTGTGACAAAAGCTCAGTGATATCTCACCTAAGGGGGTGTGCTGGGGGTGAGACTGCCATCCCCAGTGGTGGGCAGCCAGCTGTGCACAGGGCTGCAGGCTCTGGGCTGACACAGGTGAGGGTCTGGCACAGGCACAGCCAGTTGCTGGGAAAGGCTGATCTGATGCTCTGGTATCTGAGTGACTTCAGTACTACACACACTGACTGTGAAACAGCTTCCATAAATTCCTATGGATTGCGTGCCTGCCTGTGGTTAATCAATTTTATGAAACAGCTAATTAGGAAAACAGAGCATTTGGTGCTGCAGGCACAGGGCTGGGCTGGTGGCTGCCCAGACCTCAGGCAGGGCACTGCTGAGAGCACCAGTAGCATGGCCATGTCAGTGGGTATGGGCTTAATTAAGTAACAAATGGGGTTTGGGGGGCTTTATATCAGTGGCTGAGTGTTATTGCCTGGTGTTGAGCTTTTTCCATCAACTGAGTGATGCTGAGGCCATCCAGGACCTGTGAGCAGAGCCTGTCCTGGAGAGCTTGGCCACTGGCCAGGGACAGAGAGTAGTGATGAAAAGTTGTGCTCCAGAAGTTAATGATGCTCTGATAAAGCTGAGTCAGGCACACATAGAGCAGGATAGGAGTGTGCCACTCGCTGCTGGTCTGTCCTGTTTGATGTAGTGCATTTGACCCAGGATGTTGATTGTTCCTGTGTAGCCTTTGTTTTCCCTATGGTCAGTGCCAGATAAGGGACACATTAATGTGAATGCTGACTTAGAAATTTAAACATCATCAGTAAGGGAATAATTTAGTAGGAAAAATAATAGCATCTTAAGGAGTTATGGGAGCACTAACATGTTCAGCTGGAGTAGGTGAGCTGCTCTGTCCACTGACCAACTGTTAGAAGGATTCAGGGTATTTGAGAGAAAACAGAAGGTTATCTCTGTTTTAGGGTCACAGCCCTGTTGCAGTGCGCATTTATCACCACATGTGAGTAGTGTTTCAAAAGCTGGTGACCCCTGTGCCTGCCATCACACAGAGTTGAAGCCTGTGGTTCAAGGAATAAACTGTCCTAAGTTTCATAAAGTTTTCACTCTCTTCTGTGAAGTCTTCACAAAAACACTGAAATTTTACGAAGTTTTAAATTTCATGAAGTCTGTGTGCCACTATGCCTTGCTGCTCAGGACCTGAGTGTTCCTAAGTAACCTGTGTGTGACTGCATGGCAAAGCCACTGTTAATGGGAAGGTTTCTGGTGTAGCCTTTGTTCACTACTATTTATAAGGTACAACTAAAAGTAACCCATAAAAAACTATAGGAAAATGGCAGTTGGGCTTTCTCTTGCAATGGCAGAATGGGATAAAATTGAGGTGCTATATGTGGGGAGAGGAAGGGGGAAAGGGGGAATAATTTCATCTGGGGGGAAAAGGGGGATAACTTAATCTCCAGTACATCCATTTGCATTAATCACTTGTGTACCAGGTATTGGATTCTTCCTGCCTAGTCATCCTACAGAGTCAGATTTCCTTCACTCAGGAACAGGTCCTTCTATGTGTGCTGAGACTTTCCTAGAATTTTAAAAACAAAACTGAGAAGCTGTCAAATAATGTCAGTGCTTTAAACCTGCATTTAGTGCTTGAATAGGAGCTGATTTCCACTGGTGCTGCTTACTCTAATCATCCCAGCTGGACTTCAGACCCTCTCAAATCTCAGAATTATACATAAGATTTTGTATCTTCCATCTATAGTTAAGGGCTGTGAAAAATCTTTGATTTCTATCACTAAAGGTACTTTAACTATTTGATTTTTATTTTTTTTTGTAGTTGGGGAGGTTTATTTTTAAATCTTTGCCTTTTCAATAGCTTCATTCCAGTAATTGCTGAGGAAAATCATGTTGGAGTCGATACAGAACTGCTTTAGAGAAGTGTAGAATTGGAACAAAGTGTTTGTGCCATGACTGTAGAGGTGCTGCTCACAGATCCTCATGACATGTTGTTCACAGCACATTGTACAACTGGTGGAGGAGCCTCTGGCAGGAGGAATTCAAGTACTTTATGTAGATGTTTCAGGTCTGTATCTTGACTTATCGGTTGGTACTGAGGTCCTTGACAGCCCCATTCTGGCCTCTCTCCCTCCTCTTGCTGGCCTGAGCTCAGGGTGATGCAGAGACCAAAACACTTTTGGAGAGGTTTCTGCTGTTGTGGGAAGCAGAATCCTCATTCATCCCAAATCCAAGTCATGTGGGCTGTGGTTTTCTCCTTCTGCCATGGACTGAAAGACTGTGTTGTGCTCCTCAGTTCGATCCAGCTCTGCCTGAACTGGAGTTGCTCCTGTTGAGCCTCTCTAAGCTGAGGATGCTTAAAACCTCTTGGGTCTAACAAGATGTGGTATTAAATACAGAAACATTCACTAAACATCACATGGATGCAATGGTTGATTCTCTTCAGGGTATGGGGGCACATGTGCACCCCTCAGGGTAGGGACAGCTGTAGATGAACTCAACAGGTGGAAGAAGCTTCACTCAGCACTAACACAAAATAATATCAAAGCAAAGCTTGATGGACTTACATGTGTGAATTTATTGGTGGTAATTTGCATTTTTCCTCATTAAGGGCTGAATATCCAGGTAATAAAGAATAAACTTTGCCGTGGAGCATCTCAAGGCTTAACAGTCCTTAATTAAACATCATAATTGCCTATGAAGCAGGTAAATGTTATTGCATATCACAGGTGGGCAGGCTGGGGCTGAGGAGCTCATCACATTGAAGAGCAAAGCTTTGCTCAATATGAGCTTTTTAAGATCTGTATGTTGTCAGAGGATAGAGCTTAATTGGGGACTTAATTTTCCAATTTTCTTGTGTAACTTGTAGTTTCTCACCAGAAAAGAGGAGTGTCAAACAGTTTGTCTGCTTGGTCTCAGCATTTGCCTTAATCTTCACATTTTATGTGAAATCTACACAAGAATAAATGCCCTTCTGACAAAACCAACAGAGGTTCTTAAATGTGACTGAAAAACTAATTGTGCACCAGTGGGAGGTACAGCAGGGAGTACCCCAGGCCGTCCTGCCTTCTGAAGGACCACAGCTGGACACAGGGAATACTGGGTGGGTGCCCAAGAGAGAATCTCCACCAGTTCCTCAGTACAAATGGCGGTTTCCAAGAGGTGGGTTCCACCTTGTGGAGAAATTCTTACCTTGGGAGGAAGAGACAAGATGATACTGAATCTTCACCACAGCTATGCCTATTGAGTGTGATAAAATCTAATTTATAGTTGTTCATAGAAGAATTGCAAGGGCTTTGAAGATTTAATCCTTACAGCAATACAAGTATGCACTTTTTGTCCCTGCAGAGGAGCACAGCCTTTACCACAGGCACAGGTTTGGCATCCTCTCTCCAGTGCTGTTCCAGCAATGGGAATGGATTTAAAGATTTGGTGTTCTGGGTGCCGAAAGGAAAGCAGGCTGCTGACACCGAATTTCATTCTGCTGTTGTAATTAACCCATATCACAAGACACCAAAGGAAAGAGAAGGAAAGTCCTGAGAGGCAGGAGCCATTGGGAACAAAGGGATGTTCCCAGAAGTAATGTTCAAGAAAGAATCACTAGCTCTTTAGAAAGTACTGAGTATCAAGCTTTCTTGTAGTTAGAAATTTTAGAAAATAAGATTACTCGTGCTGTCTATACTGCAGAAAAGCTGGTTAATCCCTCTGGACTCTGGAGCCAAAGTAGATTTACCTAATGGTGGCATTTTTCTGTCCTATTTTCTGGCAAAAGTTGGTGCAAGCTGAGGTGAGGGTTTGATCTGCACCCAAGGCAGCTCCAAGCATGTTGCTCTGCTACAAATATACCCTCAGCTTTATTCCATGAGAAGGCTGAGAGGTGTTAATATGCCTGAAATTGATAGTTTTAAATATTAAACTGGAGCTGGGCTTCAAAAAGCTTTAGCCAGGAGTCATTTCTTCCTGCCCATTTGAGGCGAATCAATCTGCTCAGTTGCAGAAATGGTGTCCTGTAGTTGGAGCAATTCCCTCTGCTCAGCTGTCCTCATTCCCAGCCTCTGGAACATTGCTGGGCTCCTGTCTGGAGGGGCAGTAGGTGGCTGTTTGTGTCCCTGGGCTGCGTAAGGTTTGGTTGCAGATGTGGGACTTACTTCTCCACCCCTCAACCTGGCTCTACTGTTGTATCTCCACTGCTCTCTGATTTACACCAGTTTGAGCAAGATGAGAATTGCCTCCCTCTGCCTATGAGCATCAATTACCTTCCAGGGTCACCGTGATAACAGATTCTGAATAATAAGCTGAGCCAATTAATTAGAGTGCTGGAGCTCCCCTGTGCTGTGGAAAGGTCACAGCCATATTTACTTCTTTCTACTATTAGAGTGGGCAGGGAAAATCTGCTTCACGGTGCATCCATGGGTTTATTTATCAATGACTTGGAGGCGTGTGTGTGCTGAGCCGTTAAACCACAGTGATGGGTATCAGGGTGGCTGTTGTTGCTGTGGTTATTTGCAAACATGTCACAGCATCATCATTTGGGAGCTGGGGTTTCATATGGGGGCTGGTTTCTTTTTCTTAGAAGTCTGTCTTGCAAAGCAGTGACGCTGACACAGAGCAAATACATCCTGGTGCTGCTTAGGTCCTCTTGCTTCTTCCATCCAACCTGCTTGGGCACTGGTCCTGTTTGAAGCAGCCCTGTGTGAACTGGGGCGTCATAAAATTCTATGTTTAGGTTGGAAGGGGCTTTGAAACTCTTCTTGTTCTGCCCTTCTGCTGTGGGTGGGGACATCTTCCACTAAACCATGTTACTTCAAGCCTCATCCAACCTGTCCTTGGACATTTCCAGGGATGGGGCAATCACCCCTGCCAAAGTTTGTGTATTATGTCAGCAGCCTGTGCCTAGAGAGATATACAATACATACGTCTGATGGGAAATGTGTTGATTAAAAGGTTCAGATAGACAAATATTTTCCTTCTGTGCACACTGAGCAGTTGTGATGAGTTCATGTGTTAAGCTATGATCGCTCTGGAGAGGCCCCTGGTTTTTTTCCATGTGGCACTGTGCAACCTATTCCCCAATTCTGTTCTGAATTAGCTTTAACTTTTGGTAAGGTCTTCTACTGCAAATATCTAATTTCTTATTCAATATTGAGAATTCCAAATGACATAAATGATCTGTTTACATGCATCAGTCAGACCATCTGCTTCCATAGGAGAATTCAACAAAGAATACATTGTCACACATGTTTATTCATCATTCTTAATTCATAGTTCTTATAAATAATTAAATCAGAGGATCTTCTGCGAATAAATGAGCCAAATGATTGTTTTGAAGCTCCAACTTCCATACCTAAAAGAAAACAAAATTAATAACTCATGTAAATATCCAAGAAAAGGAAAACATTCAATTGTGTGAATACATAAAGAGCTATAATTTTCTGCTGCTAACTCAGTCCCTTTCATCTTGCATTTAAAACTGTAATTACCATCACCATTAGAACATGGAGAAGACAGCAGACAGAAAACAATGTATAAAAAGAAAGCATGAAAGTAAATTATGTGAAAGTACCAAGATAAGACAATTTGTCTGTGCTACTCTTCAGAGTTTCTATTGTTATCTCCCTTAATAGCTGGCAGCACTGGCATTGCATCCAGGTATTTATGATCCTGTGCTGGGCATAATGTTCAAAGAATGAGCATGAATGTCCTTTACTAAAGTCTCTGGAAGATTAGAAATAGGGGGATGATCGTGGTCTTTTGGGGGGGGTGGGGGGGCAGGAATTTTGAAGTAACTCTAAATAGCATCCCTGTGCATCCCTACAGCCACTGCAACCTTAGGGTTTTTTTTTTTCTCTCAGCCACTCCAAGCTGTATTTTTGGAAATCAAGAGTCCTCGGGCACATAGTGCTTTCACTGTGAGTGACTTCAAGCTGGAAAATGTGATTCATTGGAACCAAAATGTAATTTCCCGAATAGTCATCTCTCTCAACTTATCTTCTGGGGGAAAAAAAAGACATTTCAGTGTGTCAGCAGGTGAAAGGGTTGGAGACCTGCTGCACCTTATGGATAGTGTTTTATTACTTTCACATTTCTTATTTTAACTTTATTGTATGACACAGCCATTACCTTTTCAAGGACAGAGTTTTTAAAAGTATTGAGAGTCTTGCACCCAGAGTATACTGAAACTCTTGTAATGTAAGACATAAATGTACCTAATGCATCTCTGGCTTTCCTGCTGAGTCTTGGAAATGACATGGCCATGTTCATTATGGCCTGATGATTTGGCTCAAGTTCTTCTGTCAGGTGGCTATAATTTAAAAAAAATTGTTATCTTTATTCCCACAGCAAAGAAAGGTACAAAATAGGCAATGATTTATGGGTGTGCCCCTCTTCTTTAATAATGCAAATGAGCACAGCTGCACATTGCCAGAGATTGTCCCTGCCTGATAAATTTGGAGGCTCTGCATGGGCATATTTGGGTTGGAATTTTTGAAATCACATTAAATATTAGACTAGTCTAATAGGATTGACAGATATCAGTTCTGAGTCAGAACTCAAAGCCAGGTGCTGGAAACTGAACTGCCTTTCCTGAAATCTTGGTTCCTGACACCTATTCATCCCTCCCTTAAGCTGGTATTTCATCTCTTCATTCCAAGAGTGAAAAACAGGCCTTTTGTCATCCAAAGCAGACAGTTTAACAGCTTCCTGTCATGATGTCTAAAATCTGTGTATGATGTGCTTTAACCACAGGAGTTCCTTTCCCTGTGGTCGTGTTGAGCAGTGCTGATGGGATGGACACCAGATTTCTGCCCTGCGTAGCCTGACAGCAAAACTCATATTTGATAATGTCTGGTGGAGGTTGTGTGAGCCACAGCTCACTATTACCAGGTATATAAACAGGAATCTTAATGAGCAAATCACAAACCACAAGGGCTGGCTGAGCCCTGGGCCAGGAGGAGGAGGTGGTTCTTTCCTTTGGATACAGATGAGGTGACAATTGTAATGTGAATTGTTGTTCTGTATGACTTCCCTGGCTGCTGGTGTAACACTGAAGCAGTGTGTGGATGGCCCTAAAATGGAAAAATGAATTCCAGGTGTTCCAAATCTGTAACTTTTCAGACTCAGCTTCAGCTGTAGAAGGAAAACATTTGTAGAACAGGTAGAAGTGAAGGACTGATGTGCTTATCTGTGCTTTTTGCTTTTGTTGAAAATCATAGAATCCCAGACTGATTTGTGTTGGAAGAGACCTTAAAGCTCATCTAGTTCCATTCCCTGATATTGATAAGGACACCTTCCACTATCTCAGGTTACTCTAAGCCCAGTCCAACCTGTCCTTGGATGCTTCCAGGGATGTGGGGCAGCCTGTGCCATGGCCTCCCCACCCTCAGTACAATACTCTTCCATCCTCTGTCTCCACTGCTTGTTCCAGGAGTGGAGAAGCAGCACTGGCTGCTGTGCTCTCACAGAGTGGCTGACGAGAGAAAGTCAGGAAAACTTGTTCTGGAGCATTGTCAGGTGAATGGGTTTGGCAGGGGTGTCTCATGTTTCTTCCAGCAGCCAAAAGAAACTGTTTCAGTGTTTCAAGCATTAAGGTTAGAGAAAACCTGGAACAGGTTTCATAGGAAGATTTATGCAGCTTCCGAAGACAAGAATGCACATGCTCCTAATTATCACTCACCCGTGAGGGAGCTGCAATCTGACTCTGCTCTGGAGTGACAGGGATAAACTACTGTGCAACTGCTCCTCCCTTTGTAATGAACTCACAACCTTGTTTGTGTGTGGAATGAGGAATCAATGCAATCAGATCATGAGAAGCAGATATTCTGTATAGATCAGAGTGTAAGATATTACAGCTAAATGTTACCCCGTGTTCAGTCACTGCTTGTCCAGGTAATGGAAAATATTGATTCCAAGTGCTGTTGCCAAAAGGGGAGACTGTATTTCAAAACTTGCTTCCTCTTGGGATTTCATCTCCCTTGTCAAAGACTTTTTGAGGTTGCTTGAAAGACTGAGATTAATATTTTCTCTTCTAACTGAGCAATAAAGAAGTGCCCAAAATGTCTCTAAAATCTACTTTATATCCCAAAAATAGAAGAACTATTATTTAATGTTTTTTGTGGTTTGGGCATGTTTATGTTTTTTCTTTTGTCATAATGTGTGGAGAAGTGTGCCAATGGACTCCTCCAGTGCCCAGAACTTTTTCCAAAAGCTTGACAGGGAAGCAGTAAGGGATTTCATAAGAGCTAGGGTAAATGTTTGATGGAATTTAACTGTGCACTGTGGTAGAGATGCAAGTGTCCTCTTTGGGTAAGTGTTCTCTCTGGTACATAAAATACACTGTGGAAAGCATGAAGTTGTGCTTATGCAACCTGAAACCCCTGAAACACGAGATTATTTATAAAACTCTTTGCTGGTAAAGTTGTGGTAAGTCACAGTTTAATAGAAAGTTGGTAGGAGAGGAGAAAGAAAACATTATTCTGTAGCAATTACAGTAACTCTGGTGCTGAGGAATTTGATCTTGGGGCAGTTCAATGAGTGTAATATCATGGAATGTTCTGGATGGGAATGGATCTTAAAGAATCATCCATTTACAACTCCCTGCCCTGTGCAGGGACACCTTCCACTTGACCAGGGTGCTTCAAGCCCCATCCACCCTGGCCTTGGACACTTCCAGGGATGGAGCAGTCAAGCTTCTCTGGACAACCTATGCCAGGGCCTGCCCACCATCACAGGCAAGAATGTCTTTCCAGTATCTAATCTAAACCTGCCTTCTGTCAGTCTGAAACCATATCCCCTTGTCCTGTCACTCCATGCTCCTGGAAATAGTCTTTGCCCAATTTATCTGCACTATAAATTTCTTGCATAGATGGGGGGAAAGCTGTAGGTCTGAAAGGGGGAAGTGTGGTGTCCAGTGAGACCATTCTCAGTGGAATTAGACAAAACCTCATAAATGCATGGCTGGAGTTATTCCAGTGTCACACACAGATCTGTCCATTAGCATCTCTTGCTGGGCTGCTCCCAACATTCACATCCTTCAGGTTTTGGCCTGTTGGATCTAACATGCTTTTATTTCTTGCTGCTGACCTGATGACTTGGGTCAGGGCTGCCCATCCTGTGTCAGGGTCAGGACTGGGGGCTGTGCTGCAGCACAGAACACACGGGAGCTGAGGGGCTGTGTGCGCTCATGGGGTATAAGGTCTGTGCTGGTGGTGTCAAGGTGGCTGCTGCACCAAACAGTTCACACCCAACTCAGAGGTTATTATAGCTACAATGTGAAAGGAGAACAGCTAGTGTCCCTCTTGCAGGCCCAGTTCTTCCTCTGCCTTGTGGGTTTTGTTAAACTGATTCATTCTCCAACATTGAGCAGACTGGCATGAAAGAGCAAGTGGAACTTTGTCGCTCTGTGTCACAGTCCCAACTGAAAGGATGCTTCACATCACTGACAAGCTGCAGACAGAGCAGAGCTTTCTCCCTGCCCCCCTCCCTTATTTTTCTTTTAAATTTTTTTCTGTAGTATTCCCAGAGATGGAGCTTGTCTCTGCATCCCACCCTGTGAGGGTTCTCCACGCACTTTCTTGCTGAGAGGGCTTGCTCCTTCCAAGTGGCTCTTGATGGGTCATTAAAGTGTGCCCCAACTGTTCCTGGCCTTTCCACATGTTCTGAGGGAGCAGGAGAATTCCTGGCCCATAGCTCCCATGGTGGTTGAGCCCAGGGGCTGCTGTTGTTGCCCGATAGCCATCGGCAATGTCTCAGTGCTGAGCATCCTGCTCCTCGCGCCGGCTCAGGCAGGTGGGGCATGGACTGCGGTCTAACTACTGAGCACTTTGGTTCCTGTGTTATCATCTGCTGCAGGCAGGGTGACTCATTCTAGGATTATGTAGGCATTTTATTCACTGTGTTATTACTGGAAAGTTCTTTCTGCAGAGGCTTGGAATATAAAACTGAAAATCTTCTGATTGTAAACTGTCTCAGATAACACATAGCCTGTTGTCAAAGTAGGGCCTGTCTGTGCAACACTAATTCCACAACTGCAGAAGCTGGAGTAAGTGGTGAACTTGCTCTTGGTACTGCCAAAATTGAGATTTTCATCACAAAACAAGCAGTAGTCTGCTTTCTCCTTCCGTTTAATTCTTTTCTAGTTGAAAAACAAAGTCTAATGTGCTACTGCTGGGAGGTTTGGGTATTTTCTCCAAGATTATGACAATCTGAGAATTTCAAAGATGTGGGTGGTTATAAACTCTCCCTTGAAATGTGCCATAAAGCAGTAAAGGGAGCCAGAATTCACATTATTTCTTTGCTACACCTCCCAGGAGCTGTCATCTCAGGGGCATGTGGCTGCTGAATTAAAATTTAAGCTGAAGAGAGTTCAGCAGTACTCTGGGGTTCTTTTTGTGGCTTTTACCCTAATTTATCTCTTCTACCCAGTTATCTGTATTGGATTTCTGAGTTTTCCATCATTATCTGCCTGCACCCTCCTCTTTACAGATCCAGCTCAAAATGGGATGTTTTTCCTTTAAGAATTTCCCTGAAGAGCAGGTTTCTCTCTCAGGATTTCCAGTCTGTAGTTTTAAAGTCTGGAGCGTTTTCCTTCTCCCTTGGAGCTCCTGGCAGTGTGAGAGGCTTTAAAACACAAATATTTATGGACAAGGCAGTGTTTGGATTAGGGAATGAGGAGTCTGGATGAACTGCATCGCTTATCTTGTTGAGAGAAAGACCCTGAGGAGTTCTGGGTATGCTCCCTAGATGATATCACAGCTTTGATTCCACAGAACAGGCTTGATTAAAGAGCAGCCAATAGAAAAAAAAAAGGCTCACTTTTCAGGAAAAATTTCATTGTGGAAGGAGTTGTCAGGTTGAGGAAGGAGCTGCCCAGGGAGGGGGTGGAGTCTCTACCACTGAAGGTGTTCAAGGAACAACTGGATGTGGCACTCGGTGCTCTGGTCTGTTTGACAAGGTTGCACTCAAGGAAGACCTGGAGGTCTTTTCCAACCTCTCTTATGCTGTGAATATGATTTTTTTTTTTTTTCAGCTTCCTGCTAAGATACAAGATTTGGTACCTTTTCTCAACTACTTGGCAACATGGTCCTGCCTGGGAAAAAAGGGTTATTAATATGTATGTACACGCACATACTTATGAAATATAATTATTACAGGAGCACCTGGATGCCAGAAGCTGTGCTGTGCTCAGCAGGTGACAGTGGACCCAAGGTAGAGCAAGACACAGGGAAGGGAAGTGATTCTTGGCCCCATACCCCATCAAAATCCAGCCAAAAAGCATCTGTGCTTTAGGAAGTGATTTATATTTGCTCCCTGGGTAAACAGTGAACCCAACCAGGCCATGCTAGTCCAGCACCTTTCAGGCACAGTTAAATTAACTTTTAGAAAAATAATAAAAATAATGGCCTGGCTAATGAATGCTTGAGGAATTCTATAAAAGGCCTTGTGACACCTGCATTAATACCAGATGAGTTCATTATAATTAATGTTATTAAAATAAATGTCATGGGGATGAATAACGGCTTGGCCATTATTTTAAAGTGTTGCCACTGGATCCATAAAAGCTCATGAGTCAAACCTGAGAAAGGAATTTTGCATGTTCATGTCTAAAACCTGTGGAGAATTTCAAGTTCTTGGCAAAAAATTGCCCCAAAAATAACACGGGGAGATGTGTGTGTTGTCTGAAACACAGAATGCCCTGGCTTAGGAAGGTCTGGCTTTCCTATGACTGAGAAGTGGGGTGAGAAGCTTTCTGACGTGGGAATTGGCAACTCTGGAATTGTGTGTTTGGGCTTTTATCAGACCAGGTGTTGTTTGTTTGTTGGGTTTTTACTTGTTTGTTTTGGGTTTTATTGTCATTTTTAAAGGAGAATTTGACTTCTTGACTTTCCTAGCACACCACAACATGCTTACAAAATTGTCCTCACAAAAGAGAAAGGGCTGAGAATGAAAATATTTACATTAGTGGCATGTAAACCTCAACTATTTTCAGTGGGTTTTACCTCTGCAAGTATTTTTAGTAACTTGCGAAGTCTTAGGAGAGATATTCTTTAGAATCTTGATTTAAGTCTCAGCTGGAACAAAATATTTTGCAAAAAGATATTTCCCTAATCTTCAATTACTCCTTAATGAATAATCTTTGTTAACTGACTAGGAGACATCTTGCTTCATTTGAGATCTGCTGCAAACTTTTCCTTTCTGATTTTGCATAATATATTTAAATTTGGGTTGTATAGTTCTATCAAAAGTAAAAATAAAAAGGCAACTTGCTGTCACTGATAATGTGTTGTGTCATTAGCAGAACAAAGAAAATGAAATGGTGTTGATCATGATGTGGGGGAAGGATGACAAGCAATGTGCTGGCACCAAGTCAGGACAGAGGGGCCATAATGTCTCCAATAAAACTGATAGAAACATAAGGAGAAAGATCAATATCTGATTCCAACTATTGCCAAAACAGCACAGTAAAGTTTCAGAGGTCTGTCTTACCAGAGAGTTAAAATCACTGGGGGTGTAAGAAATGTAATAAGGGGGAAAATTTATATAACTTACATAATTGTTTTGAAAGAAATGCACTTGCCTGGTCACAAAACAATTTCAACTGTGGTGATGTAAAGTCCAATTAATGGAATGACATTGGAAGAGGAGAGATAAATCTGCTGAGTATACATTTTATTGCTGCTGCTGTAATTGTGCTGCAGTGGCAGTGCCACACATGTTAACCCCAGCATGGCTGGTGTTTGCTGAATAAACCCAGCGAGGCAGGAGAGTGCCATGGCTGTGTTGTGCCAGGTGGGGATGCTCTGGGGATGGTGGCAGAGCTGGGTGATGGTGCTGGGCTGACCAGCTCAGTGAGGACAGAGCTGACTGTGCATAAATGCAGAAGATGCTCCCTGTGACAAGGTGATGGAAGGGTAGGTGGAATTTGGTGTAAATACATGTAAAGTGAAGGAAAAGCATTCTGGCTTGCAGCAGGTACAGTGGTGGGATTTAATGCTGGCTCATTCCACTAAAGGGCCAGAGCTCCAAGGTGAACATGGCAGTGGTGTTGGATGGACAGTTGCACTTTAGGATCTCAAAGGTCTTTTCTAGTCTTAATTAATTGGTGATTGTGACTCACCTACAGGAGATAATCTTACAAAAATGCCAACTTGGTGCTCAGAGGTGCCCACAAAACCTGTGGAGAGCTGGAAGTAGAAAAAAGAAGAAAGGATGAGGATGGGGCTCAACATGGTTTTAAAATCAAAACACACATGATGCACTTTGTTGTTGCTAGGGCCTCAAACTTCCTTCTGAGGAGGTGTTTATTTTCTTTTTAAATTAAAGCTTTGATCAGAATGAATCATTCAGTTTAGCAAAAGGCTTTTGCTCCTGGGTTTTGTTTCTGTGGATGTCTGCAGCTGTTACTGGTGCTGAGGGTGGATGCTGTTACTGCTGTGTTAGGGACAAGATGGTGCTAAGGGAGGCTGAGAAAACCAATTAATTTCAGGTTTATAAACCACAGAAAGAAGTCCCACAGACTGATGAGAATGATAGTGTGTGTACCAGCAGAATGAGAACAAGAGGTTTAAGAAATGAGGTTTGAGATGGGATGATATGTTGCAAATGGGTGCAGCAGAGCTGGTGATTGCCAGAACTGAGTTGCAATTTCTTTCCTCAAGATTTCTTGACTATGCGGAAATATTAAACATAACTAAAGGATGTGGCAACCCCCCTTATCTTCCTGTTCTAAATGTCTCTGTGCTTCACCAGGGAGGGTTTGTCTGTACAGATGCAGACAGCTGTGTGCGTGCTGTGCCCCCAGCTCGGCACTGGGAACCAGGGGGAGAGAAAGGGTAAGGAACAAATATTCACGTTTCTGGTATACTGCCAAAACTAGAGGTTGATAATTTAATCTGCTGCCTAACAGCTTGATAAGCCTGCAAAAACATCCCCCTTTTTCCAAACTGTAGGGCCATGGGTGCTGGGAAAACCCAAGGAATAAATAGGCTCCCTGCAGTGCCTAAATGTGATGGTTGGCATTCAAACCCAGGTCAAATATCTCATTTCTCAGCTCCAGTGTTGTACTATCTTCAGTTTCTGATTTATGCAGCTGTCATAAACGCTTCTGTCCAATGGAAACCTACAGAAGTCACACTATAAAGCCTTTGAGTAAAGCCAGAGATATTTCTTCAAGCTGGAGGATTTTAATGGAACACCAGATCCCTTTATGTGTCTCTTCTGGAATTTTGTAGTTTCACATCAAAATTATCACCATAATGCTGCCACCTGTGCACATCTAGTTAGAGTTGGTTGGTTATTTCTGGGGATGAGACTGCCTGGCAGTGCCCTGTGTGCCTGATGGCTGGTCCCTAAGCAACAGGTGTCATGGAGTTCAAGAGGAAACAACTCTTTTCACACCAAATGGAGCAGTTTGAGAGCTGCACCTTCAAAGAGCATCATGAGGCAGTGCAGGGAGCAGATACCTGTGGGGCCATGCCTGGGACTGAGCTCCATCCCTGCACCCTCTGCTGGAATCAGAGCTTGGGATGAGCAAACAAAGTTCTTCCAGACACAGGCTCTTTCTTGCCTTAACCCATGATATAAAATCTGTTGCTGCTTTTGTGCATTCAGTGCTGTCTGCCTGCCCTTACATGGGTTTCTTTACAATTTCTGGTCACGCAAAGAGCTGCATCATTTACAGGCAGGATTCGCAGGAATGCAGCTCTGCCTCTGTGGAGCAGCTGGAGGACACCCTTAAATAAAACAGGAATCCTCCTCACAAGCTGTTTCATGTTACCATGACAGCTTGTAGATAAAGATAAATCCTTTCTGACCTATGTGACCTGGCTGGCAAGCAATGACAGGTTCCTGCTGAGCCTGGACTCAGGTTCTTTTAATATTTCTGAAACTTCTGTAGCATCCCTCCCTCCTTGTGCACATGACTAAGTACAAAGGGAATTTAATCTCCTCTTACAACCCCAATCTCCAGGGTCTGACTTTCATAGACTGTTCCTTCGGTCTCCCTGCAAAAGGCAGAGTGCTCTGCACAGTGAAACTGCTCCTGAATTCATCCCAAAAAGCATCACCCAATTCTGACTGAGGCTGGCAAGTCTCTGTAGCTGTGACATACCATGACACAAATCCCTGGCTGAGCATACTGGAGTGGGGATTTCTCCTTGGGAGGGGTTGTGAGTGTTGAAAAGGGTCATTCTGTGTTCCAACTTCCCAACCTCAGGTGTTAACAGGGAAATGGTACTTTCAACAGCTCAGTGGAGCAACTTGCACAAACCCTGTGCCAAGCCTGTTGTTGAGCAGCTCTGGGTTGTGTGTGAGCTCCAGAACCACCTTGGTTTCCTTCAGTCACAGCCCCATGTCAAACCAGAGGGGGGATGCTTAAGGACTGCACTGAGAATATCACTTGATGAGGTTTTTGGTTGCTCTGATCCCAGTGTGTCCTCATTCCTTACTGTTTGCTTTAGTGCTGTGCTTGTAGGAAACAAAGTCATTGTGTGAGGCATGTGCAGGACTTAGTGCAGAACCCCTGGGATCTCTTTATTTGCTTAAAAACTACTTAAGATTTTTTTTTAGGGGTAGTTCTGTGATTTTACTGCTCTTTTTAGGGCCTCCAAACTCTGTGCGCCTGACCTCATATTCCTGTTACTGAACATTTAATGGATGCACAAAGGCATTTTACCAGGGACAAAATGAGATGAGACATTAACACATCTATTGCTTAATGTGCTCTAAGCTGTGTTAAACTATGGAAGCAGCTCTGCACAGGTTCAGCTCTTAGTTCTGCTACTGAAAGGAAATAATAATGAAATCATTGCAATCTGAATGGAGAATGAGGCACAGGATGTTCTGGTGCAGGAGTTGGAAATTAAAGATGATCAAAACAAACTTTGAAATTAGGGTATCCAGCAGAAATAAGGCAAAAACAGGTGAAAAAGGCTCCCACTCCAACAGCATTGTGCAGTTTTTTAGACTGATTTGAAATAATTGAGTTGAACAGGCTCTTGCAGACTCAGTAATTCAACACAGGCTGCTGATGGTTCTTAGTAAAAATCCTGCCCAAAGCTTGGAAGGATGAGAAAGCAGGGAAGGGTGTGGAATAAGTCATTCTGTATTTTGGATATGTATAAGCAAAAAGAGCTGGCTGGAGTGTAGCCTGGCTGGGAGAACATGGGTTAAGTAGTCCATGCTTATTCCACTGCTCCTCCCTGGGCCAGAACTGCTCTGACCTCCCCTCTTGCAGACAGATTTGGAATACAGAGACTAAGATGGTGTTTGTCTGTTACTGGAGGTCTTAGAGTGCTTTGAGCACCAGGCAGATTCTCCAGCCTTCCTTACCAAAGCATTTATGCTCTAGAAGAACCCAATAACTTTGCTCATGCCTGATCTTCACCAAATTGCACTCAAGGATAGGTGTCAAGTGTTTTGCTGTTTGCAAACACTTTCACGTACCTCTCCCTTTAGACTTGCAGAGCTCTTAATGAATAATAGAGTTCAAGCTTTTTTGGGAAGGTTTTTGTGGTCCTGCTGCCAGCCCTGACTGTGGCATTGGCAGTATGTGAGCTCAGCAATGCTGTGATCACATTTCATAGAAACTGCCCCGAGAGGCTGTGGCAAAGTGCAGTTCCTCATATGCTATGTTACTGCTGTTCTCCCCCTCGGTACAACTACTGAACAGCATGAACCTGTGTCAGGGGAGGGTTAGGCTGGATATCAGGAAAAGGTTCTTCCCCCAGAGGGTGGTTGGGCACTGAACAGGCTCCCCAGGGCAGTGGGCACGGCCCCGAGGCTGCCAGAGCTCAAGGAGTGTTTGTTTGGGCAGTGATCTCACATGGGATTGTTGGGGTGTCTGTGCAGGAGTTGGACTTGGTGAACCCTGTGAGTCTCTTCCAGCTCAGGATATTCTGTGATTCCATGAACCACGTGCCCAGGCTGTGCTGAGGACATGGTGCAGTGGCAGATGAGCTGCTGTGACATCACTGCAGCTGCCACAGCCCGCTCTGTGGTTTGGCTGCTCATGGGCTGTCTAGACAAGCCTTTGAGAGAGCCATGTTCTTCTGGTTCCTATTTGATTATGAGACAGGCTTTTTCATCTCTAATGTAAACATGCTCTAATAAAATAACTCTGCTGTGGCATTTCTTGTACAAAAGCCCCCTTTCTGGAAGGAGTGACTTGATTCATGCATTTCCATTTCCCACTATGGATATAATTTCATCTTTCCCATTTGGGCATTAGGTTTCCTGAAAAAAAGGGTGAGGTAAAAATGCTGAGCCCCAGAGAAAGTGCTTGTATTTAGCAAAGAGCTGCAGCTGTGCAAATATGAGGCTTTGCCTGGAACAAGTGGACTGAAATCCACCTGGTTTCATTGCTTCCACTTAACACATCCAGCCCCAGGCTCTCCCTGCCTGGCAGGAACAGGGCTGGGACAGCTCTGCCATCATCAGAACTTCTGCAAGACAGAATATTGGGATGGCTCTGTGGGGATCTTTGCTGTGGCAATTCCTCTGGGCAGCGTGAAAACACACATTAATTTCCTTGTTACTCAAGTAGCATATCCCAGTGGTGAGGAGAGAGGGCCTTGGACCCAAGAGCCAAGAAGCAGAGGATCTTCAAGGTCCCTTCCAATCCTAACCATTTTGGGATTCTCTGAAATTTAACAAGTGAGCACAAAGCCAGCACAGGGCCCTGCACACCCTTGGCATGGGCACTGTGTGCTCCCAGGCTGGCAGCCAGCTCAGGGGGAGTGTTTCTGCTCACTGAAAGGGGACCAGACCCCTGGATAAACTCAACAGCTTCTCTCTATAAAGGGCTTGAAACTGGGTAAGTGGTTGCATCATCTGGAGCTAAATAAATGTGAGATTTTCATTTTGAAATGGGCTCTCTTCCAAACATTCTGTAGTATGGGGGAAATCTGTTCTCTGCTGTTTTTCTGAAGGCTTTATCTGCTCTTTTGTTGCCTATTCTGCTTGTGTATATGAAACTAGACTGGGTTTGAATTTCATATATTATTAAAGAGTTCTGAGCATGCTTTGGCCTTAAGCAAGTGTATGGTAGTAATGTAGGATCAGTCAAGGAAAATACAAGAATTCTGTTTGTCATCAGTCACCTCACTGTTTGTAGGAGAAAAGGAGATCTGCAGACACCCAGCCCTGTTCAACACTATCCTGTCTATAGATCAGATCAGCAGTACAACAGATCACACACTTCAGTGAGTCTCCCTTCGTTTATCCAATCTAGAATATAAAGAGTTCTGTGGAAGAGCTATAAATTGAAACATAGAGACCTTGTTGAACAAGAAAAAGAAATTAAGGTTATGAAAGATCAGAATATAAAATTTAAAAACGTCTGTGGTATCACTGAAGGACAAGGAGTTATTTGTCAGCTTCTTGACTTACAACTGGGAAATTGGTTTGAGAATTGAAATGCAGCACAACAGCAAAACTGCTGCAGGTGCTTTTCATAAAAGCAACATTTAGTTATTGAGTTATTGGATCTTATCTGAAAGGGCTTTTAAAATATTTGTTATCCAATCCTACCTGTAACAGTGTTGTCATTGTGTGCCTAAATATTTTTCCTTTAGACCACCCATGTTCATGTCATCAAAATCCAGAAATTAAATTTATTCACTTCATAAAATCATGGAATCCCAGACTGGTTTGGGTTGGAATGGACCTTAAAGCTCATCTCATTCCACCCCCTTGTCATGGGCAGGGGCACCTCCCACTATCCCAGGTTGCTCCAAGCCCCATCCAACCTGGCCTTGGACACTTCCAGGGATGGGGCAGCCACCACTTCTCTGGGCACCCTGTGCCAGGGCCTCACCGCCCTCACAGGGAAGAATTCCTTCTGTCTATCTCTCCTAAATCTCCCCTCTTTCAGTCTGAACCCACTACTGCTTGTCCTATTGCTGCAGTTGCTGTTGAATTTCTTGAACTTTGGTTCCTGATGAATTTCTTTCCAATCTGATAGCTCTTGCTCCTCATGATGGGGGATGTTGGATAGATTTTTGGATGATTAGTGAGTGGGAGGGGTTTTGCAGGGCTCAGTTGAAAACCCTGGATTTGGACCAGTCACTTTCATTTATTTTAGTGGAAGCGTGGACCTCTCTGTTACGAACGTAGGAGCTTTGGAAATAGTTTTGCTATCTTTAGTTACCTTTCATGGTCTCCCCTGCAGAGTAACTCCTGAGCTAAAAATGTCCACAGGTGACAGCTCTGAAGCTGTAGGTGTTTCCAGTGATTTGGAAGAACACAGAAATTGGATGCCTTTGACAAAATAGAGAAATCTATTAAATTTTTATGGCTTCTAAAATAAACTTCTGTGGATACTTGCTAGTTAGGTGTGTTACATTTTACAAGAGTTCCTTGCAAGTTATGCTGAGTTTGGTCTATCTCATCCTGGCCATTGACAAGAAAGGATTTATCCCTGAAAATAATAATAGAAAATCAAATCATTTAGCATCAGCAGGGCAAGGAAATGGAGCATGCAGTGTTCTGTCAACAGCAGCTATGCTCTGTGTAAAGAAATTAACTCCCCAAGTGTACTTGCCCTTTGGGTCTGAGTTTAATCCCATGTATTTCTATCAGTTTTAATAAGTAGATTTATATTGGACACCAAATGTTAAAATCACCTAAACTTGAAAGGCCTGCCTACGAAATGAGTTGAAATAGATTCTCTGTGGAAGTTACTGCAGTGCCAATAAGGATTAATTAAAACTCAAATGTTCTTCATTGTGTGTTAATTGAGGAATTGTTATTCAGTCAACCTTCCTGATTTTTCTCTGTGTTAAATAGTCATGGACGTATTTCACCTAGTCTCACTGTTTATTTAACCAATTAATTGAGGGAGGGGATATTCTGCATTTATTAGGATTTTAATTGGAGAATTTTATTCCCGGCGGCCTAAACATCTACATATGTTCAGGTTTTGTGTTTAGCTTTTTTAACTTTTAAATGACCAATGTTCCTGATTGTACACACTATGGAGTGGGGGGGTGGAAAAGCTTTCAAGTTGTCTGCAGAATTGAACTTCATTAGGGCTTGAAGACCAGGGCCCAGGTTTCCATCCCAGCTGTGCTCATGTAAGGCAAAGTAATTCCCCACTGTAATAATGGATTTGCTCTGAGCTGGTTCTGGCATCGAGATGACAATTTGGCCTTTGTGACTTAAATGATTAGAGTGCATGTTGTATAATGGTGTTTAACAGCTCAAAACGTTCTATTTAATAGTCACTGATTTATAAAAGGTCTCTTTATTATGCATTTGTGGGTCAACAGGTGCCACAAAATTTAAAGCTCCATGGAGAGGCCTCTTGTAGGCAAAATGTGAGAAAATATTCACTTTATAAGGCTACAATTTACATGTTTACATGGCCTTTTTCCTGTGTGACCACACTCCAGGTAACATTGTCATTTGCCACATCCCTGAAAGTGTCCAAGGCCAGGTTGGACAGAGCTTGGAGCAAACTGGGCTAGTGGAAGGTGTCCCCGCCCATGGCAAGGGATGGGACTGGATGAGCTTTAAAAGTCCCTTCCAACCCAAACTATTCTGTGATGTCATGATGTTATTTTAAAAAAAATCCCAACTTATGGTGTCCTGCCAATCCACAAATGTTTGCAACTCTGCAACAAATCAAGGTGCTTCAATGTCTTTCTCTACTTTCCTTGCCCGCACTGTCCTGTGAACCCAAAGGCAGCAAACACCAAGACAGGTTTCATGCAGACAGTCCATATTCTTTGTGGTTTGTTTGTGTTTTGTTTTGGTTTTGTTTTTTTTTTTCAGTCTTCATTAACCCTAGAAATACATTTTTGCTTTCTGAATTCACCCAGCATTTTTATTTCACTGGGGAGATCAAGACAGAGATTACTCCAAATAACATAAGACCTTATCTTGCATGGAAAAAAAGATGAAAAACATATAAGCATGTCCAGTATCTTTGTTTCTCTCTACCAATGCTGAGTGATTTATAGCCACAGTTCTTGTTTCCCCGAGAAGAAAAGGGTCTTTAGATTAAACATTAGGCAAAACAAATATTTTTTTTTTCCCTGTAAAATCAAAGATGAATGTAAATTACTTCTGAAGTCTGTGTTCCAAGCATATTTTCTGATTTAGCAATGCAATTGGGATACAGTTACATTAGAAAATATGAACAAGCCTCTCAGTCAGGGAAGCCCTTGGGTATGTGTTTAACTCCCACTGGGTTTACTGGGAATATAAATATTTGGTTGAAGCCAGGTCACTGTGATAAATATAGAAAGTTAGATTAGCAGGCACTGCCTTGGTGATATACTCAGGTGAGCTGATGTCACTGACACTGGAATTTCACATTTGCCTTATCCAAGCACTGAGGGCATCCTTTTTAACTTGTGGCTTAGCTGAATCTCTGAAGCTAGTGTCTTTATTACCTTGAATTGATGACTTCATCAGTCACTGCCCACTGATTTGCTTTTAAAAGGTATCGTTTTGCAAATAACCCTTGTGATGATGCATTGAACACTCAAGCAAAGGAGAAGGATCCTGCCAGGCATGAAAAGCCAAAGCTGGTCAGAAAAAATGTGGGTGACAGAAGATTAAAAAAGTGAAGAGCAGAGAACTAATCATGACAAAATTTGGGAGGACTTTTCTCTGCTGTTCATGATACTGCAGAGAGTCATAAAGGCCTGAGCTAATACTGGTAGTCACTGAATCCTGGCAAATAACCAGCATTGAAAATGAGAGTGAATCACAATTTGTGCTTTTAAAAGAAAAGAAAAAAAGAATCCTATTAAATCCATCTACCACTGTCCATCCATCTGAATTTGCTGGTTGGAATCAGCTATTAACTACTCTTACTGTCTGGGGTAATGGCTTTTCCTTAGAGAGCCTTTTTTCCATGGAAGCACTGTCAAAACAAGGACAAGTTTTGGGCCCATCAACCTTGAGAATGTCCTCTGACATTATTAGCTGAATTCATCAGCTATTAATGACTGCAAGATATATAGGATAGACTCTGGCTAGCACTGGGGAAGACTTTAAATTCACTCCATTCCAAGCTCTATTTATGCATTTAGACTAAATAGAGTTATTAAAGGTCATGACTTCATTTCCAATGGAGTATCAGGTGAAAATGCTTTCCAATTTGACAAATAGAGAATACCAATTGCAATAAAATTAAATACAGTCTTCAATATTTTCTTTGATTTTAAAGGATATTTCTTCTAAGTTTTACTTTCATTAACTCAATCCAGGTGGGGCCTGGAGAAGTGAATTATAGTTCTCAGTGCTCAAAGGAGAGTTGTTGATGCCAATAATGAATTTGGGGACTTTGAGTTTTCACAAAACAGCAACAAGATTTCTTGTCCTCCTCAGCACAGAGTGACATGGAAAACCTGAAATATAATAACCACCATGTGCAGAGGGGTTTCACAATAAAGGTTGTGATTTCATTTTATGATGTGAGATTTATCTGTGATACATGAGTGAATCAGTCATGACTAAAGAAAAAAATCTTTTCTGTCCTTAAGGAGTCTCTACACTCGATACCTTTTACCTGCAGATGTTACTGCCCAAGTGCTTTTGATAAGGTCATTGCAATACAAATTACAGATACTGCAATATTAAAGTTTTATCCAAATTTTTCTCTTCTCCCAGCAGGAAACCCGCAAAGCCATCTGCACCACTAACTTTGCCAGAGTAGGGTTCACCTTTCCTTGTCCTGTAACTGTTTGAGCTCTTAGCAACCTGTGCTGTGGTTGTGATACAAATCCCTAAGCTCAGCCAATACAGTGAGGTTGGCCCTGTAGAAGATTCTCACCGTGCCTTCATGTGCTTTCTGGATGGATTTGGCTGGAGGGTGGGCAGCTGACCTTCTCCAGGAGCTTCCAAAAAAAGACTGAGGAAGAACAGAGGAGTTGATCTATGCCCAGGTCAGGATGACCTTCAGAGGTGGAAACAGAAACCTCTGCCTAAGGGGAGACAGAAAGGACTGCAGAAGGATCCTGTGAGGACTGACCTTATGGCATCTGGGATTTTATGGAGTCCTTGAAGGATGACAGATGGTGCATCTTCAAGCATAATCGGACATATCAGGTAGGATTGATATTAGTCCTACTTTCTGTGCCCAAAAGTGTGTAGAAAGAATAGAAAATGCTCCAGAGTCATGTCTGGATAATGAGTCGTTCCTCACATGTGGCTTGGAGGGCTGAGTGAGCAACCCGTGCTGGGAGAAAAAGCCTCATAAAATCACCATATGCTTGCATTGCCCACAGATTCCTAATGGGGTAACTTAAAGATCTCTACTAATAGCACAGTCTTCAGGATTCCACCCTTTGATGGCTGTGAAAGTTGAAAATGTTCCGTGACTAATTTTGCTCGGGTTGTACAAGAAGACTTCAGGTCCCCCCAAGGCTTGTGGAAGGATTCTGATTTAACTTCAGATCCTCTCCTGCTCAGGCCAGGGTAGAGTGCAGAGTAGTTTAGATTGCAGGATCCACTCCCTATAGGCAGGTTCCTTCTGTGAGCACAGGAGCTTACCTGCTTCACAGCAAATGTTTGTGAAAAACTGCTCTGGAAAAGTCCAGACAAGTGGACATGGCCAGATATTGTGTGTGCTCCATCAGTTCAAAATTAAAAGGTGCTTTAGACAGAAAATACGACTGCACAAGCAGAGCAGAATGCCAGAAGTAGTATAAAAGCCCCTTTGTGAGTTTTAATCCAACAGTTTGGGGCTTTGTACACTTTCATTTTGTCAGAGCTGTATATTTAGTTCTCCAAACACTGCATTACAAAAATCAAGGTGTAATCAATCACATCTTCTTTCTGTAGTTGCTATTCCCCTTGAGGAATTCTTTCAGTTGTAGGAGCAGGGAATTAATTTGTGAAGATAGCTGTGGTCTTGGAATATGTTTGGGCATTAGGGGCATGACAGTAGCAAACAAAATGTATTTCCTCCAAGTTCAAGTCTAAAGATGTTATAAATGCAGTAAGGTGGTGCAAATAAGGGTTAATTAAAAGTCCTGGTCAGAGCTTGTTCTATGGCTTTAAGCAGGACCGGCACATCTACAGAGATCTGAACCATGTCAAAATATTTGCTTTACACTGTTTGCAATGGCTTTGCCAAAGGGCCTGGTGGGTTTTCCCTCCATGTGTTCCTTGGGATACTGAGGCTACCGAGGCTGGGTCATGGAAACATTACAAATCTCTTCCCTACTGCTATAGCTGGTGGACAGGAATGGTCTGGTGGGTCCTGGCTCACCCTTAGAATGCAGAGTGGGAATTGCAGTTTCCAGTTGAATCCTGGAGAATAGTGGGATAACAAGAAACGGAACAGAAGAAAGAAGCGGAGCCTATGTGTCTCCTCCTCCCCACGGTGCTGCAGCAGGAGGGTTGCTCCCAAAGTTGTCATTCATGGTGGTTTAGAGAGGATAATGCCTGAATTTTGTAATGTTTTCTGTTTTTCTTAGGAGGTGGGAAAGTGACTTACAATCATAGGGATCATGGTTTTGAAGGGAGCAGCTGGGACCCAGCAAGTGCAATGCTGTGCCTAACATTGCTCTGCAAATCCATCACAGAGCCCAGAATCCAATCTGTAGAGCTGGCAATGTGGCAATGGTCATTTCTCTGCAGAGATCCACAAGGGATCTTTGTAGGTCTGATCCAGGGGGCTGGATCTGCCTGTGCCACACTGCTCTGGGCACGGGAGAGCAGCCAGAGCTGCTGGCAAACAGCCTGTGAGCAGAAGGTGCTCCTGTGCCTTTGGCTGACCAGGAGTTACAGCCGTGAGTTTTGCTCAAATATGATCACTTATTCACTTGGAATAAGAGAATGATGGGGGAAACAAAACAATGGGATCATCTGGAGTTTGAGGATCACCATCTTTCATAACTTAAGGGAGGTACCTGCCACGGGCTGCTAGGAGGAGGTACACTCTGGCTTTGGGATATGATCTCTCCCTTCAAGATGCAGTTTCTCCTTCAGGGATGTACTCACTAGTGGGTGTAGATTTTGGGCCTTTTTAAGAAGAGAAATATGAATTAACTGTGTTATTGAATTGCAGTTTTAGTTTCCCTTAAGCTACACCAAAACTTTCTGAAGATAACCTTACTTTTTTTTTTCTGATACAATTTTTTTTCCTGACACAATCTGGCCAGTAGGATGGTACAAATGCTCTGTATTTTCTCTGTGCAGGTATCCAAACCAATAACTTTTTTATTGGGCAAAGCTGGTGAAAACCAAAAGCCCTATGAAGGGTGTCCTGGTAACATCATCTTACGCACAACTGGCAAAGCCAAACTCCCTGTATTAGGAATGATGATTTAAAATCCAGTGGTATCCAGATGTTTACCAGGAAATAAAGATGTTGGCTCCTTGCTGTAAGTGAAAAGAGAGGAGTCATGAATATGGTGGGGGAGTTAGTAATTTCCAATGAAGAATTTAAAAGTGTCATTATTTTTGCATCTCAGACTATCCAGGAGCTGGCAGAACAGGCAGTAACGTGCAATGCAAAATGAGATGAAAAGAAAATCTGGGATAATTACTTGTTTACCACGGGAGAGGGGGGGGGAATAAAAAAAGGAGGGAATTCTTTTACTAGAGGGAAAACCAAAAGTTCAGGCTAAACTTGCTGTTTTGAGAGTATTTATTTTTTTTTTTTACTCTGTGAGACTTTGAGAAGTAATTATTGCAAAGGCAATCACAGCACTAATCCACCTAATGCTCAGAGGTCAAAATGCTTCATCAGATTAAGAGATTAAAAGACTTTGAGAAGATTGGTTAAGGTCATATCAAAATTTTAGCAATTAGATTTTATTTTAGTGACTGCTAAAGTGAAGCAAACAGGTACTTGTGTCCCTGCAGCTGGAAGGCACTTTGACCCACAGGCTGCGGAACTGGACAAAATCCACTTTTGAAGTATTTACTCTGTCCTGCAAAGCAAGTGGTTCCTCAGGGCTTGGGAAGTAGAGAGCCTGTTATGCCTGGAGAAAATGTGGAAATGATGACAACACAGAGTGCTGAGTGGGAGGGATCACAACTGGGCCACCTCCTGTATCAGCACAACCACGCTCGGTCCTGGCTCCACGTGGTGCTTCCCCACCAGAAGGCTCTGTGAGCGAGGCAGGATCAGATAAACCCGAGTGCAGAGTGGTGTGAGAGGTGCAGAACCCTCAGGTGTCAGAATAACTGACTTCTCTTTATTTAGGGATTACATTTTAATTCCTACTTTGAGATATGGCCAGGAATACACGTAGCCACTAATTAAAGTAAATAGGTGCATGAAAGATGTGTTGAAAAATCTGTCTGTCTGCCAAGGGGATGTGTGAGAGTCTGGTGAGCATGTGAATGCACTTTGCTGGGAGTATCCCAGTCAGTTGTGATTTTGTGTGTGTGTGTGTGCGCTTCTCCTTTAACCAACTGGTTTGTGCAGTCTAGAAAGGAAATATCCAGAGGTGTTTCCCATGTGGGAAAATACTGACGGCAGTGCCACACACTGTGCTCTCCATGTTCCTACTGAGTAGGATGTTTTCAAGCACCAGCCGTTTGTTTGTTTGTTTTAAATTAAAACTACTCTTTAAAGTATTTAGGTGGTTTTGGAATGATAATAGGAGTTACTGTTCCATGGAAAAGGGATGCCTTTTCCATGGAGAGGACACTGTCGGTGTTACCACAGCCTCATCTCCCAGCAACACAGTGCTGCTTAACAGGACACAGGTCATTAGGATGAGGAGTGGAGCTCACTACTGGAAGAAACCCAGAGGGGCCTGACTCAGAAATCACCAGGAACAAGACATCCCAACATCAAGGGCACTGGGATGACCAAGGGCTGGACCAGCATGTCCTCTGGTGGTGAGTGGGGGATGTTTGTCACTTTTTATCTCTGTAAATCTCTCACAGCCTCTCTGCAGGAACTTTACAAATTTGTTGACTTTGCCCGAACAAGTGAAAAAAGTCCCTGGAGCCAGGAAAGGGTGACTGCTGAGCCCCGTTAAACCATCTCTGTAGGGTTTGGCCCACAGTCACCTGGGGAGTGATTATTAGTGGTGATAGCTGAGCCAGGTCCTGTCCCACCAAATACCCTAAAAACACAGCACAAAATCCTGGTTAATGTCTTGGATTCCTCACAGACCCTGAGGGCAATGTCAGGGGAAACAGGCTAAGCAGCCTCAAAGGACATTCCACATTTGCCCCACTATCTTCAGGTCCCATGTGCAACCTGATTCAATGATCTGTTTATTCTTTAGTGATTTTGCGTTCATCTAACATAGTATGAGAGCAGAGGCAGTTACCAACTACAAATAATCTTGTATAATGCCTGTGGTAGAGAATCTTTCCTTTTCTGCACAATAAAACCATGCTTGGGGAGAAAAGTGGTACGTAAACAGTGGAAAACAGGCAAAAGCTTTAGCTCAAAATCTTGGGAAACTCGGTATTAGCCTGCCTTAAACTGGGCCAGAGCAGGAGTCTGCATTTCTAACATCCTTGTAAGCACTACTTAGCATTTAAATTTAGAATTTTCTCTGTGGGTGACGCTAAAGACGACAAATGTCTGCCAAACCAGTGGCATCACACTGCATATGACCTTTTGGCAAGCCTTGCAGTAACAGCCTGCTGACAAGATCCTCTTGCTTCAACCCCGACATAAACAAAGTGGTTGGAGATGTTCCAGAGGTGTGAGGGATGGCACCCACTGGAGGGAGCCCTGTGTGGCACCTCGGAGTGCCCAGGGAGCTCAGCCTCAAACACTGGCCACTGAGAAACACCTGGAATGTATGAAATGTCATTGCTGAGCTTTAAGGTCCCTTCCAACCCAAACTATTGAATGATTTTACAACATCAGCTTTTGTCTGGCAGAGGAGTCTGTGGAAATGTCCTGATGCTCAGACTAGGGAAGCTTTGCTGCTGTTTTACATCTGCCACCAGAACATTTGAGCTTTTTAATATTTTCAAGCGAATGTCAGTAACTTCTGATGAACCTCAACCTGGGAGGGACATGGCTCACTGGCCTGGAGAGACTGACTAGAGTGACGTGCTCCTACAGCAACACCACAGTTTTAAATTTAACTTCTGCCCTCCTCATGACCTTGTGTCATTCATAGCTTTGCTGTAATTGATTTTCAGTCTCATTATTGGTTTATTTTTGTATCACATGTGCTCAACAGAAACAGAGAGCCTGAGAGAAAACAGCAGCATGGCTTGCCAGTCCTTTATCTGCTGCTGTTAGTGAAGGGTCTATCATGATTCTTAAAAGCAAGCAGAAGGAAGTGAGGCACAGAAAGAAAATCAGCAGTGATGGGAGTTGTTTTAGTTTGTTGTGCAGCAGAGCCAGGGGAAAGGTGGCTGTTACATGTGGTGTTGCTGTGTTTCTCAACTCCCATATCAGTTTTCCTCTGTAATGCTCTACTGGGAGTTTAGGAGAGGAGACCTCAAAACATTAAAAAAAAAAGTAAAAAAAGGAGAAGAAACTGTAAAAAATGTTATGCTTTGCTGAAATGGAATCAGATTATTGAAAGGGCTTGGAGAGCTGCTTTTTTGGAGTCAAAGGAGGGAGCGAAACCCAGGTATCAGTGATGACTTTGCTTGTGCTGTGCCAGTTACAGCATTTGCATAATTGGGGCTACTGGAGAATGTGTCTGCTCTGTATAATTTTCCAAACAGAACTGTGCCAACACCAGAACTTAGTGAGAGCAAGGATAGGGTGTCACCTACAGCAGTGAAGAAACTGTAGAGTGTGTGTTCAAACCAACATTCGTGACTCTCTCCTCCTCAGCAGTTTTCATCCAGAGCCAATGTCAACAGCAGAGAACTGCATGGGCTTCCCGTGTCAGTAATTGCTGCTGTGGAATATGGATATTATAGAGTATTGACTTTGCAAGTCAATAGATCTGAATAATTGATTTGAGCACTGCACACTTTTTTTTCCCCCCCCAATATGAAAATGAAAAGCTGCTGACTTCCTGGATAATTTGCTCCACAAATTTTTGCTGGCCAAGTTGACTACACAGCTGTTCGTTTCACTGCTGATGCAGGAGTTCACAGGAGTCAGAGCAGTGTTAAGTCCATTGGGAGGTACAGGCAAAGTTGTCGGGACAAAAGATTTCCTCATGTTCCTCCTTGCTGTTCCACCTTCTTTTTCACTTCAGTTTGATTTTATTGATATATATATATAGATATACATGTGAGTGTGTGTGTATATGTTTATACACATATGTGTATAGGGGAGTCATGAGGGGACTGAGCTAATAACATGGTTCCAGGTGTGAAAGAAATTTGGGGTCCTCTGAGTTCTTCTATTTCTGATATGTCCCTGTTGAAAGTAAATTTGAGAATGGCAAAGACTTCTTGAGCCTTAAAATAGAAGAAAAATGAGAAAGCAGTTCCTTCACAAGGTAAATAAGGTAAAAGGGGTTGGAAACAGAGATGAGCTCTAAGTTGGATAATGTGAGGTAATTGACAGTGTGACTAGGCTGTGGAAGATGGGTGCAGATTAGGTGATAATGCACATAAATTTATAAGTTTTGGACAAAACCCAGAGAGGAAATTTGTACTTGGGATTGAAATGGCAAAGCAATAGGAAGGAGTTTCTCTGAAGCCTGAAAGCCCCCATGAATTATATGCAAAGAAATGAACATTGACCCATCTGAATAAATCATCCATGGTGTGGAAGGGAACTGAGCTCATCACCAGTCCCTGCAGGAAGAAACCCTGGCTATGAGCAGAGCTGAGGAGGAACTGGGTATCGGTCTGCCTTTGCTGTTTTGCTCAGGTAGAGAACCTGGAGCAAGATCCTGTTGACTCTCCTCAGAGTCCGTGGCATGATGCCAATGATCCTGTGGCTGGAGCTCCTGTCTCCTACAACCTCAGAGACAAGGACAAATGCTCTGGAAGAATTTTTCCAAAATTTTTTCGAATATACCATGGCTGTGAAAAAACAGGGCTTCATCTCGTGCTGCTTCTGAGCACCAGAAACAGCCTTGAACAGAATTACTTTACTTTACATCTCATTAGTATGGTTATATAACTAAAAATATTGTCTGGTGAAGTATTTCAGGACTGGAGCGAGGCCGGAGAGAACAAAGACTGTATTCTGGGCGGGCTGGGCCACAGTTTGACATTAAACACAAGCAGCTCTTTGCCATCTTTGTGTAAAGGCTGAAAATATTGTGGGGACTTCCAGCATTTACCACTTCCACTACTGTTGTCTGACCCACAGTAGATTGTTATAGCAAGAGGGTGTTTTTCCTCCCCACCTCTGTTTTCAAGCACTAAGAATCTCAGTTCTCTTGGAGACTTCTGCTTAAATTGGATTCTGTTGCTCTTTTTGCACGTGGTTTCATTTCTCTTCACTGCTGGGACGTGTAAAGCAGTGAATCTGCATGGGGTTAATGCCTGAGCGCACTAAAAAAAGCAGAGGCTGGCAAGGAGGAGTGGGAGAAAGTAGATCAAGAGAGAGAGCTTTGTTCCAGTTCGAGTGCTTGAAGGATGAGGGAACGACTCACGCTGTTACTGCAGACCGAAGGAATGTTGTTAAAGGGATGGGATCTGGTCTTGCTTCAGTTTGTAATTTAATTTCTTTGATGAGCAACACAATATGCGGGGAAGACCCTTTCCACAAACATTCTCACGTGTGGGACTCTATCCCTGGTCTCACACACCATTTGAAGTGGTCACGGTAACAAATCTGGGTTTGCAAAATTAAAACTACCTGAGAAATATTCAACAGTAGGAAAACACTAAAAACTCAACTCTTATTGTCGTGGGCATCACGAACAGCCAACCAGTTCTGTGTTTTACAGATGGTCACATTGAACTTTGTCACCTGAAATCTTAAATTCCCTCCTGCTCTAAGGAACAAAACAGGGCTGGAGGTGCATTGGAGCAGATGAATTATTCTTTCTTCTCTCACTCTTGCAACCTACATTGTAGATCTCCCCTGTTTAATACATTTTATTTCCTTGTGGGGAGACACAAGGAAGAGGTCAGGAGAGTAGGGTGGGAAGGCTTTTACTTTCCAAGGTATGATGAGAATTTAGGGACTCTCAAATATAGAAAGGGCTTTAGAGGAAAGAAATTCCTTTGCAGCAGCAGATTTTGCCCAAGCTGGCTGAGAACTTTGTGTGTGCAAACTCTGTGTGTGTACTCTTTAACTGTGCTGGGGGTGTAGGCTGTGGTCACTGGACTGTGGCACTGTGTGAGCATCCCTGAGACACCCAGAAATGAGGGAATTCATGGGGGTTCCAGCCCTGGTCTGTGCTCCTGGATTGTGGCACCACCCCTGTGCCACAGTTGGGATGGAGGGTGCAAAAGGCAGCTCAGATGGCTGAATGTGGTGCAGAAAATGCTAAAGCAAAGGGAATTAGCTGAAATAATGAAGCAGAGCTCATCTCCCCCAGGAAAGAAGAAACGTGACACAGAGGGAGGGATGAGGGATCTGCATCTGTAATGAGAGAATTGCCAAACTTTCTCGAGTCATTTTTGCTCTGCTCATTCCTTACTGGGGATGGGGAGCAGTTCAGGCTTGGCGGATCAGAAGAGTTGTCATCTTCTCATTTTCATGTACTTCAGTACTTTGTAATCTTGGCAAAAGGAAGGTGCTGAAGGGGGTCTATTCTTGAGTTTCAGTTCTTGCCTTTCCAATGTTGATTAAACAAGAAAATCTCCTTACAAGCCTCTTCTTGTTAGATTCTTCAGTCCTATTTCAAGATCAAATAGGCTTTGAAACAGGTCTGGATAAGCTCACAGACTTAATCTGCTTGAAAGGTATAGCTTGGGCAACAGCCTCGACATGACAATAGCTTGCTCTGCATATCACTGGTGCCCTCTGTCCTTGGCAGGTAAGTCCCAGTCATTTTCAGAGGTTGCCTGGGACATCAGTGTTCTGCCACTGGCTGTACCTGAAAGCACTTGATTAATGGAAACAGTTTGCATTTTCTGCCACTAATACTTGAGCAGGATCAACATTATTGAGCTAATTAGAATTCAGCGAGAACTGATTGTTCATCAGCGAGGGGAAAAAATGTTCCATGGAGCCCTGGGTTTGGTAGAACTGTTTCACATAATTAAGCAATTCCACATCTTGGCATTTTATTCCACTTGTTATCATTGCACTTTGTTAATAAGTTTTTAATTGCAAATCATGTCTATGACACAAATTACACTGTGTTTACTGATCAGCAAAAATACCACGAAAATCAGCTTGGATGACAAGGCCTTCCAAAGTACTGGCTGCCAACACCTCTCTCTTATATGGTTTGGCATTAAAACACCTCCAGGTTACCCAAAATATATTGATTTCCAGCTTAAGAGTGTTATGAACCACACAGATCTTTGGCTAAAGCTCTGAGAACAGGGAAAGGATAGCTCCCATGGCCAAAAAGAAGTTTACTTATGTATTGTTGGCCCCCAAATTTATCTGTGTCTCCCACAGTGTTCTGGTTGATATCCTGCACTGCTGCCATGTATGCTGTGCATTCCTTAAACTTGGGAAAGGTGGTTATTAATACCATTATTTCAGAGTTAAATTCACAGTTACCTGTACAGACTTTGTGTCAGGTTGAGCAATAATAATTATCTTAAAATTTATTTTTTTTTTCTTTTGATGAAGTGTCCAGACTGAGCTGCTGAAAAACATCTGCTTTGTCTTCACAAAGAAAGGGCTTGAAAAGCTCTAGTGAGAAAACTCCTTCCTTGCTCTTCAAATCTTTAACTATCATCATCCAGTACAAATGGACAAGCCTGACTTCATTTTTACAGCTGGTTGATTCTATAACATATGTAGGAAATATGTGAATATCTATTCAAGTTTGTGTGTGAATCTTCTGTTCAAGTGACTAAAATCTATTTGGGACTTCAGCTAGCAACTACTTTCAGTTTTTAAAAAGGGATAAAACTTTCAGAGAACCCCAATGAGACCTGTATTTGCTTTAGGGGAGGGGATTGCCTTTTGAGATTTTTAAAAAATATGCAAAAACTATTGAAAATATGCAAAAAACTATTTAAAATTTTACTGTAACAGTTTATATGGGTTTACATATCAATCAGCAACTGAAATTTTTAAAAATGTTGCTCAGTTTGAGGTTAAATGAAGTACTTTATTCCAATTTAAATAAAATTTGTTACAGGAATGGTGAGAATTCCAAAAAGAGTAAAGAGCAGGTGTCCTTAGGTCAGATTGTCCTTGTCCCCAGACCCCTGAAATATATGCAGAACAGCTCGAAGACAGCCTGGGGGTTAATTGAGATCAGCTCCTGTGAGCACCAGCCCTTGGCACTGGTCCACCAGCACTTGTGTGAGGTTGAGACTCCTTTGATCCAGGAGGTTGACAACAGTGCAGTTGGGGAGACCTGCAGTTTTGTCCCAATCTGTTGATTTTTTTTCATGAGACCTGGAGCAAACATTTATCCCTCCTGGTTAAGTGACTGCAGCTGTAAAATATTTAAACACATCTCCTTGGAGCATCGAATGAGCCATGGGCTAGAGTTTCATAGTTCCTCTCTGGGCTCATCTTCCTCTTCGGCCCCTGTCCAGGCTGCCCAAGGCTGAGTTTGATGGGGCACCTTCCAATACTTGTACCCTACCTTTGAAGTGTTTAAAAGCAAATGGAGTCATTCCAATTTTCATTAACCTTAATGTGTCCATTTCTTTCTCAGGTTATAAAAACATGTGCCTCATGCTTTCCCTTTACTGTGGAAAGTGTGCTGAGGGGGAATTACAATCCTGAAATCATTTCTAATTATGCTGAACTTTCAAAGTACACCACTGGGTCTCATTCTTTTATCTGAAGTTGCCTTATCAGAAAGTTGCCTCTTAACTGACAAACAGATATATCAGATACACAAAAGTCTGCTGGATTTTACTTTCTCACCACTGCTTTTTGATCCTGTCCATTCTCCCTGGTGCTTTTGGGGGTTGGACACTCCACTCTCTCTGATCCGAAGGGACGCTGCTGTTGTCTTCATCCAGATTTGGTTTATTCGCCTCCTTCAGCCCTCTCTGGCCACAGGGACATCACTTCCCAGCTCCGCAGGACAGACTGAGCAGGAGCAGCCTCGACTGTGCACTTTCCTTCCAGAGAATGAGTGCTGAGAGTGAAGGGGGTGGGGCAAAGATGTGGACAACTCAACATTTGGTTTCAGCTCGAACTCAGTTTTGTTGTGAGTTTATTTCAAATGCTCAGTCCTGTTCAACATCCCCCACTCCAAATCCACCCTCCCATCCTCTGGAATTCACCTGAGCAGGGTGGATTCCTCTGTAGAACACACAGGTCATTGCAGCTCTTCTCCTGCATTTCCAACTTCAGTTTCTCACTCTTCAGAAGCTTTTCTGTTCCCCTACTCTGATTCAGGAGAAACTGCTGTTTCCATTTGGTCTTCCTCATGTTCTTTACTGAGTATTTCTAACTCACTGATGCTAAATTACATATGAAAATAAAGGTTAGAGTTACCTGAGCTGCTGCAGAGGCTGGAGTGTGCTTTGACCTCAAGAGCCAGGCACCAGGGTGAGCTCCACAAGGCTCCATTGTCTTCATGTCATACTGGATTTCCTTTGGGTCCCTTCAGGAATGGATCTCCCTGGTCAAGGCTGGAAACATCCCTTTAGGAAATATAGTTTCCAAAAGCTGTGTGCATTACACCAGAAGCAAAAACACTTGCTGAAGTACTGGATGTAAGAGGAGGAAGAACACCCCCAAGTCATTACCATGTGCCCAGAATGAATTCCTGAACTGGTGTCAATCTAATGGTTGTCAACAGTGTAACTGAGGTATTAGTCACTGGCTGCTCAGAAAATTCTGTGTTTGGAAAAGGAAAGGTAACCATACATAATTTATCTTAAAGCACATCCTTGATTTCTCCCTTATGTGGAGAAGGGAAATAAAGAGAAGTGAATAAAATAGTAAAAAGCTTTACTGAGTCAGCACTTTGGCATGTGACTCTTTGTATAAATATTAAACACATGCAGAATTCAGACTGAAGACCTTCTAATCTTGCAACTAAATTTACTGCAAAATCAGAAAAAAAGGAATGAGAAAGGGGCAAGGAGAAGAAGGGAAGGATGTTTTCATGGGGCTGCACTGTACCCCTGGCGTACACAGTGCAATTCCCACAAACTGGTAGTTCAAATACAAACCAGTGTAACAGAACAAACTTGTCCAAGGCACCTCTCTTAAGGAGAAGCAGAAAGTAGGTACTTCTCAGCATGAATGGCAGCACTGTTTTGCCTGTGTTAGCAAAGACAGCAATTATTGTTGGCATAAGGCTTGTTGTAGCTCATGCAGGATTTTCTTCACTGCCCTTGATGGATTGTCAGCTGGGAGGCAGAAAGCAGAGCAGATACTTGAACATAAACCTTGGGAGCTGAGTTGCTAAGAATAGAATTCTTGAAACAATTCTGTGGCTAATGACTAATCAAAGCAGGTTCCTGGGGCAGTGGGGACACGAATGTGCTGGTCAATGTGGTCATGGTCACTGATGTGGGGACACTGCCTGGGGTACCAGGTCAGCAGAGCCACTTCCCCAGACCCACCCAGGGATGAACGACCCCTCCTGTGAGCTGGAGCTGTCACAGCTTGCCAGCACTGAGTGAGTTTCTCTTTGAGTTAGGGGAAAATTTGTACTTTGGCTGCAAATGCGATATTTTCTCTGGATCTATTGGCTTACCAAGGCATGGAAAATTTGGAATGTTTCACTATGATACAGTTGAAGGGAAAACTTTTTCTGTCTGCTCAGGCATAAGGGTACAGGTACAGGGTGTTTCTTCAAGGAGTGTTCTGGACTGAAATATTGAGTGAGTGAGTACAGTCTCCAGGAGCCTTCCAGTGCTCAGGCTCTTGATTTTTTTGAATCTACAAATTTTTTTATGCCCAGTCCAACTGCAAATGGAGCAGCAGAAACAGATTGTTCTGTATGTGAATCAATACTGTTGCAATGCAAAGTCTTGCTTCATGCAGAGTGGGTAAGAGCTAACTTCCAGTGGAAGCTAATAACAATGATACGTGGAAAGAATGTGTTAATTGATACTTAATGATGCATTAATATTTATTTCAAATTTCACATAGGGATTGTAACCATAAACCGAAGCTTTAAATAACTGTGCTGTAAAGAGAATTGGAGGAAAAGCAGCAGCAGAGAGATTAAAAAATTAATGCCATGCAAAAGGAAATGAGTTCACCTGAAAAAGTCTCTTAAATAAAATATTTTCTTTTATTTTTCATGCACTAGCACCTTATCTCCATCCAAGGCATGTAGTCATTCTGATAATGAAAACTGCTGCCATTGATCTGTGAGAACCATGGGGAACTGCACTTTTATTGAGAGACCAACTGATTTGGGGGGAAAACTCAGGCCTGTTTAAAGCTCATGCACACTCAGCTTGGTATCCTCCTTGATTTCCCAGCTCAATTCAGTCAACTTGTTTAAGCATTAAACAATTATGAAGGTCTTAGAAAGCCCTCCAGGTTCTTTTTCCCAAATTCCTTCCTTCCCTGTGGTCAAGAGGACCTCCTTTGCTGTCCCTGCAGACCCACCCTGGGGCAGCTCCTGCTCATCCCTCAGCAGTGCATGGCCATGGCAAGAGCCTGGGTCAAAATATCCATTTAGAGCATGGAACTGTAGAATCATGGAAACATTTAGGTTGGAGAGGCCCCCAAGATCACAGAGTCCAACCATTCCCCCAGCACTGCCAAGGCCACCACTAAAACATGTCCCCAAATGCCACATCTACACATCTTGCATCCCTCCAAAGAGGGGTAGTCCTCCACTGCCCTGGGCAGTCTCTGCCAGGGCTGGACAACCCTTCAGTGAAGAAATTTTCCCCAATATCCAACCTGGCACAACTTGAGGCTGTTTCCTCTTGTCCTGTCCGTGTTCCCTGGGAGCAAAGCCTGATCCCCACCTGCTCCCCCCTCCTCTCAGGGAGTTGTAGAGAGTGAGAAGGTCCCCCCTGAGCCCCCTTTTCTCCAGGCTGAGTCTCTTGAGCTCCCTCAACCACTCCTTGTGCTCCAGACCATTGCCCAGCTCTGTTGTCCTTCTCTGGACATGCTCTAGCACTTCAAAGACTTTCTTACCATGAGCAGACCCCTAACCCCCTCTCATTCATTTTTTTGCTGTGCAAGTTCTCAACAGTGCATTGAGACTATACTTTCTGCTCCGTATTTTCTTTACTGGTACAATTTTAAGAACTGATATATTCATGAGGATGCTGTAATTATTTTCTTATAAGTTTACCTTGTTTCCAGTGAATGGACACCAGAAGCTGCTTATCAGATGCTGGGAACACCCTGACCAAACCAAGAGTTAGTTTGAAATGCAAAATCTTTATTAATTTTCAAATGAGTGAAACTATTTTTTTCCTCACTTCTGTTACAAAATCGCAAGGCTACAGCTTCAAAGGAAATCTTGGGAGTTAGATGGTCCCCATGCAGGATTCAGTGAGAATGAGATGCAGATGTTGCTCGTGTTCACCACACGGCTGCTGCTGCTGCTCTGTGATCTTGGCATCAGGAGTGCTGGGGGAGGTGACAAATTCAGGCCCAATGTGTGACATTGCGTGTTCTCCACCCAAACATCACGTTCCTTTCCATGGGTGGTGGATGCTCCTCTGTGCACTGAGAGATCAGGGTGAGAGGGATACTGGGCTAGATGATGGAGAGAGGTGTTTGCATGGTTTAAATGAAGCTGCACCGCGTGGTTCTGTACAGTGCACCACGTTAGATCACTCCCCCTTCTGCAAAATTGATTATGTGCCCATTTATCACCTCCTACATTCGCACTCTGCTCATTCCATTTGCCTTTTCTTACTCTTCAGATGTGCATTTTGCACCATCAAAGACACAACACTGGCAAAAATGAATAAACACTTCAGTAAAATCCAAGAGTTTAACTCACAGCCCTAACCTCAGGGGATGAAAGAGAAGGAACATGGGGTTCAAGCCCTCAGGTTATGTAAGTTGGCATATCAAGTTGGAGATGCTCTGTTTTCCACTTGCCTAAGTAGTTCAGGGATTTTTCTGCAGAAACCAATGGAGTTTGGTTCTAAGTAAAAATGGAAACAGTCTGGCTGAGTTATAAATGACACTTACTGCCAGTAGGATAAAAATCATGAGGAATGAAGCTCCTGCCATGAGGAGGCAGGAGAAAGGAGTCCATGGAATGCAGAGAGAACAGTGACGTCTCTGACACAGCACAAAAACTGACCTATAGAGTATCTATAGAATAATAACCCATAAATCATTCTGTAAAATCCTACCAGCTTTACCTATGGCAGCCCTTTTATTTATCCTAGCCCCAGCACACCTGTCCATAGCTCCCTGACATTCCAATTGTGGAGCTTCTCCCTGAGATGCCTCCATGCCAGACCTGCTCCTGGTGCTTTGGAATAGTTGCCGGCACATCAGTGGAAATAAAGGTCACCCAAACACGAAAATACATGTTAGAAGGGACTGGGAGAGGCTGGTCAGTTCAGTCTTGCTCAAAGCTGCCCTAAATGACTGCTGGATCTCTGCCAGCAAATTCCAGTAGTTATATTGCTCTGGTAATATGAAGTCAGCCCAGTCATCCCCTTACTACATTTAGCATTCTTCTTTACTATACACATCCTATAAAGAAATACTATTTTGGGCTTGTGTTTGTTGGTGTTTATTTGAGGTAAGGCACTAAGGAGATTTTTAATAATGCTGTTCCCATTAGCAGCAGACTCACAAGGCAGCTGGCAAGTGCTTTCATGCTTTGTATTGAATATGTGATGGAATAAACTAATTTTAACTTTTAAGTGTATTACATGTGGCAGGTTGTACACATGAGATACACATGAGAAAGAGAGAGGAGAATAAATACAGAAACCATGTTGGATGCTGATTTTTGAAAGTGCTGAGTTGTATGAAGATGGTTTTGGTTCAGGCTCAAGGAGGCACCAGGATGCTCTACAGGAGGAGGGTTTTCTTTGGAAGAAAACCGATAAAACTGAGTTTCTATGAATCTGTGAGGGCAACCTGTTCTTAACCAATGAGCAAGACAGAAGAGTATTTGAATGAAAGTAGGTGTGTGGTTGGGGGACGGAATGGTGCAACAATCATGGGGTGCAGCTGGAAGCTGAGGGGGGAGAAAGGGGAGGCTCCCTAGGGTGGGATTGAGCAGCATTTTTGGGAGCTGCAGCTCAAGGTGGAAGGTTTGGTCCTCTTTCATGAGGGCTGTCACTGTGGCATGCAGAGGTCCAGGAATGGTGGTAGGTGTATTCAGGGCAGCAGGACCAAGCTGTTTCTCCTTCCTCCTCTTTTTCCTTCTCCAGCTGCTGTGTGAGGTCTGCAAGGGGTGCCTGCCAGGAAAATAATCAGCTCTCTGGTGGTATTCAAGGGATGTCCTAATTACTTTTAGAGAAAGGAGAACTGCCTTTCCCAGGATGAGAGAATGGTTCTTTGTGCCTGGTCAAAGAAGAAATCTTCACAAGCTGGCACTAAAGGTTTTTCAGGGAAGAAATGCATTTAGAAAATGCATGTTCTGATTTTGACATAGCTTCAGGTTAACAGAAAGCAGTTGTTTACCTTTCTTTTAAAAAAGTGAAAACCTGTTTCAGTTGTGCTTCAATTATCCGAACATGCACAATTAGGAGCTTTAAGTCCATTCCTTGGACTTTAAGTTTAATTATTTAATTAAGCTTAATTATGGATGGAAGGTGTTGAGCTAATTAAAGAATGATTGCAGTTAGCTGCCAGATCTGCCTCAGCTGCTGAAATGTGTCTTGTTCCTTCTATAGAGTGGTAGGATCTGAATGCAGATGTCATGGCTGAAGGCTGTGTTGGGCTCTATCCTTACAGTGCTCTTTCTCTGTAGGCTCATCATCCCCCTGTGCTGGTCAGTGGAGAAGTGTGAGGAGGAGAGTCCCTGCTCTGTGCTGCAGCCTGGTCTAGCATCAAAGAAGAGAAAAGGTTTGCCTAATTGTAGCTAAGAAATGGGATTTCATATTTTAGATCACAGTGATGTTATACAGAACCCAGGCCTGCTCTCCATGTGTCTCCCAGCCTTCGCCTGGGACAGCTCCTTGACCAGTGTGGTTTGTGCTGAATCCCTCCGGGATGGTTGGGAAGGCTGTGCTGCTGTTTTAGGCAATGTCGTGTTCACACAAAGATGCCTTTTCTAAGTGAAAAGCAGCTCTACAGAAGGTGATCCTTCTCTGGGGTCACCACAATTATCATGTGGGCTCTGGGGGTAAAATAACTGAGGTGGCAGCTCTGTTTTGCTTTGTTCCCCCTCCTAATGAGTTGCTGTTAATTATAATTTGTTATCAGTAACTATGGTGTCTGCTAAAATATAATGCATTTAAAGACAACAATGGTTTTATTGTATATGAGTAAAATAGTGTGGTCTTGTTCCAGTGTCAAGGCAGTTGAGATCCCGTCCTAACAACTTCTTGTGCGTCTGGAACAGGGATATGTTCTCAGTGCTCTTCTTAATAATGTTATTGGATATCTCCCACCTCTATTTGTGCAGCCCTTCCCAATCTGGAAAACTTTCTGTGCTCCTCTGGAAATGGTGCCTCTCCTTCCAGGGGGGAAGGCACCCAGTGCAAGGACTAAGTTATAGAACAGGGGCATCAGTGGTGGGAAAGCAAATCAGATACATGAAATGCACCTTTGTTCTGGGTAAGATCTGATATAGTGAATAAGACTTCAAAAAAAGTATCTCATGAAAGGGCTCTCAGTATTTTTTATTTTTGCTGTCTGTACTTCACAACTGGAAGGTTATAATAGTGGTGCAGCAGTTCTGTCAGAGAAGACTATGCTAGAGGTTTGTCCATTTTATTGCTAGATCTTTACATAGGAAAGGAATTTTTGAAGGCATTTTTGATACTTTGGGAGAAGGGGAAAGGAATTTGATATTCTTGTGAAGTAGGCAGGGAGGAGACTAGGTAACTCATTTCCAAAAACTCTTTAAACTGCAAGGCTTTAACGCTACAGACTATTAAGCACTTTTCTTGTCTTCATTACTTCCAAATACATGATGCTGGTAATGAAAGAAAAATTAAAATTCTGGGAAGAATTTGGAAGATGAAGCCTCCATCTGGCCAGCACAGTGTGATCTGAAGGGGCTTTCCTGGGCTGGACCCACCTGGGATGTTCTGGGGTACCACAGCATGAGCTGCAATACCCAAGCCCAATGCAGAGCAAATAAAGAGTTGTGACTTATTCTAGGAAATAATATTTTGCTGTAATATATCTAAATGTAAGTGTAAGAGTGTGGAATTAGGTGACCTTTAAGGTCCCTTCCAACCCAAACCATTCTGTGATTCCATGTCACACTTGAACAGGGAAACCTTTTGGGAAAAGGTTAAATGAATGGTTCTGTCCCCTGTGAGATCTCAGCGGCAGGTGGAGCCCGTGCTGGGTTTCCACTGGTGTAGCTGTTGATGAAGGGTGTGAAAAGTTGTGGTCTCTGAGAGATGTGAGGGAGCCCTGTTGTAGGAGCAGCTCTTAGCAACAGCTTCTCCAACAGGGTTTATTTGAAGGCTTAGAGGTGGTTTTCTGTACCCACATGAGGGGCAGCAGTGCTGGTATATTTGCATCCATGTGGGATGTCTTCTGTTTTTAAAAATGCTGACATTTCCATGGCTCCAGAATGTTCAGCATAGATGGAAACTCCATTTCCAAGGTTGATTTAACACTGGGATGTGACCAGACATCTGCCTGCTACGGAAGCATGTTTTGCCCAGTCTACAATAAAAATGCTTCAAAATGGCCCAGATAAGGTTATCAGACGTGAAAACAGAGTGAGAAGTTGCTAAGATAAAATCAAACTCAGGGAGCCCACAAAGATGATTCTGTTTGGGGGGAAAAAACAACATTTAATCATTCTGCAGCAGTGAAACTGTCATTCTTTCACTAATAGCACTGAGCTGTGAGTCTCACTCCTCTCAAGGAGGGCAAAGTTTGCCCAGTGTGACAGCCTGCCTGCGGTACCCAAAACATTTGTTGTTCAGAAGCTCCGGTTAATGCAGAGCTGTTAATTGTCTGACCATTAAATTACTTGGCTTCTACTTAGCCCCTACTGGGGACTAATTTTAAATTCAATTAGCACAAAATTTAAAGGGATATAGTTGAGGGATTCCAGAAAGCTGCAGAGATATGAAATCATGTTTGATAAGGCGCAGTCAGGAAAGGGAAGCTTTTAATCACCATTTCAAGCTTTTAAACCAGGACAAACTCCAAAACAGAAATTAAACTCCCTTTGTATACATGTGCACAAGTGAGATTCCTTTTTGTTAATGCACTGTAATTTCTAATTGTTTTGTTATTTCACTGAAACTATTAATCCTCCAGAATTTGAACCAAACAATAAAGCCTTTGGGAATTAAAGTCACAGGGGTGTATTTGTAAGTTCACACATTCTTGGATTCTTTAGGTACTGGCTGAGACTTCAAAGTGTCAAAATGCCACTTCCATCATTTTCACTTCATCAAAAGCAAAAGGGATGAGAAATCCCATTAGGTGCCTGATTTCCAGAATACTTGTGCAACTGCAAGAACTGTCATCAAGCCCTCAGGAATCAGTGAGGAGATGGAATGTGTTCCTCTTACTGCACACAACTGCAGCCGTGCCTTATTTTAGACTGCTGGGAGGTTTGTGGGGGCAGAGCACGGATCTGCAAAGTGAGATTTGTCTCACTTGGGAAAGATCTTCAGCAGCACCTCCATGAAGCTGTCTCTGACTCCTACCATGCCTGCCCTGCAGTAGCAGCAGTAACAGCAGATAGATGATGCTCCAGCTGACATTAAAATTGTGCTTTAAGATTTCTTGATTTAAAGAAAAAAATAAAATTCCCCACAGTGAAAAGCTGGTTTGGGGTGTTGAAGAATGGACGAACGAGTCCTTGTACGGATTCTGAGTGGTGTGCCAGACTTCCAACAAAGCCATAGGGGAGGTGTATATTGTGCTGAAGGAAAAATGCATCCTGTATGGAGAGGAGGGGTTAAAGGTGTGATGTCTCACCCTGATAGGGAACAGGTGAACTGTGCTTTTGGGTGCTGACTCATTCTGGAAACCTTCTGAGGAGCTGCATTGCTCCCACCCCTCTTCGTGGGAGAGATGTGCGCATCTTGCCTCTGGTTTTCAGGGAGAGTTTTCCAAGGCTCTTAAAAGCTTCTGGGGCTCTGCTCTGGGAGGGGGTTGGCACTCAGACATTTTGGAAATTGCAGCCTTGTGGTGAGGTATTGCCTCTATCCTGTCTCTGAGCCACTGTTTGGTTTTCTGTAATGCTGAGGTTTCCCTGTGGGAGGAAGAATGATCCTTTCTCCTGTAGCAGATCATGAGCTGGAAAGTGGGGGGTGCACCAAAGGAGCTGAGGTGAAGCACCCAGAATGCTGATCCTGCCACTGGCAAGGGACAAAGGAGCTCCTCAGGGGTGCTTTGGTACAGGGACTTGCTTCATTGACGTTCTACTCGTCTATGACTTTGAGTATTTACATTTTAAGACAAACATTGATAGGGACCAAGGAAGTGCTCAGAATTGTCTGTGTGGTGCCACACATGACTTTCCTTTAATGGAGTTTGTGTCTGCTCCAACTCCTCATCCCTTGGCAAACCAGCAGTGATGGTCCCTGTGCAGCCCCTGCCCCTGCTCTGACTTCACATGGGACTGTCTTATTTTGATGGGCTCATTCATCTTAGTTTCTCTCCATTTAATTTGAACCATTCACTGTTTTTATTTTGCTGTCTGTATACATTTCTGGGAATAGAGCCCTATTTAAAAAATAGTTATATTTAAAAAAAAATCAAACAGCAGGATAATTACAATTCAATTTAAAACTTTTTAAAGGATGCCAGGTTTATTTTTCTTCACTTTTCTGGCACAAGTCCATTCATAAACAGCACTTGGCAACCCATCTTAATTTTAGATAATTACATTTTTGCGATTTCTAATTTGCTAATCTATAGTGATTCTCTTGTGATTTTTTTTAAAAGGCAGAAAAGGGGAGTAAGGAAAACTGATTTGTGATCAGAGTTCTCCCTGCTATAATTAACTACATCTAAAAAACCATAATTGATGCTTATATAGCTCCCCAATAGCATCTCTTGAATCAGAACATGCCGCATTGTATACTGTGCTCTCTGCTCTGAAAAGATTGATTTGCAGCCACTACCAATCTGTTGCTAAGCACTCGATGACGGCACACGCTGAAGTCCTCAAGGACAATACAGAACAGCCAGAATGTTTTTCTCAGTATCAAACCTTTTTCCCCCCCTCCGTCTCCTGAAATATTGCATCAGTTGCTCCTTAATCAAAGCATAAAAAATGTTGCCAAGGCAATGCCAGAGCTGGAGCCGCCGCTCACCGCAGACAGACCTGCACTGGGAACTACAAATTTTAGGGCTCTCATGCCAGGCAGCAGAGGTGTGATGGGGGTTTGTTGTCAGTGATGGCTTTGTTTTCAACTTGGCTCTTTTGTAGGGCAGGTTGATTGTTTGGTGAGTTTGGTGTTTTTTTGGCTTGTTTAGACAAGGTTGATGAACAAGTGCTCAATCAGCTTCCTTTAGCCATCCTGGTGAATTTGGCTGTTTGGATCCCCTGGGCTGAGAGGTGAAGCAGCAGAGGCTGGCTCCTCTGACCCTTCCCTACAGGCACAGATAGACACTGTTCAGGTGCCCTCTCAGTGTCTCCTCTCGAGGCTGAACAGCCCCAGCTCCCTCAGCCTTTCCTCCTAAGGGAGATGCTCCAGTCACTTCACCATCTCCACAGCCTTCACTGGACCCGCTCCAGGAGCTCCATGTCTCTCCTGTCCTGAGGAGCTCAGACCTGGACACAGCACTCCAAATGTGCCTCACTAGGGCTGAATAGAGGGGCAGGAACCTCAAGAGTGGATAGGAGCAAAGTGTGAATCCATCCTGCATCTCACTTCTCTTCATCCACAGAGATTGTCTGTACAGAGCAGCAATATCAATTCTAAACTTAGCCCAGAAATAAAATATTCTTCCCCAATCCTGCTGTTCCATTGGGACCATAGGGAAGATGGAACAAGAATGTGTGTCTGCTGCAGAGACATAGTTCTTGCACAGCAAAAAAAAAAAAAAANACCAAAAAAAAAAAACCAAAAACCAAAATAAAACCCCAAACCAAATAACTGGACATCCATCTGTGTACATTTATGTACAGATGCATATTGAAAACAAATTCTCAAAAAGATATCCTAAACACTTAGGTCAGGAAAGGCACCAAATGCTGAACTCTCTGTTTGCCTGTTCTACTTTATAATGAGATTTTAATAAAAAAGACAGAGAAGAATGCCAGTTGAGCTGGCACATCTGACATTTTGATAACCTTGTCAGTAAAAGTTATTTTATTGGCTTTAAGCAGCTGCAGAACTTTGCCTTATTGTTTAGCTGCCTGTTCATTCTATTCCTGTCTTGTTGATAACAGTAAAAGGATGATGAGTAACAGTGGCAATCAATAGAAAGGCATGTTGCTTCTTATATGACCATGAACCCAACTCTTCAAATTGCAGCTTTATTTGATCATAAATAGATACACAGGGAGAAAAATAAAAGAGTTTCTGGATGGTGGCTTAGGAGTTTATGAATGTTCCGAGGTTTTCACTCTTCTGAACCAACTTGAATTCCGTTAAAAGCGAAGCACAATATTTATCTTAAGTGAGGGACAAGCTTTTAAGCTTCATTACAAGCATCTGATGGACAGGTAACCTCTAAAGTGAACTCCCATCAGTGCTCAACCCCATGCCAGCACACCAGGCCCTGCTGAGAGGTTTCGCTCCTGTTGAGAGGTAAGAGGAGTGTTCCTGCTCTGGCCTCTTCTGGCTGAGTCCTGAGAAGAGACTTGAAGGTGAATCTGTGCTTAAAATTACCGTGCCTGCAAAAGTCAAAATTAAAAATGAATTTTAGAAACTTAATGTTGCTCTCAACACAATTTCAATCTGGATGTTGAGTGTCTGTGAGTTGTGAGCATGGAAACTAAACATGCATAAGCAACCAACAGGAGATCTCAGCTTTTAGCAGCTTTTTCATAGTTAGGTAGAGTGGCATATACACTATATCACTCCAAAACAAAATTTGAATTATTGCTTTAAAATATTCTCTTCTGCCTTCTGAAAATAATTATTCTATCATAAAATTCCATCAGACCATGTCAAACAGGACATTTTAACTGACACACATGAACAGTGGACCAGCACTTGCCTGGCTTAAAAATACTAAGATGGATGCTCAGACAAGCCCAAGTGCAGGTTTATCACTGAGGATGAGGAGCTGATCCCTCAGCTGGAAATGAGGCTCCGGGTGCTGATGAACCCACCTGCTCACACCTCTCCTTGCTCCCAACCCCACCACCCTCTGGGCATTCCTACGCTGAGTGATGAATGTCACCAGTCCCTGATGGAGCTGGGCCAGCCTTGCTGCCTTGTGCCTATCCCAGTGAGGACTTTGGGGTTGCACTGGTGTTTCCCTGGTTTCCATTGTCCTCAATTCAAAAATGATATTTGAAGCTCTAGAAGCAACATCAGGAATGAACAAGAAAAAAAATGTAAAATCTGGCACGGTCCTGGTGAGGCTCTTTAGGAATGAAAGTACAAGATCCACCCAGAGCTGGAAGCTGAACCTGGCAAAAGCAAATGAGGCAAAACAGATTTTTAGTCATTGGTTTACAAAACTTACACTGTGCCACCAGAGCAATTCCCTTTCTAGGAAAAGACCCAGCTCTGCATCCAAGCCGGGAGCCAGCCTGGCTGCACTGCAAACAAGGGGCACACTGCTCAGCACGGGGCACAGGGGACCTCACACCCTGCATGTTAACACCAGTTCTTGGGCACATTCTCTGTTAAATCCACAGAACAAGCTAACTTCTGTGCAAATGTACCCTAGGCTGGTGCACAGCATGTCTTGAAGATGCCCTTGTGTGATGGTTTGTAGCTCTGGCAAGTGGCACGCCGGTCTTGTGGCGGCAGAGGAGTACCAGCACCACTATTATCCTCTTTTAACCAAGTTCCTCACCCCTTAAGGGACTAAACTTCCCAGTGTTCCACTGAAAGTGATGGATTTCTGAGAAAAGAAGATGATCAGAATGCACCTTCAAAAGAACATAGTCTTTCAGCTCATCCTTGGGGGAATTTTTCCCTCCCTGTTTGTATGTAATTAGAAACTGAAAATAATAGCAAAAGGCTTGTTGTAGATAAAATTACATGTTTGGCTTCAAAAACACATTTGAGTAGAATAAAAGGGACTGAAAAGACTAAAAAAACATTCAGCTAGTACAGAATAAGAGCAGAATGTACTCAATGGGAGAGAAAGCAACTGCTTCAACCTACACTACTGGGCTCTTTGGAATTTAACAATCTGGAAAGTGTCTTCTAGATTTAACCTATGGAACTTGAGCTCTGTTGGTGTAATTTTTCCAACTTACTCTATTTTCCCCCTCCTGCAATACCAGAATAATATTTTTCCCCTATTTTTATTTCCCTGAATTCATTCTGAGTACTTTTCCGTGGTTATTTAATATTTGGTGTTCAGACTGCGACAGCTCTGCCTGTAGGTGAAAAAACTCATGTTGTGTTGCCAAAAGCAGCAATAGAGGCCAGGCTGCTTGTGTTAATATTTGCATTTGAAAGTGCAAAACTGAATTTTCTCTAGTACCAGACACTTCTGTCCTGGTAAAAGTGCTGGAGAAAAACATTTGCCGGGTAGAGGGAAAGATGCAAAAAAATACTCATGGAAAATAAAACTTTTGAATGATATTTTCAAAATACAGAGTCCTCAGAAATACCAGCTATCTGCAGAACAGACAGAAGAAGTTATACTTTTGTCCCATCCTCTAGAACACTTTCCTGTTTGCCTTTAATGCCACATTCAGCTTTTAGGAAGGAAAAGATCCCAACTCCATAATGGCTTTGGGGTCCCTGGAGCACTCCAGGTTGGTTGGGTTTGGTTTTTGTTTCAACCTTGCAGAGGGATAATGAGATTTGATGTTTTTGCCAACTGTCTTTGGTTTGAGTGTGGCAGCAGGGGCCCTTCAGCACAAAGGTTTCCTATTAGTCTCTTTTCTGGACAGATAAATTTTGACCCTCTCTGAAGAGTGACACAGGGCTCATGTTTTTATTCAGTTATTCCCTCAAGCTTGTCACCTTGTACCTTGGGGAGGTTTCTGGCTGGCTGAGCACTGCAACAAGCAGAGAGAGATGTTCCCTCAAGCGCAACACAGCAGGACCACAAAACCATATCATCCCCTCTCTGGGATACTTCTGTTGTTGAAACTGTGACTGAATTGGGGCAAACAAAGGCATTCCTGTGGTACTCCAGGAGTCCTATTGGACACCTTAGAGAAAGGAGCCGCTCCACCTTCTCCTGCCTGGGAAGAACCTGCTGGGGGTAAGGTCTGGGCTCCTCCTGGTTCCCCACCCCACCTGGGAAGAGGCAGTAAGTAAGCAAATCTTAGTAGGGGCTGCTGGAGAAGGGAGAAGAGCTGTGTGGACAAAGCCCAGTGAAATCTCTTCAGCTGGAAGATGATGGGTAGAGCTTGTGGCACCTCAAAGAGAATTAGTACTGAGTGCCTTAACCTGCCTTTTCCTGGGGTTTTAGCTGGACTGCACACTTGCTCCGCCATTCCTTTGGGATTCACCAAACCTCAGCTCCTGGCTTTGGAAGGAGAATCGTTTTCAGGTGGCTTTTTAAGTTGGATGCCCAAGGATCCCTGGCACTTAGGGATGTGCCTTTGCAGCAACTGCAGCTGTTTGCTCAGACTCCAGAACTGCCCCTTGCGTTCTCAACAAGACCATAACTCTGCTGTGGAGTGAGGGTGGTTTGTGCATGTCAAATTCCCTGAACTACATTGTATTGCTGCTATTAAAGTGGCTGTGAAAATACAGGCTGGAGCACCAGTGGCTGCAGTGATGTCTTTTTAAGCTGCCTCCAGAGAAGTTTTTTCCATTCTTCTTCCTCCAAGCAGAGGAATAACCCAGCCCAGCACCTGGGGCCAGCACTCCCTGTCCCATGCTGAGTGCATGGGGACCAGGCATGGGGGCAGCATCAGTTGGAGATCTTGGGCACTTGCTCTTCCCTGAGTCTAAAGCTTTTTGGAAGCTGTGCTGCAGCCCCATCACCCTGCTCGGGGGACGGTAGGTGTGTGCATAAACAATCTGGGATCAGAGCCGGTGCCAGTAGATGGCACTCAAGAATGTGCAGCCCGAGATCTGGGGTTTGGAGGATCTGGTGCTCTACAGGGAAGTGCTTTTCCCTGGCAGGTCTCTGCAGGCACCTGTGAGGAGCTGTGGAGAGCACAAGTTGCGCTGTGCATAAATCCCACCATCCCTGGAAGCCCTGGAGAAGGGGGGTTTGAGGTGTCCTGGGCAGGAGGGGGTGTGCAGTGGTGCTTGATAGTCCAGCCACTGTGCAGAGGGATGCTGGCACCTGCACACCCTCTGCCCTGGCACCCACAGGTGCTGATGCTGAAGTAGCTTTTTCAGCAGTGAGGAAAAAAAAAAATACATATAATGTATTCGTCCAAGGGTTTGCAGTGATCAAAGGGCAACTGTAAATGCAGACCTGGGTAAGTGGTGCTGTATCTGTGCTTGGCATCCCCAGGCACTGCATGGTGAGCACTCAGGTGGTGAGTGTGTCCCTCTGAGTGTGCCTGTGGCACTCGAGGGTTTGCTGGCACATCTTCAGTTCTGCAGCTTGTTAGTGGCAACTTTACCATGTCTCACCACTAGCAAAGTAGTTACAGTGGCCTGCTCAAGGCCAAGATGTCCTTCTCACCCTGGCCAGCATGTCACCTGCTGCTCTGGATGCTCCTCATCCTTTAGGCTAGTTTCTGTGGGATCTCTCTGCTTGGGCTCCACAGCAAGTGAGCTTCCAAAGACAAGAGCACAGAGAATTGGGCAGTGTCCATTAGAAATAAGACAAGATAATTCCCAAGCTGTCTCCAAATTCATCATAATTTGCTCCAAGCGTTTCTCGTAGGGACTGTAATATAATAATTGTTGCATGATTTGCTGAAATCCATATTATTTTTTTTAAAATGTCATTTATTTGACAAATGCTTCTTTGCACACTGTCACAATAACTAGAAAAAGAGACTTGCAGGGTGAAACTGTGCTCCAAGCTGCATTGATTTAGTGATTAGTGTCATGTTCGTCTTGGATTTTGTAATTCAGACTCATTAACCTGAAAATGTTCTTGCAATTTTCCTCTCCTAGACTGGTTTGAAAGTACAAAAGCAGCTTCTATTAATTTCAAGGAATCCAAGAACAACTGTCTCTTGTAAAGTGCTGAAGAAGGAGGGGGCAGGCAGAGAGCCACTGAATGGTATTTAAAGATTTAATTTTATCGTTTGTTCAAAATCTTGATTAAAATAGTATTTATCTGGTTTGCTTCAATGGTTTCAACAATCAGACTAAATCACTATGTTAAAAAAAAAAAAAAATCTTCTACTACCTCTGCACTGCCAACCTCTTGTAGCTGATAAGTAAGAACGTGCTCCCCATTCTGATCTTGTTTGCTGTAGTTAGAGGCTGGTCCAGTTCTTCTGACTGGAAGGAAACTGGTCTCTGTCTTGCAGGACTCTGTACAGCTTGTTTAACCCCACACTGTTTGTGTGCACTTTCTTGCACCGTGCCTTGCTGACATGGACTCATTTTAGGATGGAGGTGGGTAGATCAGAGCGAGGAAATAGCAGCAAAGCCACAGGCGGGGAGCAGAGCTGAGCTCGGTGAGATGTGGGGGTGACCACTCATCACACACACGGTTCCTATTTGTGCTGCCAATACAACACACCATTCCCTTGCCATCCTCTTCAAGGAGCAGGTCCATAGGGGGCACCTGGAATTCAGGCTCTCAGCTGGAGAGCACTGGGGACGGGATGGTCTCTCTGGGGAGCATCACCCAAGGCGCTGCTGGGATGGGTGAAAAGGGCTGTGTGTGCTCGTTATTGGATGTCATTGTTGGTGGCACAGATCTGTGCCTGGGCCGGCAGCCTCGGGGGAGAGCCCAGAGCACACAGACCTGCTGGTCCTCCCCAGGAGGGGGCTGCTGAGGAAAGGGTGTCTAACACAGTAATTGCAGAGTCAGGCAGGAGTAAAGATTTCCTTCTTGTTCCCCAAATTGTCCTTCTGGAGCAAGGGGGGACAGCTCATGTGCAGAAGTGTGTCAGGCTTGTTTTTTTGATCCCAGATGAAGAGCTGACCTTGCTTAAATCACACACACTGAGTTTGGAGAACAAAGTCCAACTTGTTTTGCTCTCCTATCCCAGATTCCTTTTCTGGGGCCATGCTATAAGCTCATCTGTCCAAACAGTAACCCAATAAGCTACAGAATATTCCAGAATGTGGAATTTCTTTCTTTCATGTGTCAGGTGTAAGCAAAACAGCAATTTGGCTCCCTGGGCACTCTCATTCCTTTGATGAGCACTGGCACCAGCCATGCAGCTCCCTGGGTTTGCATTGAGCAGCTGTGAATGTTTTTCCAAATGGAATGGTTTCTTACAAATTAAATCTTTAATCTGTATATGCAGATCCCTTTTAACACAATCAAGCTTTTTGTTCAAGAGATCAGATCTGATGAAACATCCCATTTCAGCGAGGGCAATTTAGGCCAGACATCAGGAAAACCTTGCTAATGATTAAAATGGTGAGGTACAGCCCTGAGCTGCCAGGAGAGCTTAAGGAAACTCCATCATGGGAAGTCTTTAAGAATAATTTTGGCAGCTATTATCAGGAATGATTTAACTATAATTGGTCTTGACTTGGAGCAAGAGAATGGACTGGATGACTTCTTTTTCCTCATTTTGCATGATTTCCAAGAAATTCTGGGAAAAAAAAAAAGTTGAATCAAGAGGGTTCAGTATTACCAAATGTTCCTTCCCCTCTTTCTAAGGGAATTTTTTACTAAATTGCAACTGAGCGTGCAAATTGTTGAACACACTTTGTAATTTGTCATATGTCAACATCTTAACCTCTTGAGGATGTAGCTCCACCTCCCTAACTAATTACCTATTTAAATATTTTTCCTTCTGTTGCTTAACAGGTTTGTTGTGTTGCAAAGAGTGACCTTGAGCTGCTGCTTCCCCACTAAAGCCAAACCCTGGTGATGGGGCTGGAAGGAAGAGCTGCAGCCACTGTGCAGTGCGAGGCTGAGCCAGACCTTTTAGTTCCAGAAACAAGAATTAGAACAGAAAGGGGTTTAGCAAATATTCAACTCAAAGGAAGAGCTGAGTGTTCAGAAAATTACTCACTGTGCAGGCAAGAAGTGTCCATGGCCTTGAAGTGTTGTCTTGGGGACTGGTTTATTCACTACAGGAGTGAAGTGACTAACAGTAAAACTGATGGAGAATGCTGATAGTATCTTTGACCTAAAAACTCTTGGTGAAATTTATTATTTGCTTATTTTCCAATTTAATTAAGCAACTATATTAATCAGCCTTTACATCTGCTTCTCCAGACTCAATGAATATATATACACAAGTTTATATTTTCAGAATCAGTATTTTATCCTTGTGCACAAAGATGCACCCAACAGAAGTTGTGATACAATGTTGGGATGGCTTCCGTGTGTCTGACTGCAGTGATGGGCAGAAGAGACATAGCAATCTGAAAATAGCTCTTTCCACACCTAAAATCCATATGCACAGGAATTGTAACTATTCAGAGTAACCAAATACCCTCAAAGCAGAACAAATACCATGTGTTGTCTCCTAAACATATTTACCATTCCTTTCAGACATTTTATTTCATTTCATTCACGTTTAAATATTGCTGTCCAGAAGCAGCTATCAGAGAAATCTGCAACACTAACACAGATACACCCCAGCTAATATTTCCTGGTTGGGATGGGCCAAAGCTTGAGTTACTTTCCAAATCCCTGTGACTTTGCAAGTTGGAATTAAAATATTCAGGCAAACCACACAAGTGATTTTGGCTTTAGGATGTGAAAACTTGTCTGGTGAGCTTTAGCCAAATAAAACTACCCTGGGTTTTGTTTCACAGCAGCTTTTCCAGGCAAGGATGCTTTTCAGAAAATGAAATCCATTGACCTAGGCCAGGCCAAGAAACGAGGGAAGAGTGTGTAGAGGTTATAACCATGTAACTTTACAAACATTTAGCTCCACCCCATATAATTTCACTAAATCCAACATAGCTTGCTCTAGGACACTCCTGAACTTGCAGCCAAGAGCATATGAGAGCAGCAAGGCTCATTTCTCACCTCAGAGCTGTCTGACAGTCCTGAAGGTCTGCGAAACACCTGAATGGTGTAAAATTTTCTGTGCAAAACCATTTTCTCACTTCTTTCAGTGAATGACTATACCAAATAATTGCCATTCCTACTTTGCTCCAGGGAGCAGAAAGACCACTAGCAAATATGACTGGGACTTACAAGATCAGACTTCCAAAATTGTTTATTCTCCATGAAGTCCTGTGGTTATCCAGCTACACCCAGGCTGGATGGAACTCTGATCAACCTCACCTTGTGGAAGGTGTCCTTGTCCTTGGAAGGGGAGTTGGAACAAGATGAGCTTTAAGGTTCCTTCCAACCCAAACCATTCTGGGATTCTAAGACTTTGTGATTTTCTCCGTTGACTTCACAACATAGGTTAAGGATGGGGAATATGTGTCAAGAAGAACCTGAGTTGATCATGAGAAAAGAGCTCTTTTCATGTCAATTTCAGGTCTTTTATACAGTATTTCTGACCAATCAACCCATTTTAGGCACTCAAGTGCTTCACCCCCCTCATCTTCAGGTTCAGAGCCTTCAAGGATCCAGTCCTGGGGCAAGTAAAGAATTGGCATTTCCCATTATTTCCACCTTATTATTTGCACACAAGTAACTTGCACTTCCCCACCTGTGAACATGGAGGCAAAAAACTGAAACATTAAAAAGGCTTTATCTCTTTTTTTTTTTTTTTTTTTGTTGTTGTTGTTTTTGTTTTTGGGGTTTTTTTGGTGGTGTTTTTGTTTTGTTAGTTTGTTTGTTTGTTTTGTTTGGTTTTTTGGGGTTTTTTTAGATTGAACCCTGAAAGTCACATCTCCCTTTCCCCACTTTCCCCATTTCTCAAGGTAAAACGAGCAGAGAATGACCCAGAAGCTGATGACATGTCAGTGCATTGTCTCTCCTGACATGGATGTGCTTGTGCTTTGGCATTGCAGAGCAGCTAAAGGCATTGAGATATGGCGAGAGAAATGATGAAACCAGATGTAAGGGTGACTGAAACCACTTCATCTGATTCATATTTTTAATGCATTTCTTGGTCCTGGTATTTTGTTGCTGTACATTTCCCTCCTGGAATTCATCATGCTCTGTGTGTGTGACATCTCAGCTACCACCTGTGAAAGTGATTGTGTGATCATTAAACCCCATAGCTTTAGGTGAGAAATGAACAATAGGAACAAAGTAAGTACTAATGTGCAGATTTCCATTCTCATTTACACCTTATTAAGTACAAAGGGAAAGGAATGAAGCCCTACAGAATCATGGAATTAACCTTGGTTGGGAGAGATCTCCAGAGGTCTCTGGTCCATCCTGTTTCAGTGAGATCACCTCTTGCAGGGTTTTGCCCAAAGTATTTCCCCATAGTGTCTGTGAGCCTCCACCAGCTCCCTGGGATGCTGTGGCTGCGTGGGACAGAAGGGAGGCTGTGGAGAAGTGCTGAGCCCTTCCTTCCCCACCTACTGGGGTCTGAACTCCCCAGGCAGGCAGCATCCCATGGCAGTTCTATCCTGTATGGCTCAGCTTGGCCAAAAACTTCATGAACCTGAGCCGAGTTTGGGTTTACGATCATATCCAAAATGGGATATGTTTTGCCAAGGTTTTGCTATGAAAATTACTCCCAGCTCCATTGACTGGCCGTGCTGCCTCTGCAGCATCAATTCCATCCCTGGCTGACACCTTTGATTTTGGAAGTTGTCTCCGTTTTCCAGAGTCAAGTATGTACATTAGCTATTTTTGGATAGCGTGTATTTAATCTCCTGCAAGAAATGAAGCTGGTCACTTGTTCCTTATTTCCAGTGCCACTACGTATCTTTTGGTGACAGCTCCAAGGAGCAGAAATCTTTAAGGAGGCAGGTCTAATGTCTTAATTTGGGTTATCAAAAGACACCAAACTAAAGATCCCCTTCTGTACTGCTGTGAGGAAAATCACTTGCAGCACTGTCCAGGTAAAGCAGCTCCTCCCTCATCTTGGTTTAAAGGAAATATTAAAAAGGAACCAATTTTTTGAAGGTTCTTGTATCTGCTTGGAAGCCAATTTTAAATGCTACAGACTGTTCATCATCTTCTCTGGTCATTCTTTTATTTTATGCTTAGCTGAGGATAAGCTGTGGTCTTTGCACCGTGTAAAGTGTGTTTAGACTCTTTGCTCAAGTGAAAAATGAGCTGTTATCTGTGCCAGTACTGAAGTGCGAGGGAGAAATCTGGGACAGTCACAGGGGCTGCCAAGGGAAACAACCAGTGGAAGATCTGACTTGTTTAATTGAAAACACACAAAGTAGAGGCACATATTGAGAGTTGCTTGTGATGGAAAAGTGACCAAAAGTTAGCAACAGCTTCAGAGGGGCTGAAGGACATGGTCTGGGGGATTCTCTAGGCTGTCCAGACTTGCTCCACATGTGAATTGCGAGACCTGGGCTGCTGAAAATTATGGAAGTGATCTGTATTGACAGTAGATGGAGGGGCCTTGTTGTCAAATCAGGAAATGCAAACCTTGCCAGAGTGTTCCAGGTTCATTAACGAGCAGCTCAACAGCAATTGACCTGAAGCCTTAATGTGTTTGCAAATTTTGACTAAAAAGTAGTAATTTTTAAAAATAATTAAAACAAAGGCCCAGCAGTGGCTGCCCTTGCACTATAATAGGGACTTTGGGTGCATAGTGGGAGTGGCCACAGCTGGCACTGAGGTCACCCCTTTCCCACGGCGAGGCAGGAAGGAACTCCAGAGGTGAGGCTTAAACATGGCTCGTGCTTTTGGGTTGAGGGAACTCTGGATGAGTTAACACCACCAAGGTGAGAGCTGCAGCTTGGATTTGGGCCCAAGGCAAATAACAAGTTGAAACAAGGTGAGGAACAGGGTCATGGCACTGGAGAGGTGTAAAAACACTGGCTCTGTTAGGCACTGGGAACTGATAAAGTCACTTTAATGAGGAAGCTGATGACTGAGGCACAGGCTGATGCTGTTTGGTTTGGTACAAATTAAACCGTTCATTCATACTTAGCACAGGTTTACACATGGAAAAAAGGCTGCGGTGTGTAGTCAGCAGTTTTGGTTGGTTAGTTGAGATTTTTGGTTAATGCTCTTTCAAAAACCAATTGAAAAGCCACAAGGCGTGTGCAGGAACTCTTGCATTAGTTGTTACGGATGCAGACTCACCCCTGACCCAGAATCTTCAGTTCCACAACGCTGTGTTTGTGGCTGTAGGATACCTCCAAGCTGGTGGCCCCGTGACAGTGCAGAGAATCAGCAGGGCAGGAGTGGCCCACTGGTACCTGCTGCCACCTTTGCTGAGTCTTTCTCTGGTCCAGTTCCCTCGCTAAACACCAAGAACAGTATTGTCTTTAATTTCTGCTGCCTGACAGCCAGAAAGGACCTTTCCAGACCCAATTCTGCCTTCTGTCTTCAAAGGCACATTCCTCAAATCACACACGAAGAACACAAGCTCCCATGAGCTTGTTTGCTTTGACTTTGTTCCCTCTTCTCCACTTTCCACTACATTGAGGTGTACCCTCAAACACGGATGCACAGGAAGGTCATCCAACAATAGGACACTTATTGTTTGAGAGTTCTGACAGCAAATACTATTTTTTTGCTGGTATCATCAGCTATGGAAATGTAAGGAATTTGGGGCTGTATGGGAGAAGCCTCACTGAGCATGGTTTGTATCCTAGGCAATGAAGCCATTGAAGGTACTTGGGGAGAAGTAAATAGAAGTAAATAGAATAACCACAGTTTTAGATCCTCACAGAGGAAGGGGATTAGGTTTCTTCTTCCTCTGCCTCTTTTTCTTTTTCTCTCCATGTCTCACATGCACACAGGGACAGGTGGTCCTTCAAGGAACTCAGAACTGGACTCAGTGATCCTTATGGGTCCATTTTAACTCAAGATATTCTATGATTTTACTTTTTTTTTCCTGATTTCCATTTTCCTCTAAATCCATCTGACTGATTAGAAGCACCAAAGGTACAGAAAGCTGCCATTTCTGTGTCTGTATTTACCAGCCCTTCAATGTGGCAGGCACCCACTGCCAGTGCTGTGCCACGAGCACATCTGTTATTAGACACAGCTGTCAGTGGGAAAGTGTGAGCAGCATGTTCTCTATGGTTACCCACAACACAGGAGCTGGAAGATGAAACACTTCAGGCCAGAGGAACAATTCATTACCTCAGAAACACAGGAAACACGCGTCAGGGTTTTTTAAAGCAACAAATATTCACACTGAGCAGTTCACCTGCCTTTGCCCTTTCGGTTGAGTCGCTCCCTGCTCCTCCCACAACCTTCGTGCATTGTTTGCCTCTCTCCTGTCTCAGCCTTCCCACTATGCCACTTCCAGTTTCCCCCCTTCCTGCTGGAGCAACCCAGAGCTGTTGGCTGATCCTGCTTTGGGTCCAATTTCCAGCTGGCAATGGGTTGCCAAACATTGGTGACACCTGAAGCTTGCACCCAACAAAGTGACTTTGCCCTTATGGATTTGTGCTTTGTAATGTAAGAACACTTTGGTTTGCTCACATTAGCAGAGCAAATTACAGAATTGAGGGAAATCGGTGTGACTATTCAGTTGGTGATTTTAAAAATCACCAGAACCAGCTGCTGCTCCACCATGGCAGTGAGTGTGTGTGCCACAGCCCTGCAAAGAGGTGATTGATCTGTTTCAGAAGGTGCTGCACAGAGCAGCTCCCTCTCACCTCGCTTGGCAACTCAGTATTTCATCTCTCTAATCTCTGAATTACAGATGATCCATGCTACCCTGCCCCAGACACTACAGCACCACTATTGATTAGCATTTTCCTGTACAGTGTGAGGTGAGAAGTTGAATGCTTTGATTGTAATGGTTTCATAAACTGACATCTCAAGTTGTTCACCTTTCATATTCCAAATACTTTTAATGTTAGGTCAGGAGCCTTGCCAGTGATGTGAAATTTATGTTCATATATCAGCTCTTGTTTACAGTGGTTGGTTACCATTCCCTGGAATCTCTGTCACTGAAATAAAATGCAAGGCAGAAAAATTCTTTCTTGTGACTAAACTCTGGCTAATTTTACTCAGATAACTCTTCTAGCTGCTTCACTGCAATAGTTGTACCAAAGCAGTGGTGTTGAGGTTGGAACAGATCCTGCTTAAAGAATCAATTAGATCATAGACAGCTGTAATTGTTGCTGTTTTGAAGAGCCATGGAAGGGTTTCACAGTCAGTCTGATCTTCAAGTGAAGAATTTTGGCCTAGTAATGAATGTTAAGTAAGTAGGAGAAAAGGCTGGCTCTGAAATAGGGATCATCTACACAGGAAGTAAGGTCTGACCTCTGTTTGGCTCCTGTCTCAGACACAATTATTTCTAGAAACACAAATGAATGTACTGATCAGACCTCGTCACAGTGCAGAGTGAAATCACTTAATATAAAAATGCTGGAAGACAGGATTTTAGCAAGAATTGCCTGGATCATTCTGGTCTGACCTCTGTGCAGGACTTCGGAGTGACAATGATGCTCATTCCTGGTCGTTGCCAGTGTTTGTCCAAGGAAACAAACAAGAGCAGTCATGGTCACTGTTCTGTCCTCAGGGAACTGCTGGAAATCACACAGAAAGGTGAAATTAATAACTTAAATATCTTCCAGTCTCTACTTTCACTTGATTAAAAACAATCAGATACTAATTAGTGTTATTAATTGGGCATGTCAATCCCAAATGAGCCCAGTGGAAACCATTAACATCTGCATTCACGGCTTCATTACCAGAGTGGGAAACAGTTTGCTTTTCTTACAAAATAAAGCAACTCCTCAGAATTTTCATCTGCATTTGTTGGGAGAAAGATCTGTCTGTGAAACGCCAGTGATGGTGTTGAGCACCTTTAGGTGTTGTTTCCTCAAGAAACTGGTAAATCAGGGACAGCATTGGGTTATCACTTCTCCCTGGAAAATGTGTGGAAGGTGAGCTTTGCAGAATTAATGGTGTCTTATGGATAGACCACCCAGGAAATGATGAAGAAAACACTTGGTCCAGGTCTATGTTACAGTCTTTTTCCAGTATACCCACACTGGGCACCGGGATGGGGCCTGGGATCTCTCACCAGCAGATCTGTGCTAACAGGAGCAGGACATTTTGAAAATATGAAGGGAAGAAATTTACTTTTATTTTCATTGGAATCCTCTAAGTGTCTTTGACAACCATTGCCATAATATTGTTTATACAAGGAGAGGTACCAATATATGATGTATGGAAATATTGCCACAGTATAAACACGAGAGCTGAGTTGAGCCTGAGATCCTCTTGAGTATCGATGGGATGTTGCCATTCTCCTGACATATGGTAATGTTTTCTCCCAATAATCTCCTGCAGAAGGAGTGCTGGGCCAACCACTCATACATTCAAATTCCATCAAATATATAGCAGAGTTTATGAAGTTATTAGAACAAAAATGGGTTTGGAGCTCTCATTTCATTGTACAATATGCGGCTTCAGCAAAAGAAATCTGTAAACAGATATTTTAGCTGAATACAAAACTCTCTTTAATATTTACTCTGACAATCCTAACGGTGGATTTGAGCCAACATGTTTATGCAGCTCCATGCCTGAAGGTTTCTACTTCAGATTTACAGCTGAATGTTTTCCTGTGTGATGGACGATTATTTAAAACTGCTGCTCTCTCCAGTCCTCAAAATGCCAAAAGACAGTTTTTGTTGCAAGCTGTAATTTCAATTTCAAGCCAGATTCAGGATGGACTTCATGTCAGTGTTTGTACACAAGGATCAGATCTTGGAAGTTCCCTATTCAAAAGTAACAGAAGAACAGAATTGGGCTCTTCAGGGTTCAGTTAGAGAGTAATAAATAACATTGATGTGCATCTACTAAATAATTATGTTTGCTGACATAATCAAACCAAAGCACTATGCCAGAATCTTTATGGCAGTTAAAATTCAACATTAAAATTGCTTTCTATAATTGCTGCCTGTAGATCCAACACTGGGATCGAGCCTGGGTAAAAGTCAAATGAAAACAGCTTTGTTTGGCTCCAAGTGCTTGTTAGTGTCCCCAAAATCCTAAGGATACTTCAGGAAAGAGACACAAACAATTCAGTAGTAACTGGCTCATCAATGCACAGCTAATCAATGCAATTAGCTGAACCTGGCTAGATAATTAGTCTCATCTTTGAGCAGACCACTGTCACACACCGTGTTTGCAACCCTTTTGCCATCAGCAAAGTCATAATACTCACAGCTCCTGCCCATGTCTTGATGCCAGTATTAAATTACCTCCTATTCCATCTGCACAAGCCAGGTTGATGTAAAATGATGTGAAAAGTGTGCAAAGAAATAGGTTTTTAAGGGTAATTTAAATGGAGAACCATGTGAATGGTGTAAGGAAACGCTATTGAGCGGTGGGGAGCAGTTGGTGAGATAATGGAACAGAGGCAAAATTATGGAAATTACTGTTCATTAAGCATTTATTCTGAATATAACCCAACATTCTCCCCATCTACAGAAGATGTGAAGCAGAGTTCAGAATGTCTGGGGCACCTTGGCTGCTCCAGTTGCTTTAGTGGCTTAAGGTGAGTTTAAACTGAGACTGGCATTTCAATCAGGATTCTTGTCCATTTGCCTGCTTGGTCTAAGCCTAAACAGAGATGCAATCAAGTAATGAGATTAACACAAATTTTGGTGCACTTTAACTGATTGGCACTACATGATTTTAGAATTATTTTGTGACTCTAGACTGAGGCATCTGTGAAAAAATCCTGTGGCTGTATTAATGGAGTTTCTTCTCAAGACTTTCCAGAACTTAGTCTTCTCAACTTCCCCTCAGTTCTTCAGCAAGCCTTTGGTGTTTGAGGAACCTTTAACTACCTGTGTCAAGCTGTTTTTAAAGGTGACATGATGGGAAGTGCTTTGCATGAGAAATGATGACCTGTAAGGATGTCCCTCAGTGGAGTTGTACATTCCTTCAGTCTGGGCAGAGCTAATCAAAAAGAAAAAAAAATAAATTATATCATGTATTCTCAGCTCTGAAACTAAAAGTTCAGAAACTGCAATTTCACTGTAAACATTGAACTGCTCTGCACTGAGGTTTTGACTCCGTCTCATTGTACATCAGCTGTAATTTTGAGCATTTGTACTTGAAAGGATAAACCACTTGCAGAGGCAAGCCAAGCCATGTGGGCACAGGTGGTTCTTGTGCCTGGGCTGGCTGGGGGTTGTGGCACAGTGCTGGGGACTTAGTGTCAGAAAAATGGGACTCCAGGGTTTTCTTTCTTGACTGAATACAATTTATGTTAACTAGATATCTTCATGCATTTTATTCCAGCCTCTGTAACCAAACCTAGAATAAGTCAATACAACCTTGACCATGAACATGTATTTTGGTTTGGTTCCTGATTTTAACTTTCAGATAAAACTACAGAGATTTGGCTTTTACAATAATTTTTCATTATGAGCTGGCATCTGCCCTCTGTGAGTGAGAGCACACTGGCTGCTCTCCGGCAGCTCACTGATCTAGGCCAACTTGAAACATCTGACTATTATTATGCAGCCTTATTGACATACTGGTTAGAGAATCTCTGAACAGAATTGGAAGAGACAGTTTTAATATCCTCTGCAACAGAATTTTCCAGGAATAGAGGTGTGTGTTTAGGTACAGTGAGGGCTCCATCCATAATTTTGCATCAGCATCCTGGAGCCCTGGGGCAAAGCTGAGGGCAGCAGAGTGGGAAGCTCTTGCTGAGGAGAGCTGTTCCATTGCACAGAACATAACCTTGGGGTAAATGTAGGCTCCTCCCAAGGCTGACATGGGCAGAACAATTTCCCTGACCACCACCACCCCCTGGCTTCTCCTTGCTCGTCTGCCCATGTCCCTGCCCTGTCCCTTGGAAACAGGCTGGGAGCAGGCAGCAGTCTGGCTGTTCTTCGTCTGTGTGAACAGAAATACAGCTCATGATTTCCAGAGATTTGAGCTAGAAACATATTAACTTATGATATTCTGGTTTTCATAAGTCTGAGGTTTTATTATGTTTTGGGATTGTTGTCATCTTGATTTATTTTCTGGGCTTGAAAGGTTTGAACTTGGATATCCATCTTTAGGTTTGTGCCTGTCTGCTCAGCACTTCCCTGCACTGCTTCGGTATTTTATCTTCTTAGGAGATTACTCTGCTGGAGTAAATGTAGGGATGGCAAAACCCTCTGGAGGCAGTTTGGGCTGGTTTATTCAGAAAGAAAAATGTGGTATATTTTCAAAAATGCTGCCGTGGGAAAGAAGGGAACAGTCTCTCTTTTGGAAATCTCTTGCACAAATGATCTGAAGGATGGGATCAATACCCTGTTCCCATGGTGTCCTTCTCCTGCTGGAATCTGCAGTAGTGCTGCCAGCGGTCTGGTATGTGGGAAATCAGACACTCAAACTGAAATGGTCTTTAAGAAAAGTGTGAAGAATCCATCCACTTACGGTGATCCATTTATGGTGATTTAATCTGGAAGACAAGAGGAATATTACTGGAACAGTAACACAGTGAGGTGTGAATGGCACTGTTTGTCTCAGTCTGGTTCTTCTCTCCCCCTGCACTGGTGGAGGGTCTGTAGCAGGACATGTCTCTCTCCAGTCTCACCTCAGCATCAACTCAGCCTTTCCCACCTCCCTGCTCATGACAGAGAGAAGGTTCTGGAAGAGATGGGCCACGTGGGCAGGCTCAGCATGGATGGTGTGTCACTGCATTGCTGCGATCACCTGCAGGGCATGGATTTAATACAGAGCTCAGTACCTGGCTTGAATTTTTTTGCAACTGTCAGATTTGTTTTAATCCCCTTATTCTCTGAATAATAAAGACTAGAAAAAAACCTCATGTATTTTTATTTTTTCCCCCCATCTGTTTGATGCTGCTCCAGTATGGAGTGATTGTGACAGCTCAGGCTGAGAAAGGGAAAGAGCCAGATCTCCCTTCCTGTCTTTACAAAAGCATTTTGGGGTCAGTTCTTCAGCTTTGCAAAAATGCAACTCAGGAACGTTCCCGGATTTTTTGTGCCAGGAGAGCTCTGTGGCAGTCACTTCACAGAGCCCAGCAAACTTTGTGCTGAGATAAATCACCACTGCCAATTTGACAGCAAATATCCATCTTCAGCCCAGAGCACTTAATGGCCATGAGCTAATCTTCATCATAAATACCAGTTCCAATTTTGCTTCAAACAGGTGGAATGTCAAACCATGAGTGTTGGCCAGCTGAAATTAGTTTGATCTTGATCAGAACCACAGTTGGAGCTCTGGGTCTGAGGGCAAACACAAAGATTAAGTGTCAACCTACAGAAAAATGATGGATTTGCTGAGGGGGAACAAAGGAACTGAACTCATTATTTCCAAGACCCCTAGTTGGAATTATTCCAAGTAGACTTTGTCTCCTTCGCACCCAGGTGAAACACACAGGTTTCCCTAGCATCCAAAGCAGATCTGTGAATTTTAGACAAATAATTGTCTTCCAAATACAAAGAGACTTTCAGCTCCAGGGAAGATCTGTTGCCTCAGCTCCTCCTTTCCAGCTCATTGAGTTGGCATTTGCTTTGTGAGCACAAGACTCACAGGGACTGTCTGGAATTGCTTGAGATGGCCAGTCCCCACAAACACCCATCTCTACTCACCACACCAATAGAAGGCCAATGGAATTCCTTCCTTCCTGGCCTCCAAGCAGTCCCTTGGCTCTTGCCTCAGTTTCCCCACTGTGCCAGCAGTGGGAGGAGGATGGGAGAGCTTCATATCAGCCTGATTCAAGCACTGGAAGAAGAAGAGGATTCATGCTGCCCACAATCCTCACGGTCAGTAATTGCTGTCCCAAAGGTGTTCACAGGGTGCAGACAGGCAGCTCTGCCCTCCAGCTGTGGGAGAAAGGGACATGGGACAGTGCCTGCTGGTGCTCTGTGGAGACAACTTCCCAAGCCCCAGCTCTCCATTGCCCTGCCTGGCTGAGTCATGAGCGTATCACGCAGTTGTTTAGGTGCTGCAACTCCTCCAACTCAGCCTTATCTTTATGCCGTTATATTTTTTATATCCTTTCCCCTAGTTCCCTGTGAACTCCAAAATTAGACAGCACTGTATTTCCTAGCCTTTTACTAACTATTAGAATGGTGTTTTTTGGATTGCTAAAAAAGGCTTTCAAGCTTCCCAAACATCATCACGTGTTAAAAGCATAAAGGAAGGCGCACACTGTGCTGGAGGGACTTCATGGGTTTATTTTTTTGTACCAACGAATGGCTTTGAATCAAGCTGTAATTGAGCAGTGACTAATACTGAGGGCAGAGATTGTCTTCTTCTCATATTAGGATCTTGTACATCGGTTTTATAATAATGCTGAATAATAATAATAACAGTACTGTATTGTGGCTTCTCCAAGGATTTCAATTTGTTTATTAAAATTGCTGTAGCAATCCATAAGGGCTCTTAGGGAGCCAGCATGATTTGGGAGATACTGGATTCAAATCAGGATTAAGCAATGTAATGGAGAGCCGGAGGGATGGTGGAACAGCTGGATGCTGCCCAAACTGACAGCTGTGCTCCCTCCCCTGCCTGCTGTGCCCAGATGTGCACCCCTAGCACCCTGGGCATATCTCCCCCCAGACCCACTGAGCAGTGGGAAGCAGGGAAGGGGAAGAGGGTGGGCAAAGCCAGTCCCCAGGCACAGACCACTGGCATACCCACTTTGTGCACCTGACACCACACAGGGCAGGGAGGGGAGTGGGCGCTGCTGTGCAGAACTGGACCTTCAGAGACCTCCCCTGGGAAGGTGAGGGGGGTTCTCTGTTCCTGCAGTTGCATGCGTTGTTTATAAATCCGTGATGTACTTAGAAAAGTGCCGTTCAATTTACCAATAATGTTGTATTTATTTTTCCCAGTTGTCTCTAGTCACTAAGTCAGAATTGTGCAGCCGATTGGCTGCCTGCAATGGTTTCTCAGGAAACTGGCAATTAAGGAGCAGGAAAAACGTCTGTGAGTCACAGATACTTATAAACAAGCTGAGGGGATTGATTGGGCTGAAGCAGGAGGCACCAAGCACCGTCAGGTCCCCATCCACAGCTCCGTGCTCCGTGCAGGCAGTGCAGGCTGTTCCCATGGTGGGAGTGGGGCAGCCCCCCTGGTACCACTGCTGGTATCACCACCCTGGCTTGAAGGAGTGGCTGCCCCACCAGTGTCATTTTGGGGTTAATCACCTGTGTTTTGGTCTGTTCCCTGCCCTGATGTGGTGATTGTCACCAATACCATCACACTCTGTGTCCCCTGGGCAGCCCCTCTGAGGCCCATGCATGTTCTGCCTCTCCGGCTGCAGGCAGGGAACCAGCTGGCACCTGCAGGGCTGCAGATTTGAGGAAGGAAAGAGAAGGACATTTAGTGTCCCTTGGCCATTATGCTGTGCTTCTGCTGGGAGAGAGGGTTCCCTTTGCCCCAAACTCTTCCTGTTGGCTTGTGCAGCCATGCAGGAGGAGCAAGGCTGGAAGAAGCTTGGCTCAGCTGTTGGTGCTTCCCTGTTGCACTGGCAGATCTGGTGCAGGAACATTCTGGAAGGGAGGTGGCCTGAGGAAATCTCATCTCCCTCCTCTCTCCAAAGCCCTTTGCACCCTCATGACTCAGCAGTCATTTACTCCTGCACTTAATTTTTTGGGGATGATTTGAGACTGCTTTGCACTCCCCCTGCAGCCCCTTTGTGCCCACCTCTGAAAGTCCTGCCCATGGGGTGAGGATGTCACCTCCAGCACCTACAGCACATGGCTGGGCAGGGGAACCCTCCTCCCACTTGTGGGAGACCTGACCCCTGCTCCACGTGCATGTTCTTCTCCTTCCACCCTTGCTCCTGCTCTGCCAAGGGGCAGGGAGGGCATGGGCAAAGCCAGAGGACTCCCAGAATTACCTGAACTAACAAATAAACCCCAAAAGAAGCAATAACAAAGTAAATACAAGACCGGGGGCCATCAGCACCAGTCAGGAGTGACCACTGACACCCATTGGGGATGACCATCAGATCCATCAGGCATGACCATTGGCACCTGTTGGGATGCTGTGCTGTGGCAGTGGGACCCCAAGTGCAGCAAGACACCAGCCAGGGGGAGACAGGAAACAGCAACTGCATTTTTACAGCTCTTTTGCTATTTAATCCATATCCATTGGAAAAGCAATTTTGTCCTGAAATAATTTGCCTGCTGTCATATTGGGAGTTGATGATAGAACCAGAAATAGATTCCCCTACTGGTAATGCCTCGTGGTGTGCTGCTTTGAGCAGTGTTACAGACACAGACTTGCTCTCTTTTCTTGTCTTTCATCCCCCAGTTCAACAGAAATATTCAGAAATTTCAGAGATTTTCTTCTTTTTATTCTTAACCTGTCTCTCGGTGCCACACACAGCTTAATTCCTATCAGTGCTCCCATTATCAGTTTTGCACATTCTGACATACATTAGTCTGAAATATAAAAATCATATTTCATATTAAAGCTAATCTAGAATTTTGATTTAATAAATTGAATCATGCTCAAGGAAATCAGAGTGAAATACCAGCTTGTTAAGTTTCATATCACCAACCCTCTGATAGGTGTAATACAGCAATTTCTGGTGAATAAATTATCAAAAAGTTTTATGTGCTGTGGCTAATCTCAATTTCCATCAGATAGAAATTACCACCTACCTCCAAAAGAATGGATTTTTTCTTATTATTCTTCTGTACAACTATGAAATTAATTATGCTGTTTTGGGGTGGGAGTTTATGAAAAAGACACAGAGAGTGGTTCTTAGGGAATTATCTTATTAGTGTTACTTCAGCCATCTAAATAAACATGAGGGATTCACTTTGCAGGGAGGTAGAGTCATCAAGTGCTTTGATTCTGTATATCAACTCCATCCCACTTCAAAGTCTCATCTTTATTATTTGGCACCAGCTCTCAGCTTTATCAGTTATTTAAACGCCCTCTTCTGCTCAGCACTTCGGAGATATTTCCCTGAGTGGGTTGTTTCTTCCACTGGCCCTTGTTGAGCTGCATCATTATTCCACATCTTAGCAGCACTCTAATCTTCCTCCTAATTACATGTAATGAGTATTTTGGAGTTGACAGAAGTACATCAAGACCTAATAATAAAGAAAATTACTAAATCGAGTCTTCCAATTACATTCTATTAGCTCAGATGGTTGGCATCTAGTAGAAATAAAAATAGGCATTATTAAAATCCTCCAATCTTCCCTTGATATTTCATCCCCAACCCCACATTGTGCTTCCACAGTCACATCAACAACAGATTCTCCACCCAAGCCAAAGGTTTGCAGAGTTAGAGCAGAGTAGTGTGAGATCGTGTCTGTGCTGGGGACAAGGCCAAAACACAACTGGCTGCCCTGGGAGCAGCTTTATCCATCATCTGGGAAGCTCTGAATCAACTAAATATGCCCATAATGTACGAAGGTGCTGTAAATGGTGACCCTCAGCACACAGAAGGAGTGAGGGCACTTAGCACTTCTTAGGATAAATACCTTTTCTTTCCTGTTGAGTATTGAAAATAAACAAATTTGATTCATTCTCTGACTGAAAGGTGGAGACTGTGCTCTTGTTTTGCTATCACATATTGTATTATAGCCCCTTTCCATAGTGCTGGTCTCTGTGTAGATATAGCAAAGGTCTTAATCATCCCAGCTCTTTTTTCCATCCGCTGCAGTCCTTCTACATTTCCTACCTGGTGGTGCACCCACAGACCAGTGCAGAATGAGCACTGCAATGTCTACCTCTCAGAACTGGATAAACTCCAGAGGTTATTCATTCCATATAAAAAAAGGATCTTCAAGCTGATGTTGAGTCCAACCCACAGCATTTGCACCCAAACTCTCTCGAGGTCGGGAGTTTGGGTTGAAGCTCCTCTGACTTTGGAATCTAAATGTAAACATAGTTCCTAAGGTTCATGTCACCCACGGGGTTACTTTGTCCTTACCTTTTCCACATTCTTGCTTCTCTTCTCCATGTGCAGCCTGTTACAATGCAGTTGAAGTTTTCAAGAAGCATCTCCAAGCAGAGAGGGAAGAACTAGAGAAGAAGATTTAAATATTTGATCATGTCATAAGTCTCTTTATGCCTTCAAGACTGTCTCGGAGGCTTGTACCTTCCTAGCCAGGAGAAAAGTCCTGCAATGCTGCTTTCCCTAGTCCCCACCTCAGGCTGGCCTCAGCTACAGTTTGGAATTGATTCCTTAAACTCAGAATTGAACACGAATCAAGATGCAGCTTTCTCATGTATTACGGCATTGAAAACCACGAAGAAATGACAAGGTCTGACCCGTTCAGCTGCCTCCACTGCTTCCACAAAGAATTAGCAGCTGAGCAGCTGAGCCCACATTAATTTCCAGCTGTTTGCTTTCTGTTCCCCACGATGAGCCATATACTTTGCTTCCCATCACTCAGGAGTACCATCTCATGACAATAAGACTCATCCCAGCAACCTTCAGATAGTCTGGAAAGTCATTTCCCACATACAAAGCTAAAGGAACATGTTGGATTGGAGGTGCTCCCTCGTGGAGTGCCATTTGGAAGCAGGAGTGTGATCAGACTGAGAGATTGTACATTAACTGCTTGAGTGGTGGAAAGGAAACCTGTTAACAGCTTGGCTGTTCCTTGCAGAAAAATGGCTCCAGTGTGGCTCAACCCAGCTGATCTTTCCTAAAGACAATTATAGGATGCAAATATTTATAAATCACCCAGTTATTTTATGCCCATTGATATGTTAAACACAATCTCTATATGAACAAACACTGCCCGTTATGCCCCATTTCCCAGCCAGGCTAACTGGGGGACACAGAAAGGTTTGTGGTCCTGAGTCCTCTCACGTGTCACCCCAGGCTGGCTGGGGAGAGCAATACTCTCCCACAGTCCCCATGCCCTTGCTACTCCAACTCTGAGCTCCCAGCTGCAGATGCAGGCTGGAATCTCTTGCCTTATTGAGGAGAATGTCTTCTTAAAATTTTCAGTGATGCACTGGAAAAATTGATTAAAAAAAAAAAAAGAAAAAGCAAAAAAGACCCTTCAAAGCTCCAGGTGTTGAAATGCAATGAAAACAAAGTCATTTGTCAGCTTCCAGTGTCACTAGTGCCATCCTCCCTTTGCCCACTCAGGATTAACACAGCCCCACAGACCTTTTTGCTGCAGTTTCCCTTCTCACCCTGGATTGTCATGTGGCCTTATGGGATAAGGTGGCTTTGCCTTTCCCTCCTCTTCAAGCCAGAAGCCATGAAATGGCACCATTTCTAGTATATTGGCAGGAAAATGGGAGCTGGGTGCAGAACCCAGACCCACACTGGAATGTGTAAATGCTTCTGCATCTGCAGAAATAGACAACCCAAGCTGAGAGACCGAAAAGCTATCTTGTGGTCTTTGGCAATGACTGTCCCCCCCTCCCTCCTCCTCCCCCAGCCCAGAGAATCTCCAGCTCCCGATGCCTTGGGGCAGGGGACCAGGCTGCTGGCCAGGCAAGGGTTGGGGCTCAGCACTGCCTTGGACTTGGAGCTGGCCACATCAGAGATGCTGTGATTTATATATCCTGTCCGAAATAATGGTTTCAGCAGAAGAAAAGCACCGATTGAAATTGCTGCTGTCACTTCTGCTTCCTGTTTATAACGTGGGATTCAGTTACACAGATGTCAGCGGTGGCATCGTAAACGCCGCATCTGCCCTGGCTTCAGGTAGGGGAGAAAATAAGGGAACATGAGCTCTCAAATCACATTTTGGTGCCAATATCTTCCTTAGCAATAAGGGAAAGAAGAAAAACAGTTTCAGGAAAAGGCAGTATATAAGCCACAGTTGCTTCTGAAGCACAACACTTATTGTTGCTATAAAGGAACCTGTGATGCATCATCTGCTCCTTAACAACTCCTGTGAGAGAAGGAGGGTTATCGAGGGACTCAGGGGGGCGAATCTCTAACCCAAATCTTTAATAAAAAGCTGGAAAGGGATCAGGAAATTATACACTTGTAGGGTTGATCTCAATGGTAAATGCGAGTCTACAGAAATTAATAAAGGATGAGGTCACCCACCAGCTGGAGGAGTTCGTGTTGGTTGGAAAAAAATACTCCAGATGGCTTTTCTAATTTATTTTTTAAAGGAGTAAGGCCTTACCTGGCAAAGTTGTAAGAATGTCCCAGCAGCTGAAAGCGGAAACGAGGTGAGATGGGCAGCAACAGCACCCCGGATCCAAACAGAACTCAGTATTCCTGCAGACAGCGGGCAGAGGGCTGAAGGGCATCCCCACCCAAGGAGGGACAGCTCAGAGACACACTGTGATGTGCCCTTGAGCACTACCAGGGAAATTTAACCGGACAGGGATCAGTGACATCATCCTATTGGTGGCAGTCATGAGGAAAGAAACTTCCACTGTACTTCTGAGTGAAAAAACCCTCATTCCTCTCACCATCCCTGCCCTGCTCCTTGCAGCAGCCAGCCCAAATCGAAGGCTGTGGTGGGCCTGGCAGTGGTGGGGTGGGCAAGGGGCACCCCCAAGCCCGGGCACAGCAGCAGGGACCCTGCATCCCATCTGCAGAGCTCACTGGTGTGCCAGAGGCTTGTTCCCTGTTGGATACTTGGGAGGTTCATGCAAGGCCAGGGAACATGAGAGCAATTGCATATACATTCATGAGGAATTTCTGGCTGGTTGTCAGTGAGCACTACAGTGAAACTCCGGCTGTACTCGGGGGGTTTTATAGACTGTCCTGCATAGCTGGATCCGTACCCAGCACGAGCTCGTGTTTGAGGTTGGAGCCAACTGGTATGTACTGGCTTACACGAGGGTTCGACTTGGGACTGAGCAGCCATCCCAGATTACAGCAGCATGGACTGGCTCCAGGAGGTACAAACTGCAGAAAAACACTGTTTGAGCTGAGCTCAATGCTACAGTCAGGTTTTAGCAGCAGTCAGACCCCGGGTGGGTGTTGGCTGCATCGGGGGCTCCTGATCAGCCCGGAGTTGGTGCTTGGGGCACATTAGGGGTGGCAGAGGGCTGGGCTGGTGTTTGGGATCAATAACAGAGGGACTGGGAGTAATGGGAGGCTGCCTGGGACCTGCCTGGAAACCTGGAAGTCACCGGTTATTTCTGAAAATTAAGGGCACAGAAATTGCTTAAATAGAAGAAAGTGACTGACCACATGGTTGTATTTCCTGTGACACCCCATAGGATGTTTAACAAGGAAAGAGAAATCTCACTATTTGCAGAATCTGGATCTGCCCCACAGTAGAAACAATGTTGAGAGGAGAACTTTGTACTGGGGATGTCGGTGAAAATAGAAATGATGCATTCAGTTTCGAAATGGTCAGTCAGCAAGGGGCTCTTCCGTTCTTTCTCTAACCTGGTACTTACCCACATTGGCCTTGGGATGGCCAATTTTTGTGATGTTATCATGAATTTCATGGCAGTGTTTTCCTTAGCTGGCAAGACTTTCCTTAGCTCTATTGCCAAGATCCACACAATACATACATTTCTTTTGGTTTTACTGCAATATATTCTTTTAAGTTATTACTTCAGCCCTTAAAAATTGCAGACTGAGAAATGCAACAGAAAAGAACCTGCAGGAAATTCTCCCAGCTGGGTGGTCTGTCTGTCAGACTCCATCAATCCTGCAGCTCCAGCCTGCAGCTCCCACACTTTCCATGGAAAACTTTTGGTGAACTTTTAGCACTAAGCTAATCCTGAGCTGGTGTGAGCAAGCTCTGTTGATGGGAACGAGGTTTTCCAAACCATGGATTCTCTCACAGCAGCATTTCTTGACCTTTCTCTGCTGAAGGTCCATCTGACTGTTCAGGGGACAAAAAGTGGGTCACCTTCAGTCTCCTTCTGGCTCTGCTATTGAAAGCAATGTGGTAAGTAAATAAACATTTCAACATTCAGTGAACAAGATGTTACTGTGCTCAAGAATCATAACAGTACTGTGGTAATTGCAGAGGCTGTAATTAGTCACCAAGAACTGCTGGAAACTGGCACCTGACTCTGCTGTGTGCAGTCCCTGAAACACATCTGCCCTCCCAACTCTGCTGCTTTCTTTAAAAAGTGGGTTGTTTTTCAGCTGATTCCTAATGCCTTATTGACTTCTGCATGACACTGATGTTTGGGGAATGGACTTTATCCCCTAGTTTTGCTCAGCTGTTTATCTGTCTCTATTGGCTCATTCTGACCCACCATCCCTTGGTGCACTGGGTTTCCTGGGCCTTGTATACTCATTTATTTACTAATATATTTAGTGTATATTGGTAAATATTCAAATTGATTAGCTGGAAACTCCTTGTGCTGGGCTCTTTCTCATCAGTTCCAGCATGCTCAAGCTGCCTGTTTGCAACATCCTGAGCTGGGAACCAGCAGCCAAGGAGCCCAACTGGGTCCAAAACACCTTCAGGTCTTCTTGTCACCTTTCATGGCCAAATAGCAAAAGATGATTTCAGACCATGTCAATGTCACTTTTTGTAATCAAAACTATAATTTTGGTCTTTCCTTTCATTCTTTGTTCCTCATCCCTGATAACTGATCCATGGAGGGATAAAAAGGAAAAAACCCAACATTTGATCAGTCACCGAGAGACTTCCAGTCAGGACACCTTTTGAAGCTTATACAAGGAAACTTATTTAAGATTTTTATAATTTTTCTTTCCATTAAGGAGCTGACACATAGGTGTATGTCTAAGTCCACCCATTATCTTCTTTCATGTCTTTCCCTCTTTTAATTCTCCTTTAATTTTTACACCTGCTTTTATTCTTTCTCTCCTTTATTAAATAGTGACAATTTAAAATATTTTTAACTTGTTGCCAGTTCATTAAATCATAATACAAATTTTTTAAGGTTGGACTGCAATGTGCAGTGCCATAAACAGCCAACAAATACATTTGTTTGTTGGCATCTAGAAGTGTCCTTTTCCAACAAACTTTCATAGAGTAATTTCCTAATTTTACTGCTGACTGACTTACCAAAGTAATTCTTTCTGTCTTTGGGAGAAAAAGAAGATACATGAAAGAGTAATTTATTTCCAGTGGCATCATCTATTTTTGCTAAATCAGTAGCAGGTCACGTTGGCTCAGGAAGAGTTCTCCTTATCCTTCCAGTCAAAATGAACCTTTGCTATGAAAAGCAGCATCGTTACCGTGTGATTTGGGAATGTTGTTAAAAATAAATAGGGATCAGGGAGAAGTCGAGCCAGAGATGAGGCTCATGTCCTTTCGTGTGGCTGCAAATGCCATCTTTTCCACCATTCTTGAGAAGATGGAACAAATCAGGAATTATTACAGTAATGTCCCTGTCACTCTGAATAAAACATGAACAAAATTAGTTACTCTTCCTACAGATTGAAGCAATTATTTCATGTCTCCGTGCACGAGGCCATGTGTAACCTATTTCCGAGCGCTGCAGACAGGGCCATAAAGGATGGAGAAATAACAGCTGGGACTAATTGGAATTATGGTTGACTTGATTCACTACACTTATTTATTTATTTGTGTGTGAGCAGAGAGGAGAGGGAAGTTTCCTTCAGTATGCAAAATATTTAAAGGGAAAAGAACCGTAGCAAGTCTGTCGCTCCATGCTGGTGAGCTTGGCTGGTTTAATTAACCTTTCCACAGGAATCCAGCTTTCCATTGCGGAGCTTATCACCTCATTAACACGAACCACTTTCTCTGTGCCGTATCTGTCCTCTCCACCCTGTAATGCCAGGGCAGACGTGCCCCTGGCCCCGGTGACAGCACCCTCAGCCACACCAGAGCTAACCCTTCCAGCCCTCCCGCAGCACCCACTCTGTGTTTGCAGGGAAAACCTGTTCCTTAGGAAATTGAAACCCCTGCACTGTTTATTCATCTGCATCTAATTATTCATAGGCATAAGGAGGCAGCTCTGAAAATATTCATGTAGCTCAGGCTGAAAATTAGAAGGGATTTTGAGTGCCTTGGTGCAACCCAAACAGGCTTTGGGGGGCTGAGGGGAGTCCCACTCCTGGGGGAGCTCAGGAGAGCAGGCAAATGGCTGGCAAATTTGTGCAAAGTGTCTCAAACCCAGCATGTTTCTCCAGATTGTTCTGACCAAGTGGCATTTTCTGCCAAACCTCTCTTTTTTCTCTGAAGACCCCCCCAGCCCACAGCACGTGGGAACGGGTTCTGCTCTGGGCTCTGTCCATGACAAAGGTGGTTTTGCTGTGAGGACCATTCCGGTGTTATCTGAGCCCTGCCTGGGATGCCTGGGAATCAATCCCCGTGTTTTGCAAGCAGAAAAATGACACTTGGCAACACTGTGGGGCATGCAGAGGTTTAATGTTTACAGGATATTTCGGAAATGCTGTAGCCTTCGTGTTATACACAGGTATGAAACCTACCGAGGCTGAGCTGACTGGGAGTGGAGCACACACTCATTTCGGCACTCTGTGGGTTAATGTGGTGGTTTTTCTGCCCTACTTTTTTTTTTTTTTTCCTTAAGATGTGGCAGGATGCTGCTGAAAATGTATAACTCAGGGCACTGGAAAGAATCCTGTGAGTTGCAGTGAATAAGTGCAGAGGGGGAATATAAAATATATGTGCTTCTTAATATTTATTCATAGATTAAAAAGTCAATATGATGGCTGAGATGAATGCTGAAAACTTTAATTAAAACCAAAACAACAATGCTCTCTTTCAGTTGCCGTAGCAGCAGAGAAAATGTAGGTAAACATCCTTCTTTCTGAAAAATGATCTTGTTCCTAGCAAACCCCATCACCTCCCTTTCCCAGTAGGAATGTATCATTCTGCTGAAGTGAACCATGAAACAACACTGTGCAAAGTCCTCTGAAGTCAACGCGAGCCTTTTTGCTGATCTTGCTGGACTCCAGATCAGGAGGTGGAAAATTATCTCATTTCATTAATTAGTTGGAAGGAAATTAATCATCTCCTTCTGATGCGTGAAATGTTTAATACTGATTTCTCCTCTCCTGGGCAGTTTGTGCCAGACTCTGGGTGAACTGTAGCTCATGCTCAGCCTTTGCCACCTCCTCCATGGGGATGGAGGCTCAGGACTTGTCCTTTGCCTGCAAAGACAAGAATTTTAAACCTTGCTGTGTTTCCATGAGCCAGTGGAACCAGAGTACACTTAATCCATTTTACAAAAACCACATTTCATCAAATTATAACTCCATTCATATTGATAACATATTTCAAGATGAAGAGTTCCACTGAGCATCACCTGCTCCTTTGACTTCCATTGCTGGGTGGCTTCTCCCATCCCAACTAGAGTGCCAGACTTGGGGGGATGGGGCCAGGGATGCAGGGGGCTCCCTGCAGAGCTGACACCCAGGACAGCAGGTGCCTCTGGCTGCACATCTCTCATTTTCCCCACCTTCCAGACTCTGAGGACATGCTGAGAAGATCCCCTCTGTGCAGGATGGCAGCTCTCTGCTGGGACTGGGCAGCAACACTGAGCATCTACAGCTTCATAGAATCATGGAATGGGTTGGGTTGGGAGGGACCTTAAACATCTTGTTCCAACCCCTGCCATGGGCAGGGACACCTTCCACTAGAGCAGGTTGATCAGAGCCCTGTCCAACCTGGCCAGGAACACTTCCTGGGATAGGGTATCCACACCTTCTCTGGGCAGCCTGTTCCAGTATTCAAAACAGGAACACCATTAAAACTTTTATCAACCTGTCCAGTGTCTTTGAGCCTGGCCATGGGCAAGGTGAGCACCTCCACCCCCAGAAGGTGCAGAGTGTAAACTCACACTTGGATTTTAAAGATGCTTTATGAGCTGTTCAGTCCTGAGCTCCTGAGCCCTTAAACTGAGCGTCAGAATTAAAAACCATTACTGAAGAGTTTTACAAAAATCAACTCAACCTTGACTGTTCATAAACATGGCCTGACATTTCCCTCACTCCTGTACACAGTGGGCATGTTTTAAAAGGGTCCAACTCTATATAAAGGCTCACTGTTATGAAAAATAATTTACATTGGTTCCTTTCCCAAATACATTAATTGTAGCCTCAATAAGAGCACGTGGTATTTACATTACTACCTCCAACCATGTGTTTCTACAAGAGTGCACTGGAATAGCTGGAGTACTTTATTCCATCCATAGACCTTAGTATTTCCCAGTTCCACTCAGCCTTCCCTGCAGAAAAATCAAGGAGTTCCAAAATCAGTTTTCGTTTCCATCAGGAGACAATACAAATAAACTAGTTAACATAATGCTAATTTCACTCAGGGTGCTGGTAACCAGAATAGAATCTTAAGAGTCACAGAATGGCTTGGGTTGGGAGAAACCTTAAAGCTCATTTAGTTCCACACCCTGCCATGGGCAGAGACACTTTCCATAGACCAGGCTGCTCCAAGCCCTGTCCAACCTGGCCTAGAGTATTCCCAGGAGTGGAGCAGCCATAGGTTCTCTGAGCAATATAATGCAATAATAATGTAATAATAATTCTTCTTTAGGTTGCATTACAGATCAGCAGATGAAATATCCATTTGCTCATTTTACCTTCAAGTCATGAAGAAATGAGCACTTACCTTACTTTCTTCATTTACCTGTCAACTCTACTCATTATAGATGCACATTTTCTAAGATAAGTATCCATGTCTGTATTATAATTAAGATTGAAAAAATGTAATGGGTGCAGGTAACATTTAGTATTTCTATTCAAATTATTCCTACTTTCAGACAGTTGTTCAGAAGGGGCATTTCCAGGATTATTCAAGTTACTGCATTTTCCTACCCCTCCTGTAATCTCTTAAAAGACAATCGGCCTTCTGCTTTCCACGGGCAACAAAAGCCTGGTTGGCTAAAGCAAACAAACAAACAAACAAACAAACAAACAAACAAACAA